>QLOH01000707.1:0-506465 GCA_026901365.1 Sesbania bispinosa | reverse complement strand
TAGCCTATTGAGCCTCTGATGAGTTCAAGGGGAAGTTTGCTCGTAATAAGACAAACCAAGTTTCTCTTCGAAGCGGAGCAGTCCACACGCAGATCGCAAGGCTCACATGGAGGTGGCTCTTAATATGATATGTATAAACCTACTTTTCCATAATAATATTTATGTGTAATAAAAATATGTTATTAGTGTAATATTTTTGTGTAGGCTCAACAACTTGGGAGGACTATTGATTCAAATGACTTTTTTGTCGCCACCCATACAAAGAAAGATGGTGATTGGGTATATGAGCATTATCGTTACACATATGTAAGTAAATATTATTTATAGTAATGATATTTATATAAGTTGGTTTTGCAATAGAATAAGTAACTAATTATAAATTTTTCTCCATTCACCAGACACATTATGTTAGTATATGCACTAGAGACATATATGTTTTGAACATCCATCACTTGTATCATGATATTTTATAAAGGCAATTCATTGTTTTAGAATGTAATAAATATCCTTAGAATAGTAAACTTGAACTTCATAAGAAATCAAGTAGATGACTTGATCGTGAGATCTTATGAAGAACTATTCTTAAAATAGTCCCTGGTCAAGCATCTTCTTAGGACAAAAGATGCATTTAGACTAGTATGTGAGTTCATTGATGATCACATCTCACGGATCATGGATATGAGATATCATGTGCTCACATAAGTACATATTAAGAGTAATGATGTACTGGACTGACCCACCTTAAGAACGTTGCATGGATTGTTACATAAGTGTCATGAACGTTTCTTAAATTGATAAATATTATATGAAGTCCTTTGACCTGAAATCACTACGATTCCTACATAAGAAATTATATGTTTTTAAATATCATCAAACGTTGCCTGTAACAAGGTGATCATAAAGTTGGTTTTTGGACATATAATAAATTATATGGAGGAATGTGAGTGACCTAGATGGGATTTGTCCCTCCTATGTAACAAGAGTTATATCTGTAGGCCTCTTGATAGAGTTAGACTACAAAATGCATGGCCATGCTCAGGAGGATAAACATGAGATGTTTATTTTCTGTATAGTCTACTTGGGTATCAAGAAAACATAAATTGAACTATACAAGGTTGACACATTCCATGCCCTTGTGTTCAATTTGATATTTGGACAAAGGGACATATCATATAAATTATTATCATAAAATAGGATTCGTCAAAGTTGTTGACAATCTCAATATTTGGGTAGTAGTAATGCATTGCTAGATGCCGCTTACTATTTATGATATTAATATAAAAAGGGTTTTATTTTAATATCATAACCAAATATTAAAAGCCTATTGGGTCACACGCATACAACAAGCCGCTAGGAAAAAGATAATAATTCTAATTTGATTAGAATTATAACATAATGGGCCAGGCCCATAAGTGTTAGGGATAATTGAGTGATGGTAAAACCCTAGCCACCACTCTATGAATATAGCATAAGATGCATTACCCTATACACATGAGCAATCACTCTTACTCTCTAAGGCTACTAGCAGAGTTAAGGAGGGTTTCCTAGTTCGGCTGTTGGTGTGGACACCTTTACAGACGTGGCTGCTATTGCCTCGTTTACAATCCTCATAAGGTATGTCATTATGTTTCATGCCTTTTATGCCTTAATTCGTGTTTTCACATTAACGATCATAACAAGGGAGGGAATCCATTTATTTCGCTGCACCCTGACCACATGCTTGATTCCCTTCACATTATCGGGACCGCTTGAGGGAGGTGGAGTCACAAATGGGGGACAACTCCATCACAGGGGCAACATGGTGTAGATGGGTCCATTAAGTTACAAATATAGAAGGATGTTATTGGTGGCAAGACACAGGGTCGTTGTTATGGCATCGAGGACTTGTCAACCAACATTCGACCTGGTGTGACTAGCCCCGCTCAGAAGATCTAGGCCCAAACTAGCACTAGTGGCGGGTCTCATCATTCGGCTGAGTTGGAGGCATTAAGGCAGGATGTCATCCTAGGTAGGCAACAAGCCAGTCAAGCTAATGAGAAGGCTGAACAAGCCCATGAGATGCATGCTTGAAGGAGGACTTCTTACGGATCTGACTGCAGCTACAGACAGTGTTGGACCAATGCAGCACAGGGGTTTCTACTAGTGTCGGTTAGGTGCACCTACTCTATGACGACGACATGGATGACCAGCCCCATGATGATGGTCGTGGCCCACCTCAACAGCAGCGTCGTCATCAACCCTGATTTTTTAATTATGACTTTACCTTTTGTACAAATATTATGTACTGTTTTCTACATGGGTGTCTATATAGTTAATTTTTATTTATATCTTTGTCGGATTCATCAATATATACATTTATTTAATGTAACAAAAGTCGTTGATTTAAAAATGTGCTATAAATTTTTTTAAAAAAAATAAATAAAATATATAAAAAATTTAAAAATTATAAAGAATTTCTAAAAAAATTATATTAGCGTCGATCAACCATCATTAACAACCAACACTAAATATATACGATCTTAGCGTCGGCTATGGCTGACACAAAGTTTACGACGACCATGGCCATCACTAATTAATGATGACTTTTTGTTCAATTCACTTTGTGACAACCTTTAGCATAGCAGCAGCCTTAGCATCAACCATTTTTGCTCGTTACTATTGTATTAACGTCGAACAATTTAGCGTTGTCATTGTAGCCGACGCTAATAAGCGCATAGCATTAGCTTTTGGAATGTAGCATCGACTTTTGACTGACGCTAAAATAAGAATTTCTTGTAGTGAAAGTTGTAATTTGAAAATTGGAAATATAAAAAACACTTATGTCCTCAACCTTGTTTGACCATAGGGAAATTCATCGAATTCGATTGATCCAAATGAATTCCATAACCCAAATCAAACCAATTAAATTGGTTCAGATTAGTTTGGTTTATCGGTTCATTTCATTTCAAATCTAAACCAAATCAATTATAATTAATTTGATTCTTAAATTTTTTTTCAACCCAACCCAACCTGATCACCCAATCAACTTTTCTCATTTAATTTTAAATTTCTATATATTAGTTTTTAGTGCTTAAAACTCTCTTCTACTTTTGTCTATTCTTTTTCCATCTATTTTGACCCTATGACCTCATATGATGTTACCAAATGTATTTAGTTATATTCATTATCATATTTGGATAAAGAGATCTGAGGTATGTAAAGTTATGGCTTTTTGACCAGAATAGTATTTAAAAATATATTATATACCTAAAAAAATGTAGAAACACAACTATTTACAACATTGGGGTAGTTTTTATCAGTAGGGATAAAATAATGTTACGAGAGATGTGAAAGGCGCCACTTAGCGCCATATGTGAAGAATAGAAAATTAAAGTATGACGTTAATTCTGCAAGCGTCTTGCATTATTATAGTTTGAAAATAGGCGTTGTGTCTCACTTAGCTTAGCTATACAAATGTACGAGCTCAATGTGCAAAACCATGGACAGATAAAGAAGCAAGTACTAATAACATAATATTATATAATACATTATTATATAATTAATATAATATCTAATATTAAGTTAGCGATTATTTTACTGTAGGAGTTTCATATGACAATTTTTCCATAACAATCATTACTCCTTCCATTCAACTATTCAATTATATTATAATTAATAAAATAATAATTTGATTAGTAAACTAATTAATATAGAATACAAGGGGAATTTTTAAGAGTTTAATATACATAGACTGTAAAGAAGTTTTACACAGACATCCAATGATATGTTGTCATAACATTTATTAAATTTAATAACACATGATGTGTCATATTCATTAAACTGTTATTTCAATGATGTATTGTTTTACTCTTCATTCCAAAACTCTTATTATTTAGGGAAATGCGAGTGCCCTAAGGCCTGGGGCACTGGTTAACGAACCGAAATAGGAAAATTTTTATTGGACTGTGCAACATTTAATGTTATACATGCAATTAATATTGTGATTTCCAATAAAAGCCTATTATATACTAGTATATCCTTAAATAGTGCCGTTAGGACACTCGTTAGCGGTACCCATTATTTAATATTATGCTCACAAATTAAGAAAATTTTAAATGTGTCTAAATATATACAATTTTTTCTAAAATATCTTCATTAATACTTCACCAATTTAATTGAAGAGCATTGGAAACATAAAGATAAATTATGTATAATAAAGATTGAATGTACTACCTCCATTTCTATTTAATTGTCAACTTTTGAAGAAAAAATTTATTCCTATTTAACTTTCTACTTGCAATCCCAATGCAGTAATAATTACATTTTTTTCGCATTTTACCCTCATATTAGTTATGTTTGAATAATAAACTATTCTGCAAGATCCAATGGTTGTACTTTTGTATCATCTGGTGCTTTTGTCTGAATGAAGTCTTGGTTTTTTTAGCAGCTTTCTGTATGTTTGACTCATCCATCACCCTTCCAGATCGAAGGGAAATTGCATTGACATTGGGATTCACCACTGGTTGAGTAGGCAACTTAACGAAACCTTGAGATTACATCTTATTTAGTGAAGAGGCAAGTTGTCCAATTTGAATCTCTAAGTTCTGAATGGTAGCCTCTGTTCTTTGCTGGAATTGCAGGGTTGTTGCAGCCATTTGTTTCACAAGATCTTCTAGTGAAGGTTCAGAGTTAGGTTGTGAAGGCTGTTGAGTGGCAGCATTTTATTGATGCATTTGATGTCTCACAGATTGATGGTAAGATGATCTACTAGTACCTGCATTATGCTGAAACTGTTGTTGGGTTTGTGGTTTTGTATTGTTACCCTACCTCAAATTGGGATGATCTCTCCATCTAGGATTATATGTATTTGAGTAAGGATCATAACGTTATTGTTGTTGTGATCTCCCATGGTAAGCTCCAGATATAGCAATAGATTCACCTTCTTGAATGGTAGGGAAAACATCAGTTGGATGAGATGTGCAGTTACAGTTACCACATCTTTTCTGGTGCTTGTAAAAGTAGTTGTTGTGTTTGAGAAGGTTGTTGTTGAGCTACTGCTACTTATCTCACTAAGGATATTAGCTTATTTGCAGTCTTTGTTGTTCTGCTTGTGACACTTGAATTTCGTTCACCGTCCGAGTTGACGTGATCCTGGTCCCAAATTGTCAGGTGTTGGAAGCCATGGTCGAAATAAGGCTTCTTGCTTCAAGAATGCTTTTGTTCATTAATTAATGCACCACCACTTGCTGCATCGATCATGGTTCTTTCCATGGGCAATAATCCTTCATAAAAGTATTGGATTAAAAGTTGATCGCTTATCTGGTGGTGTGGACAGCTAGCGCGCAACTTTAAAAATCTCTCCTGGTACTCATACAGGGTCTCTCCAGTCATTTGCCTAATTCCTCAAATTTCCTTTCTCATAGCACTGGATCTTGAAACAGGAAAGTATTTCTCCAAGAATAGCTTCTTCATGTCATTCCAACATGTTGCAGAACCTGCAGGAAGATAAAAACAACCAATCTTTAGCAACATTAGTAAGTGAGAAAGGAAAAGCTCTCAATTTGATGTCTCCTCGACAACTCCTTGAGGTTTCATTGAGGAGCAAACCAATTCAAACTCTTTTAGATGTTTGTGTGGATCTTCTCCTGCAAGACCATGAAATTTAGGAAGCAAGTGAATTAAACCTGATTTAAGTTCAAAATCAACATCCAAGTTTGGATATTGAATGCACAAAGGTTGGTATGTAACATCACGAGCAACCAACTCCCTCAAAGTTCTATCCTGCACATTGTTAGCCATTTGTTCAAATTGGTTGATATCAACAAGTTATTTAACTTAAGTAAACAATCTTCTCTTAGATTTGTATAAAGTTCTTTCAATTTCTGGATCAAATTCAATTAATTTTGAAGTAGAAGATCTAGTCATACAATAGGAACACACAAGAAGAAAACAAAAGAACTAAAAAAATCACAATAAAAAATTAAATAAAAGGATAATATCAAGTGGATCCTTGGTAACGGTGCCAAAATTTTGACAGTTGTCGAACCTACACAAAATTATAATTATAATTCTCCGATCTACAAACTACTTGTAGTATAATGGTACAAACCGAGTTGAACCCTGAAGATCCACTCAAATTAACCCTTATTTATGGGGGTTTG
The DNA here is from genome assembly GCA_026901365.1 of Sesbania bispinosa. Lineage (NCBI taxonomy): Eukaryota > Viridiplantae > Streptophyta > Magnoliopsida > Fabales > Fabaceae > Sesbania > Sesbania bispinosa. The sequence continues at coordinate 500,325 of QLOH01000707.1, read as the reverse complement.
ATTGATTGGAATAAACTAAAGAAAACAAAGATCAAGTTAAAAGTAAAGGTTGAATCAATTCAAGACAATATCAATCCAAGGAATTCAGAGGCTATTTTCATGGTTAATCATTGGTTATTAATAACATGCATTCAAGAGATTAAATCTATCAACTTAGAATCATGTGGAACCCCTACAATGATCCTCGGATTCACTACTGAAATAATTTCCAGAATTCAATTGATTAAGATTAACAAGATCAAATAATCATCAAATCTTATCTTAGATCCAATTCAATTTTATAATTGGAACCCAATTGAAGTAAATAATTAAATAAACACCTTCAATTCAATTACTTACTCTATGCTTTTTAATCGCTATATGATGATTAACCAATCAAGAGTACAATATACATCAATAACAAATTTCATAACAAAAAACATGTTAACCAATCAAGTTTTGATAAAGAAATATGAAATTAAAGTAAGGAGTAGAAAAGCAAGGTAGATGTAATTCAATAAGCATGTAAATGAAGATCAAACCTCAAAACCAAGATGGAAATAAGCTTAACTCCTTGAATTGATTACAAACTTAGCCTTCTATGAAGACTTTACAAAAAGATAAACAAAAGTAAATGAAACTCTTAGTAATTTCTACTACAACTTGGATGATCTTCTCCCTAGCAAGCCCTCTTATTTATAGGAGGGGAAAAGATGTCATTCCAAATATGACCACTCAACCATGACTAAGCATGTTTTGTCCATAAATGGACTTATTGATCAATTATCTAATGCATTTGTCCATTACTTTGAATTATTCACCTATTATAGCTATCATTCACCAATTTGTCTCCCACTTGCACCGAGCATTTCATCATCAATCTAGCAGAATCCAAGGAAGTTGTCTTCAGAAGAAATCAAGCCCTAGATTTTAGTTCTCAAATTCCATTGGGTTTAGCCCAAAAGGAGTTTTCTAGCCCAACTTATGGCCCAATCATTGAGTGTTGGTCAGGTTTTTATGTAATGTTGACTATTCCGTCTTCCAAGCTCATTTTGACCCACTAGACATCCGATTTAGCTTTTGGGTTCTTCATCAAAGTTGTAGGGATTTCTTTTATCTTTCCTACAATTTAAAGTACATAATTTTTAGATGTCTAAAACTCGAGTTATGCTTGAAATACGAAAACACTATAATACTGAAAAGTGTAATTAAACTCAATCTGAACCTGAATTGACATAATATACTCATGACTTGTTAATTAAGCATAAAAAATGTATTAAAAGATTAAATTTGAGGGATGATTAATGTATATGATTTATATTTATCAATAATTCATTATGATCAAAAGTACTCTATGTAAAGTTAGGTAAGCTGACATTAATATTCCAGTATCTTTTGCAATGCTCAGAACTGAAAATTAGTTTTTCTATTCATTGACCATACGCCATTTAAGTTAAAGGCAAGGCAAATTAAGCATTTACATTTGATGCAAAACCCAAAAGTATAAAATAAAAATGAAACCACTTTTTGATTCAATTAAAACAAATTGCCTTCTCAGATGCAACAAATTCAAGGAGGAAATGGGCTGATTTTATAGTAGCGAAAGTTCATTTGTATTTCAATATTTTCACTTCAAAAATACCATCATAAACAATTAATAACTTTAATGTATATTCTCATCCTTTATATTCATGGATAAGTCAAGCATTTAACAATTCAGCAAAATCAGTCAGATGAACATCCAAATAAAAAGAACACATTGACCTTCCTTAATGACGATAATTTTTTTCCTCACAACTCAGGGAGAATTAATAAAAAATAAAACTATCGAAATGACCAGAGAGACAAGAAGAAACAAAATAAACTGCTAAAAATAAATAAATAAATAAACTATGCTTTCCAAATAACACAATTAGATTCCGAATCGGATGTAAAAGGAAAGAGATTGGTGGAGACTTGCAAAACGTTGTTGTAGTAACAAGTGTTGCCGAAATTTCAAGGCCAGAGTAACGCTCTCCTTCGGGGAATTGGTCGCCAAGAGCCTTCTCGAGCTTGTAACGACCCCAAAAAATAAGATTTTTAAAAAATGGAGTCGTCACCAATTTTATTAAGGGAAAAATTGGAAAAACATTTTAAAATATGGTTTACAGAAATCTAGTGAGTTCGGAAGTCGATTATGCACAGGAAAAGGTGGAGACTGGACCCCACAACACTTCCGATACATTCACCCTAAAACGATTGTCTTTAGTTAATTGCGCAAATTATTAATAAGTTTCAAAATATTTATTTTCCCCAAAATAACATGAATTACATGAAAAGAGATAAACTAAATAAAATATTATGAAATAAAAAGAATTAAGATAAGATAATTATTTACAGAAAAACAAATATGAATAATTAATTTAGATTTAGGATCACCAAATTGTCCGAACTCAGATGTCCTAACATATAAGTTTACAAAGATTAATTTAAAAACATTTAAGAATCATCAAGTTGTCACAACTCAGATGCTCAGAAATTTAAAATTTAAAGGGCATTTTGCCTGAAATAATCAATTTTATTTTAAATAAATTAATATTAAAATTAAATTAGGATCACCAAGTTGTCACAACTGATCAGATGTTACGAAGTTTAAAATTTAAAAGGCATTATGCCTAAATATACAATTTTATTTAAAGTAAATTAAAATTAAATTAGGATCACTAAGTTGTCACAACTCAGATGTCCCTATATTAAAATTAACAAGATATAATATCGAAATAAAAAAAAATATATTTATACTTGAAATATATTATTTGGGATCACCAAGTTATTACAACTCAGATGTCTCAAAATTTTAAAATTAACAAGATATAATATCCAAATGGTCCATTTAAACAAAAAAAATATTTATGCGTAAAATATTTGCGATCACCAATTTGTTGTTAGAACCACAAGAAACACTAGAAGGAGGGGTTGAATAGTGTTTTAATTATTTAAACAGATTTTCTGGAAACCTTTATAACAAGCAAACTATTTGTTAAAAGATAGGAGCAACTTTCCGAAACTGGAGCTTTCGGCAACTTACTGATGTAACTCAGCAGGCTGAGTAAAATTGATTTTGAAATATTTTGCGTGAAAAGCAAGATCGTGGATTTATAAAATCACTTTTCAAAACCCTCCTTTGTTAGTTAAAACTGAAAGTAAAGAGATAAGGGTATAGAAAACTTAGTCAGAGAATTTATCCTGGTTCACCCACTAACACAGTGAGCTACGTCCAGTCCTAGGGCAAACACACCACTGGACTTTCCATTAACTCAGATTGATACAAGTATTATTTGGACCCAGCCTCTTCAGGCTAAACACCAAGTATTCTTTGGACACGACCTCTCCAGGCTAAACACCAAGTATTCTTTGGACACAGCCTCTCCAGGCTAAACAACAAGTATTCTTTGTTCCTCCAAGCCTCTTCAGGCTCTCAGACACTTTACAGTGTTTACAGTGAGTGTTTGTTTAAGCTTCTGAGAAACTTAAACTCAAATGAACTTGTATAAAGGATAACTGAGTATAACTCAGGATACAAATGAGAAATTCTAAGTACAAGGAAATTCAGATTAATTTCAACAGAGTGTTGGCATGATAGATTTTCTTGAAGAACATGACCACTCTCTCTTGGGCTTCGCCACCTTCAAAGTCTTCCATGAAGCTATATATAGAGTCATGAAATGAATCCGTTGAAGAGGGCTTCATCCACCGTTGTGAGATAGCATTAAATGCTTTTTGAGACGTTGTGAAACAATCTTCTAATAGCTTCTGACTTTTGAGATATGCAGGTGTTGCAGTCTGCAACACTGCTTTGACACGAACAACAGGTTCTGTTTAAGGTAATAAGACTTCGACATCACAAACGATCTTGAAATAATTTCCTTAAGTGAATCAAACTTGCTTCAGACGTAAAGGATGTGTGATGACTAGAGCAGGCAGCTTCCAGGATTTAGTCAACAGTTAAAACGAGGTCTTCAGCAGTTCTTCTCTAGATGATTCTGTAGCACTTCAGAAGGTAGAAATGAGTTCAACAGGTCTTGACACTTCAGAAGGTTCCTCTTGTTGTTAGGTTCATCTTGAGGCTTCTAATTTATAGCACTTGCTGAAACAGTAAAGCAAAATACCTTCAAGTGATATTGTTCTTATAATAAATCATCCCTTTTTAAATCAAATCTGTTGTTCATTAAAACTTAGGATATGTGAGTCTTGAATCCGATTTGAACACAGGAATTGATTTTGAGACTCAACATTCTCCCCGTTTTTAATGATGACAAATTTGTTTAAGAAGAAATTTAGTAAATATCTGAAGGGAAAAAAATGGTAAAGACTTAGAATATACTCCCCCTGTTTGAGATATTTGTTCTGAAATTTTGCTCCCCCTGAAATAAAGCTTTCTTCCAGAAACATTTTCTTATAGATATCAGAGGTGTTAATTTCAGATATTTCTTTTTAATACCCCCCTTTTGTCATTATTCAAAAGGGTGGGTAGAAGCACACATGCACAATAAATGATATTCAAGAGATACGAGGTAGGTAACTTAATCAATGTTCATGCAGGAAAAAATTCAATCATTTCAGCACAGAACATATTAAATGCTTCATAAAGATAATCAATGAACGTAGTCAAGTCATATTGCATTTAAGAAGAGAGACATCAAAGATACTTATGGATTAAGGTTGATGGCATGCATTTGCTGAGACTCAGCATTGTTTCCTAAGATGCCTTTGTTGCTTTCGATGATCAGCTTCATATGTTCTCTTCAGAGATATAGACACTATAGCTTGTTGAGGTTTCCATCTGGATCTTCTTTCCTCAACACTTGTTAGATGCTCAATCCGAGGTCAAGCTCTAATATAGACATTAAACTTGTAATTAATTAGCTGAAAATTGGAGCTTTTTTAAAAAAGCTACCCCAAGTAGCTTTTTAAGAAAAGCTTGTAGCTATCCAAAAAAGTTACCTTCCCAAAAACTGCCGAAATGGTTTCAACTACTATTTTCAACTTTTAGCTAGCTGAAATGGCAAGCCAAACACACTCTACATATAAGACCCATGGCGCCGAGGCTATTAATGATTGAGCAGGAAGCTTGCAGCGCCGCTGTGCCACGCGAAGGTGATGGCTTGCTAGAGTGAAGTGGTCTCAGATTGGAAATGGATGACGCGCGTTCAGGGAGGAATCCTTACACAGAGGAACCGGCCACTTCGGCAGCAGAGGAAGCAAAAACTGGACTTGCAGTGAGGGGTGGTTTGCAGTAGCCCGGGTGATGATGGTTCGGTGTAAGAGAGGAAGCTCGTTTATGGAGAATGGAGTCGTGGTGGTAGTTTGATTTTTGGTGAGAACAGGGGGCAATGGGATGACAATTGAGGTGAGTGAACGGTGGTCTTGGTGTGGGAGCTGAAATGATAATGAAGGGGCCAAAGTTTCTGGTTATGTGAGAAAGAAGAAGATGGATAGGAACTTGGGTGCCCCGGTTGTGTGCGAGGGAGAGAACGATGCAAGGAGCGGAGGTGGTTTGATTTGGGGCTGAAAATGAAGTTGTTGGATCAGGGAGATGGGGAGGCTGGAGTGGGAAAAATTATTTCATCAATGGTCCCGAACAATTAACATTTGACACATAAGAAAAATTCATGATCCCGACCATTAATTTATTTTTAGTGAACTTATTTTTCTTATGTGTCAAATGTTAATTGATCGGGACTATGGATGACGTGGTGGTCCGAGACCATCTAATAATTTCTCCTGAAGTGGGGTGTTGTTTTCGGTGAAGTGTTATGGAAGTGAGGTGGTTTAATTGGTGCGAGTGAGCTCCTGAGAAAGAAGATGGAATTCCCCCTTCCTTCTGATACATAGTGGCTTATAAAGGCAAATAAGATTTATCTTTGAAACCACTCTAACCCTCTTTTACCCAACTTATGAAAACTCCTCTGCTACAGTGTAAGGATCCTCTCCAGCCCTCCAGCCCTCTCCAGCCAAGTTTAGCTACGGAATAACTAGGAAATCAAAATTCGTAGTTATTTCGTAGCTAAACTTGGCTGAAGAGGGCTGGAGGGGTGGAGAGGATCTGGATCCCTCTGCTACATCGAGACAACCAAATGCAACTCAGTGCTTGGAGACTCATAAATTGCCCAAATTGGCTCAAATAAACACAACCAAATTTGCAAGTAAAATCGCCTCTTGCTATTTCTTTTTTTCTTATTATTTTTTTAAATATCCGGATAAAATTGGGTGTTCGCACCCGTAGCATCCGTGAGCGCGTCAAATCAATCACCGGGACTCAGATCTTTATCCGGTTCGACTCAATGCGTCACATTGCTCTTCATCATCAAAGGCTCTATTCAATGGTCGTTTCAATCTCTAAGGTTTGATGTAGAGAGAAGAACTTTTTATGGTGTTGGTTTTTAATCGAAAGTAACAAGGAAGAAGAAAACAAGGATTTCGTTCCGAGTCAGAGAGTGCACATGGAAACAAAAAATGAAGAAAATAGAGAAGAATGACGTTTAACAAAACCTCCCAAAGAGGGGGGAAATAAAGTGATTGCAGACGTGCCATTATTTTCCTAGTGGAGGTCCACAATATCCGTGCCAGGTTTTGTAAAATCAAGTGTGTGTTTGATTTACCTTAAAACCACGATATAGAGAGTAGGTTCTGTCCGGATACGTTTCAAACGTGCATCCAGTGTGAACCAAACACACCACGATTCAACTTTCAAGTGTGTTTTTGACTTTGGTATTATTAATGCACAATAAATTATTCAACTGCATTGTTGACTGCAGTGTGATAAAATGAAATGAAAACCCAAGTGAGCAGTGGCGGATAATCAACAAAAAGTTTGGGGGTGCCAATATATATAAAAGGAGGGTTTAATTTACACCAGTGTGAGTTACACCAAGTGTTACATTATTGATAACTTTTGATTGAATGTGAATTTTATTGTTCCAAACGTTGAATTATAACCATTCATCATTGTGATTATTTTGAATTAACTAATTTTGATTTAATGTAAAATTTTATAAAGATAATCTATATAACAATAACTTTCAAATCGACGGTGAATTTTGAAATACAATTATCTGAAAAAAAAAATATTCAATAGTGTATCACTTTGTGTAACTCACACTAGTGTAAGTTGAACCCCCATGTGTGTGTGTATATATATTCTTTTGGTGCAAGACCACAGGTATCCTCCAAGGGAGGCAATCCTGTTCGAGCCGGGTAGGACCTCTATGGGCAACAAGGCTCTCCCTCCGAGTATTTAACACAACTGTATACTCAGGACTCGAACTCGAAACTACTATTTAAGTTAAACCCCCATATATATATATATATATATATATATATATATATATGAGACATATCACATGAGAACACTTAGTTATTATGAAAAATGAGAACAATTAATAATAATATTATATATATTTAACGGTTCAGATTATATCTTAAAATTAATCAATTCTCACTTCACCATGTTTCTTCCCCAACCAAGAGTCACTATTGTTTTCGCGTTCAATGTCTTTCTTCTCCGGCCAGCCCCCTCTCCAACTACAGCGCTCTTGTGGGGGGTTTATGAAATGGTTGATTTAATTTTATTGTTTCGTTGATTTTGGAATGATGTCAAACATTGATGATAAAGACATAATGTAGATGTATTGATGGGATCCTAGATCAATAGATGAAACATTGATGCAACCATAAATAGGGATGGTTTTACTTTTGAAACAGGATACAACCATAAACAATTTCAGCAATTTTTGAAGTATTGAGAGATCAAATACGCCGCTGCAATCTTTAAAGAATTAATCCAATTGTTGAAGAATGGAGAGAGAAATTGTTTGAAGAATTATGCGGGAACATGGACAAACACTCGCTAACTTAGGTAAAGGCTAAAACTTTGATTGGGGAAAACTGAAAAATGGTTACAAGAGTACTCTTTGATTTCTATTATATAATCTGGACCGTTAGTTTTAATTTAACGGCGATTATTAATTGTTCTCATTTCTCACAATAAATAAGTGTTCTCACTTGATACGCTATATATATATATATGATGAGTGCCCTTTGTTAAAAAATTTATATATAAAAGATTTTTATTGGAAACCATGATTTTATATAATTGGATTTACAATGTTAAATACTACATAATTTCATAAAATTTGATTCTATAACCAGTGTCCTTGAAGCATCGTTAGCATTCACTATATATGTATATGTGTTTCTTTATTAATTATATGAATATATGTGTCTATATATATAAATTTTTCTTTTGATAAAATGTTGGGGAGATCGTGACTCCCCTTGACTCCAACCAAGCTCCACCACTGCAAGTGAGTGTAATGAGGAGTGAATTGTTACAAATGGTAACATAAAAACATAAGAAGAAGGGTTTAAATGTATTTTTTAAAACATTTTTTTGTAAAGATTGATCTGTTTATTTTGAAAAATATTTTCTGTTTTTAATTCCTTGTATTTTAGTTGTAATTACTAAAATATTTTCAGTTTTGATTATAAAAATAATATTTTGTTATGTGCTTTTAAAATTTTGTAAAAAAAATAATGAAAATAACTTTGTATTGATTTTTTTGTTTTATACAAAAATTTGAAATAGTAAATAAAATTAAAAAAAAGTTGACATTGTTTATAATTAAAACTAAAAAATATAAAATAAAAACAAAATATTTTTTTAAAAGTAAATGGGCTCATTCAAACTAAAGGATAAAATCAAATCGATAAAGGGTTGATATTTGTCTAAGGATTTCAAGAGTCGGTTTGAGACTTTTAGACAGTGTTAAAAAATTTTGGTTAAAAAACATATAAAGAGAGCCTGAGGTTGTATCAGGAATTTGTTTGAGACTTTCAGACAGTAAATAATAGTAGCAAAGATTATAGTGGAATAAAGATGAAGGGAGAGAGAAGCACTCAACAAATTTTAGTTACATTGGTTCACTCTTAGCCTTGTTAGATTCCCTTTTATCGTTTTTAGTTTTTTGAAAATAGATCAGGGCAGTTTCGTTTTAGAAAATATTTTTCGTTTTTATTTTTATTTTTAATTACCAAAATGTTTTCATTTTTGTTATAAAAATATCACATTATTATCAATTTGTTTCATTTTTACTACACAAAACTCTTAAATATGAAATAAATTAAAAAAAAATTGAGATTTTTTGTAATTTAAACTAAAAAAACAGAAAACAGAAACAAAAGATGTTTTCTAAAGTAAACGGTTTTCCAAAAGCATTTTCTATTTTTATTTCGCGTTTTTTAGTTTTTAATTAAAAATAATACCAACTTGTTTATTTCATTTTATTTCATGTTTCAGAATTTTATACAAAATATAGAGAAATCAATATACAATTATTTTCACCATTTTTTATACCAAACTTTGAAAATAGGAAACAAAATGAAAATAATGTGACTTTTTTATCATCAAAACTAGGAATATTTTTGTAATTAAAACGAAAAAAATAGAAAATAAAAACATGAAATATTTTATGAAACCAAACAAATCCTAAATTATTTTAAAAGTTTATGTTCATAACTAAACATTTTATAATTGCTTTTGAAGTTAATATCATATCCTCACTTTATATCAAAATACTTATCATATTATGTAATTTATATTTTAAATAAAATAACTACATTTCACATTTTTTGTTCACACAAAAGTACTCCTTCCATAAAAAAATATAAACATTACATTTTATTATTAAGACATAAATAACATTTTAATTTTATTTTCCGTGATAATCTAAATCTTGTAGAATTAAACAATGTAACTTTTACCCGCATCGACTATCTTATTGTTAATTTGAAAAAAAAAATACTTTTAAAATCTCATTAATTTAATTGCAAAGGAAACCTTTAATAAATCACATTATATTAAATATTTAAAAAATTGATAGATAAATTAGGTTCAATTTTGCATACCTCGATATATTTAGGAAAAAAAAATAAAGAAAGAGAGAAATGAAGAGTTGAATGGAGGGTGAGACTTCCACACATGAGTAAAAAAATTAATTTGAATAAAAATTTCATAAAAGAGTGTTTAATAACCACTCTCTCCTTTAAAACAAATTTTAAAACAAAATATCAATAAATTTATAAATGACAAAAAAGAAAAAAAAAACATTACTATATACTAAAGTAAACAATATTACAATTCTTTCATTAAAAAAATTACAAATAAAGCAAAATCCAGATCCAGGTGCAAGGTGTTGATCTTAAAAAAAAATAGTTTTTGCTACAGTCATGAACCCAACCATCGTCTACCGCCATGGGCGGCCTTCAAGCAAACACGTCCAACCATGGCTAATCGCCTCCACAGTCCTCACCTGTAGTAAAATAATACATAATCAGTCAATAACCATGAAAAGAAATGAAAAAAAAAATCTAGATTTGAATGAAAACAAAGCCAAAATATAAAATAAAACCATGACATGAAAAGAAAGAAACAGACAGAGAGGCAGCGGGGGAAACCAAGTATCGGGAGTAGCCTCCATCCTCCATCGCCGCCACTGGGTCCTCACCATCAACTGCATTTCAAAATTGCCGCATGCATGTCGCTCCCCGAAAGATAAGAAAGCAGAGAGGCGTCGTCACGAAAGCACACAAGTTGCATTCGCACAAGGAGAGAAAACTATAGTTGGTTGCATTGTTGTCGTGCTTGCCAGAAAAGAGAACGTAACGACCTCACTGCGGTGATTCTTGGCTACGTCGACACAATTGAGGAAGATGAAGGGGTATGGGGAAATGACGTCGGGCCACCAGTGTGGTGACTGCTGGCTGGACGTTGACGGGAGAGGGAGCGAGATCTGGCCATCTGAGGAGAGGAGAAGACAGAGACTAGGGAGGAGAAGAGAGCATGTGCGACTAGGGTTTTTTGTGAGAGTGAGGAGTTGTGTGACCGTGTGAAACACTTTGAGTGTGAATCTGTGATAAATAATAAGTATGGTTGAAAAAATTTGAAAGCGCAAAATATAAAATGGACGACTAAAAAATGCAATCGCACACGGATTGATGACTTGGAGTAACATGAAACATTAAGATTGGAGAGGTTATCACGTGGGGCGTGTAGTGAGTTGTAACTTGGTCAGATCTCAAAAGATACAGGTTCGGTCGGTTTCGGTTTTTTACAATTCAGATTTTCCCGAACCGAAACCAATCATGTGGAACTGTTTTTAATCGTTTTCTTCATCCGTTTAGACCCAAGATCGTGCATACTCGATCACGATTCTTCAATTGACATTAGATAAGTCGGGTTCGGGTCGGACCTATGATTTATGGCCACCCCGAACAAACACTATAGTACCCTGCCCAGAGGACATCCTTGCCATCCCTAAATGTGTAGAATTCACCATCAAATGAGAAAAAGAGAGGGGATGCTGAAAGTCATTGAGAGGGAGAGTAGAGTGAGTGAATATCCCACTCTAAGGTAAGGTCTCAAAATTATAATATAGATAATTGGTTATGATACAATGATGTAGTTATAATAGTAATATTTTAACTCAAAATAAAACAATATTAAAATTTGAAGTCATTCAAAAATAATATTTTTAAAAATCAAATATGATCTAATTTGAATTTAAATGTAATAAAATAATTATCACAATATTTTAAATTAGCTCAAAATAAAATAATATAAACAAATTGAATTCTCCCGCAAACAAATTGGAACAATTGAATAGGATTTTATTTAAATTTTAAAAAATTGGCATAATTATATAAAATAATATTTAAATTTAATGAAAATTAAAAATATACCAAAATCTAAAGTTTTTTAAAAATAATATTTGTAACGTCCAATAAGATTTACTCCATCCGGTCCTTTTTATAAGACACTTCGTACAAATCTTTGTAGTCATTTTTATAATGCATCATTTATTACAATTTTCCTTATTTACTCTTATGGACTCTAATGTCTTTCCAATTATCAAATGGAGTAAATCGTCAATTTGGTCCTTGAAAATGTTGTTCATTATCAAGTTAGTCCCTGAAATGACAGAAATTAAAATCAAATCCCTAAAACTGTATTTCATCCGTCAAAGCAATCCCTTTGTTAACAAAATCAAATCTTTCAAGGACTACTTTGATAATGATTTCTTAGTTTTAAGGATTTATTTGAATTTACGTACTGAGATTTGAAGAATTAAATTGACAATAAGTATCAACTTACAGGGACATAATTATACTTCTGTTAATGGAAGGACTACTTTGACGAATGAAATACAGTTTCAGGGACTGTTTTTTAGTTTCTGCCAATTCAGGGACTAACTTGACAGCAACAATACTTTCAGGGACCAAATTGACTATTTACTTTATCAAATGGTAGTTAAGTTAGTTAGTCATATTAAATAAGGCTAAAACTAAAAAGTGAAACTTTATTTTAAAATTTCAATAAAATTAATCAACTTTAATCATTTTTGTTGGTAAGTGTAATTTGGTTAAATGGAAGGTAGTAGTATTTTTTTAGGCTTCAATAAGATTAAATCTTTTTTAAAGATTTATTTTGTGCGCAGCTCTTTTGGGGTCTTGGGTTTTTCTTGTAGTATCTCTTTGGGTTTGGGCTTTTGCCCTGTTACTGAAGTTTCTCTAGACCCCAAAAAAAAAAAAAAAACTCTTGAGATGACCTAGGTCGGTTATTGCCATTCCTCAAAACCGTTCGAATCGCATCTCTGATCTATAAAAGTGCTTTCTGGCTTAATTTAGGTCTTCAAAATTCAAACGAAACGATGGTTGATAGGATCAGCGCTTTGCCAGACTCACTCCTCTGCCTCATTCTCTCCTTCCTCCCAACCACAGAATCCGTTACCACAAGCGTTCTCTCCAAGCGATGGAAGCATCTATGGCGCTCAGTCCCCGCTCTTGACTTCGACGACGAAAGATACGCTCGAAATGTATCAAACTATGATAATTTTCCTCTGTTCGTAAATACAGTGATCATCACGCGCAATTGGCAAGAAGCCGTCCAAAAATTCCGCCTCAAGTGTAAATTTTCTCCGTTCTGTGGTCATTCCAACATCAGCACGTGGATTTACGCTGCTGCAGTGCAATACAGAGTAGAGCACCTCGACCTCTGCTTTCCTTCGGGCTTGAGTATCCTAGAGCCCATCGTCTTTCCCTCTACCATCCTTGGATGCACAAATCTCGTGATTCTCAAGTTAAATGGATTTACGGTGAATGCTGTTCCGTCTTTTGCCTTGCCCGAACTTAAGATCCTGCATTTGAAATCTTTACGTTTTTCAGAACTAGTGTGTCTTGCGCATTTTCTTTCTGGCTGTCCAAATGTGGAGGATTTGAAAACCGAGGGTTTATGTTTTGAAAAGCCTTCAACTAACGTGGAGTTTAGAAGCTTGCCTAAGTTGGTCAGAGCAGATATTGATAGATATATTTCGTCGGAAGCAGTTGCTTATGTGAAGTTTCCCTTGGAAGTAGTTAGTAATGTGAAGTTTCTGCGCATTAAAAAGGTACTGAAATTCTTATTTATCTGTCAATTCAATCCTGTGTATCACTGTACGAATGAAGTGTTATTGAAGGTTGTGTGGTTAAAACTATGGGGGACTGAGTGATTTTAGGGAGGGGAAATTTGGATGAGTAAAATTGATTCTAGAAATTAATGGTCACTTTTTACTGATTATGATGGAAATGATTTAAATTCAATTTTATGATACCATGGATTTGCACGGTAATAATTATGGATTAAATTTTGATTTTAAGTAAATATTTTTGAATTTGACAAATATTTCCAGAAGAGATATGGTATTTATGATATTATGCACTTTTCTGCAGATGAATGCTGAGCTAAATGACACAGGCATCGGCCTTATCCCTGAATTTCATAATTTAATCAGTATTGAACTAAATTACATAGTTTGTAACGACCTCAATGTTAACCTTTGGATCGAGGTAGTAGAAGTACTCAAGCATTGCCCGAAGGTTCGAGATCTTCTGATTGATAAGGTTTGCGTAGCATATAAGTCTTTGAATATTAGTTTTATCTATTCTACACATGTTTTTATTAATTTTATTTATGTTTATTTTTATCAGCCGTATCCTTATCCTTCCACGGAAGAAAGGGGAAAAGTATGTTGGCCTTATCCACAATCTGTTCCTGAATGCATTTCGTTACACCTTAAAACATGTCATGTCAGAACTTATGAGGACTCGAAAGGTGACTTTCAATTTGCAAGTTATATAATGGAGAATGCGAGAATTTTACAAACGATGAAAATATTCAGTGCTTACTTGGCCGATCAGGAAAGAAAATTATGGATGGTTCGAAAGTTATCCAGCTGCACAAGGTGCTCTCCAACATGTAGACTTTTATTTAATTAAAATGATGAAAGATAGGATTTGAGTAGCTGCAAATACCTTTTTGATGTCTGGGTTTCCATGAATATATGCATTGATTATATGGACTCTTTCTTAGGTTTTGAATTAACCAACTTGTTTATTTTAAGGTGGTTGGTGGTAACTTTAGTTGCAGCCCACCTATTCTCTGGCAATTGTTAAATTCTGATCTTATGCAAAACCAACAGAGACTTTAAACAATAAATTCTGTTCAAACATTACTGTTTCTTATGCTTGTCATGTAGTTTTCCCTCATTCACACAAGCACCCTCACAGTCATACATAAAGATCCAACATGTAGTTCATTGCTCAAAAGGAGAACTTTCTTTTTATCTTTTGATTGCATTGGCGTTCTGATATATGCGTCTTAACCAAATGTGACCAGAAATTAAAAGATCGCAAGCGCAAAGCAAAACTTTTTTTCTATTTCAATAAGTATTCTTAGCAATTTGCAGCATGGGTTTTATAGTAGGTTGAATCCTAATTAGCATATTGTGGGAGGTGCTTGTATGGTGCTTGTGTGATAAACAGAATATTGTGGAAACAGGTAATATTTTGAAACTTTGTAACCAGATTCCAGATAAACACAATTGCAAGTTTTTATGGGAAATAAGTATGGTGTTAGTCTATGCTCCTTTTCCTTTTCGTTGGCTATGATCTATGTTCTAATTGCACTCATTGTTTGGGTAAAGTAATTTAAATTTATTAGATTTTATGTGTTAGAATAATAAAAGAAAGAATTTCAAACGGACAATAGGAAGGATTTTTATGACAATAGGAAGAATTTCAAATGATACATATTTAGATAGAATTTCAACATTGCTTTAATATGTTTAACTTTTTAGATTATCATTTACAACTCCTCTCATATTTACTCAACATTTCTTATTATAATTTTGAAAATTCTAAAACTCCTCGTTCAAACACACTTAATGTTTTCATCATCATTTTATATGATTTGAAGCAAGTTTTGTAGGTTATCAAAATTCTTTTATTTATTTTTCGGATTCACTTATTTGACAAGTATTAGACAAGAAAAATTTCAAACATTTATAATAATATAAAATCTTTTTCAAACCTTTATTTATAATTTTAGAAGAAACTTCTAATGTGAGAATTCAACTAGTTTCAGAGTAAACATGAGTGTTCCGATACTTTGAGAGTATCTTACCTTAAAAAAATCATATACTGATAATCTGATTTTATATGTGAGTTGTAGATGTGTGTTAATTTTACAATAGAAAAAGGGTAAAATAAATTTGTAAGTCAAAGAAAGTGAATTCTATTAAGTGTACTCCAATTATTGCAGTTTTAATCTCACATCTTTGATGATGAGAGGGAGCTAGAGAGGCATAGTCACCTGACTACGCTGCATGTAAGGGGTTGAGGATGAGAAAGGAAGGGTCATGCATGGAGGTTGTTCGTGCCGGTGTTGATATGTCACTGGTGATAAGCGCCAATGTGTTGTGCGATGGGATGGACGGTGCTGGCTCATGACAAGCGCTGGTGAGATGGACGACATGTTGGGTGACAAGTGTCGGTCGTTGTGTGTTCAGCTGCGAAATAGTGATGGTGAGATGAGACTGAGATGAGTTTGTTTAACTCTAGATCAGATGTACTAAGATGAAAGGTTGAGATGAGATGAGAGTTGAGAGGAAAATAACTTACGGACCGTTCGGGGTAGTTGTCAGTTTTCAGTCTTGAAATTTTTAAAAACCAAAACTTGTTATAGGGCTCGTTCGGGGTGATTGCGAGTTTTCAGTTTTTTGTTTTTAAAAATTTTAAATCAAGTTTTTACAACTCAAAACCAGTAATTGAAAATTTATTTTTGTGGTTTTCAAAATAGACATTTTGAAAACCACAAAACATCTTTCAATCACATTTCGTAGTGAAGAATGTATGTAATTGAATAACTCCTTTGGACCTTGGGGTGCTCATTGGCCTCTATAATCACGCAAGTGATATAGTTCTCCACGATATGGTGAGAGAAAGCCAGACATATTGCTATACCCAGAGTCCACAACATAATATTTACCTTCAGGAGGAACAGGAAAATGATTGTCTGGGTTGTGAATGGTTTCTAAAAATATTCTTGAGTCATTTGCTGTACCCTCCCAACCACCTATAACAAATGTGAACTTCATATCAAAAGAGCAACAACACATGATGTTGATAGTCGGCTCAAGTTTCCTTCCACGGTATGGAATTTGGTCATCTTTAGGAATACATACTGAAATATAGGTACCATCAATTGCTCCTACACAATTCTATAATGAAATTTAAAAGAATTAATGACATGTAAAAAAATAATTTTGATAGGTATATTGAAACAAAATTTATCATGATTACCTTGAAAATGAGATAATATCTTATATTGAATCGTATCTTTGGAGCAACTTCATCAAAGTGAGGAGGAACAATAAATTCCTTGGAAAGCGAGCATATGAGTTTTAAGACACGCTTGAAATGCCTATGAATAGTATCCACGGAGTGTTGAAAACGGTCACCTGCAAATCTTGTTCGCACTGTTTGGCAAACAATGAGTAAGAAAATAGCAACCTGCTCTTGAACAGTCAAGAATCGAGTCTCTTTCAAGTTCTTCCTCTCTTTTAATAACTCACATAATTTTATAAACTGGGACGACGTCATTTTGAATGTATCATAACAGTTCCTTGGATGACTGTTTAATACTTCAACCACCCATTCATGTCTAGATAATTTTGAGGTCCGTTGTGGTTGAGGTTTTGGCTTCAACAAACTATTATATTCAAGGTTAATATAAAGACAACATTTTCAAGCTCATCATCTGAATCATCTGCCAAATCCTAATAATGGCATCCATCACAACTATCCTGCAATTTGAAAATTTGTGTCATAATAAATATTAATAGGTATGAATTATAAAATGTCTAAACACTAAAAGTCAGGCCAAACAAATAGGATTCATAGTTCCAATAATCCATACCATACATTAACAAAATAGAAATAGAAAAATATATGTCTTAATCCAAACATAAACATTCAAATATCCACCACACAAATGTTTTAATCCAAACATAAGCATAGACAAAAAAAGATACATTAAATTAAACACAAGATAATTTAAGATTAAGAATAAAATCTTTCTTCCGTTCAACTGATAATGTCATAAACACATCTCTCCACATAGGATCTTCCTTGAACATCCGTAATGCATTTGCAAAAGAAGCACCATCAATTCCTTCAAGTTCTTGAAGAACCTTTAAACAAGTCATAAGTGATTCTTTATCTTGCACAATATTGCTTTGCCCATTAACTTCCCCTGTAGCAGTACTGGATGACCCTACAACATGGCTTGTGCTCATCCTTTTTAAAATATCAGCCTTCCTCTTAGCACTTTCTCCCATAATCGCCAATGCATTAGCAAATGCAATCTGGGCACTCCCTCTTACTTTCCTTTTCTTGTTGTTGGTACCGATATTTGCTTTCTTTTTGGTTTGAGTTCCATTTTCCTCTTGATCAAAATCATTATCCCCTTCACTGTCATCCTCATCACTAATTGAAGTGCTTTTGGTAGAAGCATGTTGATTTGCACCAGAGGCGGTTGTGTCCCCAAAAATAACACATAATTTATCATAATGTGAACAACATTTCTTCCTAAATTGCTTTGCAAACTTGTACTTCTGCAAAAAAAAAAAAAACAAAAATTCATGTTAATCATTAATACTATATTGTTAAATAATATGCTAATAACATACCACAATTGTGCAATATCAAATAGAAACATACCTCACATAGTGTCTTCCATTGATCATTAGTGGCATTAAGTTGTCCAGCTAATGAAGTGAACCCTAGCCCAGTCTCCATTTTCAACAAATTAGAAAAATCCTTCCATCTTCCTCTTAATTGATTGAATTTATTCTTAAATTGGTCAGACGTGTACTCTTTGCCATAATTACTTTTCAATTGTTCCTTAATATGCCTCCATGAAGCCTTTGTAAGGGTAGTAGTTTGTCTATTACCTTTCTTAACTTCCTCTTCCATTAAACATATGAAATGAGATTCAATATGTGCAGGCCATATATCTTTCTTAGAAGCTACAATTTCAACCACGTCTTCACCAACAACTTCATTCTCATTTTCCATCTAACAAGTGACTCATTAATGATTAGATTGGATCTATTTATCCAAACATGTATAATTTTCATAAATTAAACGCCAATAAGTGGATGCAAAGAGATGACATTGCTAATAAATTAAATTACATGCATGGACACACACAAAGAGATGACATTGCTAATAAATTAAATGAAATATGAACTTCTAGAGACTAATGCAAAACTATCATACTACTGTATCAAAATTACTTTCACAATTAACAAATATTCATAACTCAAGTAGTAATGTAATGTTACAAGTCATTTTTGCTTCAAGAATTGCTTTCTTGTCTCAAAAATAAATACATATCTAAGGTCTGGCCATGATTTCAAAGCTTATATTTAGCAGTTGCAAGGAGAACATAGGGAGGAGTTGTTGCTAAACATAAGACAACGAATTTTGAAGGTGTTGGTAATAAATACTACATTACCATTTTTTTTCAAAGGCACTGTAGCATTTCCTATATGTATGGACGGGCGCATATTGAGTGATAAATACTACATTAAATAGTCTTCATATTGAGTGATGGATTTGGTGAAAGGACTATTCCATTCATAGGCTTATAAGTTGTGCTGGTTATTCTATTGAAAGGCCAGATAAATGATAAATACTCCTAACTCCTAAAAACTCCCCATTAGATGGACTTAGCAGCTTATGCAGTATATAAGTTAAAACAGGGGAAACTGCAGCCAGCTAAGGGCTCTTTTTTTATAATAGAATAATCCATACCTCCCCAATCTCCAATATACATGGCACTATAAAATGAATAAGTTGATTGAGTCACACCAACTCAGTAGCTCCGGTTATTGGGTAGTTACAGAATAAGAGTAAAGTATAATATTTACAAGGTAAACCATTATTCATATTGGTTAGCCGAGTGTAAGCTTGTGTCCTTCCTTGTATGTCTTATAAATGTGTAAAATGTTCCTTTGGACCATAAGCATGTGCAGGTAACTCTACTAAGATACAACTAAAACAACGATTGATTTAAAGACATTGCAAGCAATGAATGCCCAATAACATCAACAACAAAGCATTCTATTAGGTGAGGTCAATTACATGAATCAAATTATGCCACCGGGCTCTATCAGATATCAAACTTTCAACAAATCATTTCAGAGCAGGCATTTTTTCAACAAATCCATTCAACTCTTTCATATTACAGCCTAGTATGCTAAGTTGCAATCAAATATAAGAGATTTTTTATTAAATGGAATCCCCAAGCAAAGCCCCTTAATTAATATTACCCCACAGAAATGCAATTAGTTGCAGCATTATTGCCTTCTACAAAAATCTTTTTGTTTTTCCTTTAATATCACAGTTGCATTAATATTTCCACTCAATACCAAATTTAACAAACAAAAGTCATCAAACAAAAAGAAGAGGATAAAATTAAACAAATTGAAAGTAAGTAAACTTAACCGCTTAAAAAAACTGGGTTAGTCCCATCAAACAAAATTTGAATTCAGTCCCAACATTTTCTAACACCCTCTTCTAATCTAAAGAAGAAGAAAAGGGGGAAGAAGCATAGAAACGACCACTCACTAGGTTTTGAGAACAACCCACTAATGACTCTGAGTTGATATTCACAGTTTATGTTTACCGATAATCAATTAGTACAATCTGAAACCATTTTACACCAGTATCATCGAAGAGACAACAAACTAGGCAAAAACATATGAAGCTTCGAATAAAAAATTTCCTACACAAACATCGTGGAACCACCAGGCCTCAACAAGACATATTACAAATCATCCCAGTGGAAGAAACTAACCTCGCAACAGCAGAGACCCAACGAGTAAGCGTGATTCACCCTGAGATTGAGCAACGAGCAGAAGAGGAACAACCGAACAGGTAACGACGATCTGTGATCTTCGATATGCGCGAAAGGGTTTTTTCGAACAGGTAACAACGATTCAGAGAGGGAGAAGAGGAGCGAGCATGGACTGTGAGTGGAAGGAAAGAGACTCACCTTGCACTGGAAGTTCCTGCAGCCTGCGACGGAGCTACGGATGCAGTGGAAGCTGCTAGCGGCGGCGGAATGCAGCGACTGCAAGAGTAGATGCAATTAGGGTTCTTCGAGTCACGACAGAAACAGGGTGTGAACAATGCAGTTAGGTCTCCATAGTCATGGTCGAGACGCTTTGTGGAGAAGTGGAAAGGGGTTATGTAACGCCCGCATTTTTGCCTGTATGCTTTTTATTGTGTGATTTATTGAATTTTGAGTGATTAAAAATTTTTAATCATCAAAATTGGTTTTAATAAGGTTAGGAATGAATTTCCTATTTTTCTAGAATTTTTGGGAAATTTTAGAATTTTGGTGCAAAATTACCATTTTACCCCTACTTTTTTTGGAATCGGACATCCGGGTCAGAAAAATCTGCAGCATCCTTCCTTTCCCCTCTCCCAAGGCCGTGTGTGTGTGCGCATGTGGGAAGCTTCTTCAACACACTCCCTAAGCCAAAAAGTCAAAAAAAGTAAGGAGAAAAAGCTTAAGTGTCATGAAACTATGAAACACTTGTCCACTTTTCTCTAAACCATTACATGCAAAATTGTTTTTTTCATTCCTCATTTTCTCTCCAAGGAAACCGTGAGCTCTCCCTTCCATTCTCTCCATTTTCCAAAATTTCTCCATTACTTCTAAGTTCAAGGTTCCATTTTTGAACCTTAAGCTACAAAAACCTAGCCTCCATCCTTTGAAGAATTTTGTTTGGGTGATCAAGAGGAGCTCAAAGAGGGAGATTGTTTGGAATTTGCTGCACTTTGTCAAGAGTGGTTTCCTTAGGTAAGGGGGGGGGGGAGAACCTTGAACTCTAGTAGGATTGGTGACTAGAGTTAAGGATTACCCTTGATCCTTGTCCCTAAGCCTTTTTCCCTTAAAAAATGAGTTTATTGGAACCTATTTCCTTGAGAAATGGTTCGGCTATTGTGTGATGATTTTGTATGCATGTGCTAAAATCTTGTTTGATGATTGAAATGTGCTTATTTGGTGATCTTGGATGCATGCAAGTCATGAGTTTTGGTTGGAAAATTTTCTCCTTTTTCCTTGAATACATTCGACCAACACATATTAAGGGGGCTGCATGTGTTTAAAAATTTATGTGATGATTGTAACATGTTTGTATGATGAATCTAAGTACATGCATATGATTGTTTGGAATTATAAAATTGATTGGTGTGATTGAATCATGAAAAATGATGTTTTTGGACTTATGAACTTGATGATGGTGTTTGGCATATTTGGATGAATTAGTATGAAATTGCTTGATTAAAATGCTTGTGGATGATTATACTTGAGTTTGGTAATTTTTGGAAATTGTTGGGTTTTTGATGTTCTTGATGACATTCATAGTGTTCATCATTGTTCTTGATGTTCTTGAGCATATTCATGAGAAACTCATGAAAGAATTGGTTTGATCTTGATTTGGTAATGAGAAAAGTGTTAAAGTGTTTATGGACCCTAGTGGCCCAATAAGCTAAAAAGTGTAACCATTTAAAGTGATAACTAAATTAGAAGTGAACAAATTTTTGGTAAAACATATAAACCAAATTCGGATACAAAAATAAACCTATTTAAAAGTCACCCTAAAATCCATAATATTTGATGGTAATGTGAAAAATTGGACTCCTATGGGTTACCTAACCATTGGGCCTTAAATTTAGGCCCAATGCCTTCAAAAAAGTCTAAAGACTCATCACAAAGTCAACCAAAAATATTATATGGACTTGGGCTCAACTTTAACCCAACCCATCAAGACCAAAACTTAGAATTAAATTAGTGGGCTTATTAATCCAACTTGCCCAAGTTAATTAACCCAACCCACTTAAGTTAATTAAGTGAAAAAGAATTAATTTAAGATTAATTTTAATTAACCTTAATCTTAATCATTAGTTACTAATGAAGTATTAATTAAGTAATTAAGACTTAATGGTAATTAAGAACTAATTAATTGTGATTAACCTTAATCAAATATAATTAATAGCTTAATCCAAGATTAAAGAAGAGATTAAGGAATAATTAGGATCTTAAGTAAAGATTAAGACTTAATCAAGGATAATTAGGATTAATCATAGTCTAATTAAGGAAGATCAATCATGATTAAGGGATAAACCTAATCCTAATTAGTCATGCAAGATGAATTAAGATAGGTAACACTATTCATAAGACACATCCATAAGTCTTAGTAAGCTATAAGACTTAAGTGAAAGTGATCATTGAATGTAGGAAAAACATTAGTACAAATTACCTTAAAAGTTTATAACAAACACACTCTTCTTGCATAAGAATTGAGAAGCCTAAGTGAGAGAGTGCGGATTAACCCAAGACAGGGTTTGGATCTCCTTGTGTTTGTGAAGGAAAGACATTGAATCGGGCCGTACCACGGAGAGTGATGACGTGGAATGATTCAATGGGTTTTGCCTGTAAGGATGTGTATTCTGAGAAGCATAGATCGTGTGACATGCATCATAAAGCATTGATGATGTTCAAGGTTGAAAATCTTACGACCTAATATGACAGTGACACTTTGGTACAGTGTGAAACTGGTTGGAACGGGTGTACTGGGTTTTGCAAAGAACTCCAGCGGGTCCTGAAATGGGACGCCAACCCTGAGGATAGTTGAGTTCCAGAAAGAACTCAGGGGACGTAGGCTCGCTCCCTACTGTCGAGTTCGAAGGGGATCAAGCTTGACTATCTTGTCGCTCTCAAGGTTTTGGGGTCAGTTGAGATTGTCTGGAAGACGTATAAAAGAATTTGGCCAAAAGAAAATAAATGAGCAATGCTCTTTGTACCGATGCTAGTACAGACTCTAACTCCTGATACGTTGTACATATATGGTCGGGCAGTTGCTGTGTGCACTGTGGATGGTGATTTTTCCCTGGGCCCTCATGCATCAGTTATAGCATTGTAGTTGCAAAGTATGCAATAGTCTGTGTGCATCATGATAATGTCATGTGTGATTACTTGTTTGGTTGGACTGTGTGGGTTTTTCTTGTGTGCGTGCTCTAATACACTATATCCTATGTTTTGTGAGTTCATGTGATGTGTTCTCACCCTTCCTTTCTGTTATTTGGTTGTTGTGTCTTTTCGCTATGTCGATAGTTGGCATCAGAGATCTTCGGCATGACGTCAATGAGAGTGGAGCTACGCTAGATGCCTAGGGGTTCCTGGAGGGTGACGGACATCCCTAGAAGGTGTGTTTTCAACGGAGAGGTCCGAGTCATCATCACCCACCCTGGCCTCCCGTTAGTACTTGAAGTGGACTTCTTTGTACCGGTGACTCTCGAGTTCCAAACTCCACCAGAGTTGGTGCGCTATACTATCTTCCGTCGTTCTCGCCGTCGCCCTGCATCTTCGGTGGGTTCTCGGTCACCACGGATAGAAGACCTGGTGGGGCCTAACTCCCCCAGATACTCATCTGCTTCTGAGGCACCTGGTTCACAGTCTCTGCGTTCTGATGCGCGGGACCGTTCCCTCTTGGACGAGTTGGAGATGATCATCATCGAAGACACGTCAGAGGAAGAGGAGCAGGAGGAGGAGCCAGAGGAGGATCCCTCCCAGTCTAGCGACGACGAGTAGGGTAGTTGTTGATTGAGTCTAGTAGTGACAGCTCTGAGTCGCGACCTCTCTTTTTGTATTTTGTTGAGGTCATGTTAATTATTTGATTCACTGCTAGAATTCATATTTTCATATTACTGTTTGTACTGCTCGAGACGTACACTGGTTATGTATATAATTTCATGCACTGATTATTTCACCTATAATGTTACGTAGATGCATGCATGCATGCATGTATGTATGTATGTATGCATGTATGTATGTATGTATGTATGTGTACGCGACGTGGTAAACGTTCTTGACGCTTTTCGAAAACGAGTCTTACAAGTAAGGAAAGAATAATTTTATAATACTTAAAATGGAACTAGAGATGTAGTAGGTTGATGGATACTAATCCATTTAAAAAAAAAATAATTCCGCATTTTTCTGATTTGTATTTATACTTCCGTTGGTCACGTGTAACACATGTGGCATTCTTAGTGGTAACTAGGGGTGTCGCAGGTTAGGTCCGGAGAAAAAACATGAAACGATTTTCACAAAACCTATTTTTATTGTTTTGAAAATTGGGGGAAAACCGTTTCGAAATTAAGTGAAAAACCAACTAAGCTCTTTTTTAGGCGAACAAGTTGCATTTTCAAATTTGCATTTAAAAACCAAAAACTGGTAACCATCTCAAACATGCCCTTAGATTTTCGTTGAATTCTAATTTATGAGATAGAAATAAACTTGGGGAGGACCAGGTTATGATCGAAAAGGAAGTTCGTAACCAAAGACCTATTGACATCGTTGAGAGAAAGAATGGAAAAATATCGTCCCTATAGAAAGTTCAGCTACCAAAGTTCAGGGACCACGTATTGGAAGTTTAAGGGCATCTTTATTGGTGGTGCTGGTTGAGCAAAGACCGATGCCTCGCGAGAAATGCGCGATAAAGCGCTGACACACCTCGGTTCTTCCGTGGCACTGGTGCTCTGCTGAGCACCGGTGCTTTATATTTTTTTTAGGCATTTCCCGGCAGTTTAAACCCTAAGTAAATGCCACTGAAGAGCTGCGCTCTGCAGCACAGCAGAGCAGCTTTTCAGTACGGTATTTTTTTTAAAATTTTACATTCCTGGGGGTTTAAACCCCCGTTAATTTTTTTCCTTGTCATTTCCTGGGGTTTAAACCCCCGCGAAATGTTTTTTTTTATCATTGTTATTCCCGAGGGTTTAAACCCCCATTAATTCAAGGGCATTTAGCAACGGTAGTATTTTATTCATTATTTACTTAATTTAATATTATTTTTATGGGATATCTTAATATTATTTTTGTTTTTATTAATTTAATAAATTTGTGATTAAAAATAATAAAAATTGGGTGATGTGTACTTGTGGGACCTATTTAAGATTTGTGAATAGTAAAAAAGTGAGGTGCTGGATTAGAGAAGAGAGATGCTTAATAAGAACTAGCTGATGTGTATTGGTGGGACCCATTTAAGATCTGTGAATAGTGAAAAAGTGGGGTGCTGCAATAAAGATAGTCTAAGAAGTTTAGGGACAAAAACATAAAAAATTTAAAGTATAAGAACAAAAATTAAAGTTGACCGAAATTATAGGAATGAAAATAATATGTTTTTCAAAAATATAATACATATTTATCTCTCAATGAGGTAAGTATGTGTTTTAAAATAAAAGGGGAAGAGAATTTAATTTAAACCTCTCTAGAGAGAGAATGGCATTTACTCTTTAGTATTTTATTATATATCGTAACCTGATTTTCACTTCTACAATAGCAATTCACTATATATACAACGATTGGTGAAACAAACAGGGATCCCAATCCATCAAAATTAACTCACAATCATCAATATAATTTGTCAAAAAAAAAATCTTTAATTTAAGGGAGATAATATTGCCCTCGGTCCTATATAAGAAATAGTAAGATAAAATTTCTAGTCTTATATATAAAAACATATTACTCTTTCTAGTTGCATTAATTACTAAATATTTTATATATCCTTAATTTATTGTGAGTAATCAACCATGTGCTCACTTATTCAATTATTAAGGGTATTTCTAAAAAAATTTAAATTTATGACATCATTAAATATTATTAACATCTTCCAATGCATTTTTTTAGTCTTGATAATTTTAGTCATATGTTTCCTATACTTCCTCCGGTCCTAATTACTCCCTTTGTCCCATTTTACTTGTCTTTTAAGGTTGTGACACGAGAATTAAGGAATATCATTAATATTCTAAGTTTTATAAAATTTATAAACTAATTCCCTACTATACCCCTTATCTCTCATATTAAAAACTTATCATTCAAGAAATATACATTAATTAATTGATAACGGTGAAATTGGAAAAAAGCCATTTAATAGTGTATTGGTGTTATAAAACGACAATGAAATTGGGACAAAAAAGTTTTGCTAAAACATCAAGTAAAATGAGACGGGGGAGTATAAAACAATTCAGACCAAATCACACATATTAAGAAAAGTAATTAATGCATTGATTTTAAAAAAAATCTGCAAGATTATAAGTTTACCCCTATTTAAAATTAAATTACACTATCATAGTAATTTTGTAAATTTAAAAACGTTAATGATCAACAAGTGCAAATATGAGAAAAAATATTAAATACTTCTAGATTTATATACTTTATCTTATAAAAAAAATCATGAAAAAGCTTTAAATGTTGTCTTATAAATAGGATCAGAGAGATTATATACAGTCGGAAGTAGTATTTACTAAAATATAAAACCGTTGCTTCCTAAAAAATAAAAGAAATGTCAAAACTATTATAAAACAAAATATATAAAAGGAAAATAAAACTGACTTATAAGACATGTATGGAACGAATTAGGATGAGTTATGCTTAATTTTAACCCAATTAACCAGAATTTTAACCAAGTCATTATTAAGATATAAATCCGGCAATCCGCTCCTACATCAAGATAAATGATAAATGAGTAAACCACCAATTCGGTCCCCATCGTTTACCACCGACTTCAGGTTACTCCCTAACGTTATAGAAATTATTAGTCCCCAACGTTTTGCAACGTCAAACACATTAGTCCCTGACGTTAAATGGATTCTGTTAACGTTAACAGAACTGCACAGGCCCACAGTTAAGTGCCATGTGTCGTCTTCCTATGCTCTTTAAGAGATCTGAGCTGACTTTTTTTACTGTAGCAACCCAAAACCCTTCAATTTAGTCCCTGGTTCAAAAAAGAAAAAAGAAAAACCCCAACAGTCTCTCGTCTTTGCCTTCAACTTCTCTGGCTCCATATTCTCCACCATAGCTTATGCAGCCCAATGCTCATTCCACATAGCATCATCATGCACAACTATAATCTCATGAGTTGTGACATCTGCAGACTAGCTAAAAAATCTATAAACTTACACCATTGACAAACCTCCTGCAAACATATATACATATACTGATTTAATAATTTATAATAATTTAGAAGTGCATAACGTGAGAACTTCCCAATCTTCTTTTATTATGAAATGCAACTAGTAAACGAAACGTTAAACATCTTTACTGGCTCTCAATCTTATTATTCTCCAAGGACTCTTTCTATCAATTGAACTAATGAAAAAATATGAAAGATTATAGATGAAAGCATTGTTGTCATACAATCAAATGTTGCTCAGCATCAAGTCTTAACATGCATGGCTCCATGGATTGAGAACCTTAACTTCTGGAAACTCAAGGAAGGTTGGAGTGAAAGGTTATTGAAAAGCCTTTACTATATAACATGGGGACATGGAGACCAATTTCCTGATGAAATTGAGAAACTTTGGAGCACAATTGCTAGGAAAAATAGGAATATCAGTCCTGTTTTAGATTTTTTTTTATCATAAAAGGCATTGAAGATTGTGATTCAAATGCATCAACAGAAATAAGTGGTGCATTTGCTACATATTTTAGTGTTGCAAAGAGGGTAAGTCTATATTTAGCATGAATATGCCCTCAACAAACTATAGATCACCTAGTTTTCCAGTTGTCTCAGCGATTACTAGAGGATAGCATTGAGCCAGTCGGGCCAAGTGCAAGTAAGGGTGACGCCAGTGCAAATTTTGTGTTGGAATTCTCACAAGGTCCTGCTGTGGCCCAAATGGAATCGGTTATGGATAACCAACCGCACATGTCCCCATTGCTTGTAAGAGGTTCTCTTGATGGTCCACTAAGAAATGTTAGTGGGAGCTTGAGCTGGAGAACAACAAGTATGACAGGCCGAATGTGACACCCTTCTACCCCATTTACTAATATAATCATCAAGGTGAAATGTAAGGGAAAAATTATAGTCCACATCGAGGTAAAAAGGTTCACAATCCTCATTTAAACAATTACTGAGTCCAACTCCAAATAAATTTCCATAAAAGTAAAAATCAATGTTTTCGAAAACTAATTTATCAACATAATAAAAATACGTCTTGGCCATATAATGCCCTTAGAAATAATTTTCCGAATCTCTAAATAGCAAAATAAAAGAAAGTAAACTCCTAATACTAAGCCCTGAATGTCACAAGTATCAGAGTGAGATCCTTCCTTTCAATACTCGGCACATTGCGTGCCATCTTCATCACCTATAAAATAACCACAGAGAGTAGGGTGAGGAAAAGAACACATACTCATACATGCAATGTAGAAGGCTACCCTGTCCTCACCCAACACATAATCATCATCATTAATATCATCACATGATCATCATCATTCATATCAACTCACACTCTTTATATTCAACACATTACTCATCACCATACATATTATCTCTCATCTTAATCCACACTCGTTACATACAACACATGAATTTCACACAAATATATAATTCACACTTCTCAAACAATCATCATTACCAGTGATGGCCCTACTGTAAACACCACACAGTAGGTTGCACCCCCTCGATGGGCCCGTGCAAAGACATCCGCCCCCAGGTTGCACCCCCTCTATGGGCCCGTGCAAAGATATTCGTCCCCTGGGTTGCAACCCCTTGATGGGCCCATGCAGCGAGTGTTCTCCCATCATGGTTTCATTTCACAAACCAGGTTCATACAAATAGAGGTTCACACATTCACACAATCTCAATTAAGGCACATGCTCACACCATGCACATGTACAACATCTATCCCAAGAGTCATGATTTGGAACTCCGCACAATGGGCGTACCTCGTCAATCCTCTTAGTTGTTACCAATGATGGCCCTACTGTTAACACACACAGTAGGTTGCACATCCTCGATGGGACAGTGAAAAGACATTCGCCCCGCAATGATGGCCCTACCGTTAACACCACACAGTAGGTTGCACCCCCTCGATGGGTCCGTGCATAGAATGTCCCCCATCATGGTCACCACACCCCCTCGATGGGTCAGTGCATCTCATGAATCACACCTCATATGCTCATGCTCAATGCATCATCATCATTTCACATATATCTCATACAATCTCTATGCTCAATGCATCATCATCATTTCACATATATCTCATACAATCTCTATGCTCAATGCATCATCATCAATTCACACATATCTCATACAACCTCTATTATTATAATCACACCACATCACATAAAAATTATTATAAACATAGGATATCACATAAGATATTCACATCACAATACTCATATCACAATTAATACACTCTATGCATCCAATTTAATTTCATCAATAAAAACCCCAAATATACAGCTACAGTGAGAACTAAATATCTCCCAACCCAGACTTCGTATCAACGATCCAACCGTTCAGAATGAAAAACCAGATGTTCCAAACCAGCTGTCAAAATTTCAGCCCGATCCAACGGTGAACGAATCTGAAGTCTCTGTTTTACAGTTGTAGCTCTGTGTAAAAATGGGAATGATTTTCCTCTAGTGCGAACTAAATATCTCCCAACCCAGACTTTTAATCAACGATCTAACCGTTAAGAATGAAGAACCAAACGTTCCAAACCAGCTGTCAAAATTTCAGCCTGATCCAACGGTGAACGAGTCTGCAGTCGCTGTTTTATAGTCGCTGCTCTGTGTAAAAACGGGAATGACTTTCCTCTACCCTCTTCTTCAATCCCTACTCAAATCCTCAAGTTTCTAATTCAATTAAACTCGTTTTTACCGATTAAATTCACTGAAATCCTCAATCATTCCTACGAATTACAATAAATTTAACATCTAATCAATTATGGCTCTTCATCTCTAAACCCTTATTTAACCCCTTTTCCCTATTCTCGCTGCCATCACTCAATTCATCAAGCTCATCACATGCATACATCAAATCAAACACATTCCAAACACACAACACATGATTCACAGATAGGTTCTCAAATTTAGAATTCTTAGAGGGTCTTATGGTTGCCCTCAATACCCAAGCACTTCCACATACACATACAAGCAACACCCTTCCCCCCCGTACCTTAGAGGCGAAGATCAATCAGTAAACGGTAGGCTCTCTCTCTTGGTAATTACTCTGCAGCACCTTCCTCTTGCGAAGTCGTTTCTCCCCTCCTTATGGTTTCGCTCTCTCACGATTTGAAAAATAAGGATTAGGGTGAATTGATAACCCCTCCTTAAATAATTACTTAACTGGGTTGGGCCTACCCTTAACCCACTCATTCCTCTTTTTATTAAAATAACATTATTCATAAAAATATTAATATTACTATTATTTATTATTTTTATTTTACTTTATTTATTCTAGAAATTTTAGGATGTTACACCGGAGCGTCTCAGGTCCATTAAGTCCTATGCCTCCAGAGTTAAATATTGTTCCAGTAAGTGTAGGCCGATCAGGGCAACTCCTTCTAGCATTGGTTAACATGTCAAGGCCCTTGATGGGTGTTAGAAGCTCAACAGGGAGTTTGCGGAACCGCCTTGTTTCACGGGACAGTGGAGATTATCTTGTTGATACTCCAAACTCGGGTGAAGATGGATTGCATGTTGGGGGTGCCATGCATGGTGTTAATGCAAAAGAACTTCAACCAGCCTTGCAGGGTCATCAGCAACATTCACTCACACATGCAGATATAGCACTGATTCTTCTTGCTAAAATTGCATATGAGAATGATGAAGACTTCCGCCAATACCCGCCTCTTCTCTTTCATGTCATCTTTGTTTCAATGGATAGTTCAGAAGACATTGTTCTAAAGCATTGTCAGCATTGGCTTGTTAATCTACTATATTCCCTTGCAGGTCGCCACTTGGAACAGTATGAGGTGGAAAATAATGATAGGGAGTGCACATCAAGACACCTTGCCTGTCGTTCACATCAGATCTACCTAACACTTAGACCGAGTGTAACAAGTGATGCTTGTGTATCTCTCCTTCGGTGCCTCCATAGATGACTGGGAAATCCAGTTCCTCAAGTTTTGGGATTTGTTATGGAAATTTTAATGACATTGCAAGTTATGGTGGAGAATATGGAGCCAGAGAAGGTGAAGGCAAAGACGAGAAACTGTTGGGGTTTTTCTTTTTTTTTTGAACCAGGGACTAAATTGAAGGGTTTTTGGGTTGCTATAGTAAAAAAGCCAGCTCAGATTTCTTACAGGAGCACAGGAAGATGACACGTGGCACTTAATTGTGCGCCTGTGCAGTTCTGTTAACGTTAACATAAGTCATTTAACGTCAGGGACTAATGTGCATGACGTTGCAAAACGTTGGGGACTAATAATTAATTTCTATAACATTAGGGACTAACCTGAAGTTGGTGGTAAACGATGGGGACTAGGGGTGTTCATGGGACGGGTTGGGACGGGTTTTACTTGTCCCTAACCCGACCCTATTTTTTTATCGGGCCAATTTTACGGACCCGAACCCGTACATAGACCCGATGATGTGCGGGTCTAAGTAAGATCGGGTCTGAGTAGGACAGGACCGGGTTGGCCCGATATATAAGCTAAATATAATCATGAAATGATCATATAATAATGTTCAAAAGAAAATAGTTCATACAATTAATAAATATATTGCATACAATAAAATATCTATTAATGTATGCAATATTTTTTACTTTTTTTAAAGTTTAGAACATTACTAAACCAAGAATAACATTACATCACTATATAATTTTATGTGTAGAATGTATTTTTAAAGGTAAATAGAGAAAACTTAGACTCAAAAACCCCATCTAAAATGAAAAAAATAAGGTTAGGACTTTACATAATAAAAAATCATAAGTAATAAATATTATATTTATATATAAAGGACGGGTCGGGTAACCCGAAGGTTAACCCGGACCCGTCCTCAACCCGATGTCGGGTCAAAAAATGAGACCCGATGAGACCCGGTTTGATTCTATTATTTCTTGCAGGACAGGAACAGACCCGACCCGAGTAGGACGGGTAAAAGGGACAGACCGGGTCTTAAACACCCCTAATGGGGACTAAATTGGTGGTTTACTCGATTTATTATCTAATGATTTACCAGTTAAATTATCAAAGGATCAGGTGAGACAAAGCCAGTAGTAGCACGTTGATTCGGCTCTTGTTATTATTATTATTGTTTTTATTTTTTTTGTAAAAATTCGCTTCTAGTTCGTAAACTCTACCTGCAAAGTGTTGACCACTTGGACCCCGCGAAAGCCCAGATTTGCATCAAGTGAGTTGTCACGCGTAAACCACGCACGTTCCAATGGCTATTTTTTATGAGAAATTCTACTTTACTAGGTGGGTTTTTTTAACTTCTTCGATCAATTAATGCATACACTTGTTTTTTTCTTATTTTGCTTAAATGGTGCTAGTGTTTTTAAGTTGTACAAAAATATTTTAATTTTTAGAATTTGTATTTTTTTTACCAAAAAAAAAATTGTATTTTTAATTTTTATAAAAACTTTCTGACCCCTTATAATCATTCTCTCGTATTTTTTAATTGTATTTCTTTATTTTTCACATTTTCATTTGTAATACATGTATGTCTCATTCAAAATTCACTCTAAACCTTCGAAACGATTTAGCAGAGAGCGCATCACTTGTTCCTATATAGTTTTGGTTTTTATAGCTCCTCTTCAATAAAAAAAAAAGAGTAAACCCTCATTTTGGTCCCCGAAAGAGTTAAAGTCGGTCATATTGAGCCTATTTGAGTGGAACTTCTGCAGAAGTACTTCTAGGTGAAAAAAAACAGCATGAATCAAAGAGGTCAAATGCATTTAACTTCTCCATAAGTTAAAATTAGTCTTTGTAGACCACCTATTCCAAAAGTCCTCTCATTTAACTTCTTCAAAAGTAACTAATTTTAACTTATGGAGAAGTTGAATGCATTTGACCTCTTTGATTTATGCTATTTTTCACCTAGAATTACTTCTGCAGAAGTTCCACCCAAACAGACTCATTATTTCCTCAAAGAAGAAAATTGCATTTTTCATCCTTGAAAGATTAATAGTTATTCAATTTTGTTCTTGAAAAATGAAAAGTCGTCTACTTTAGTCCTTGAAAGATCTTTTTAAATGTCAAGTTAGTCCCTAAAAAGAATTAAATTGAATGACTTTTTCATTTTCAGGGATGAAAATGTAATTTCAATCTTTCAGAGACTAGTGTGCCCGACCCTAAATCTTTGAGAGACTAAATTGAGGATTTACTAAAAAAACAAGATACCAAAATTCTCTTTCATCCGAGGGTATCAGAGTGCGACCCATTTTTTATTTGAGAAATGTTATATCCTCCTAATATTATATAAAATAAAAATAAATATATTTAATATCTCTAAAAATGAGAAAACATTTAGTATTTATTTTATATAATATAATTAGAAATATTTATAGGAGAATAAAATAGAATATAGAATTATTCTTTTTATTTTCGAATTTGGGTTTCACTGATCATACATAATTAAATCAATTAAAAATAAAATTATTCACGTAAAAAAAATTCACATAACTTATTATGTTAAAATTTTATATTTAATTTTCTTTTAATAAACATTACATAAACAAAATTAATTAAAATCTATAAATATTTATTGTATAGATGAAAAAAGATAAAAGTAAATATTGATTAATGAATTCTCTTTGAACACACAAATATTTTTCTGTCTTGAGAAAACTTCATTCTTCCCATGATCCGAGCTCATTTATATATGATCCAACATGGGTTTATTTACTGAACAATAATAGCTCACTATAACCCCAGTCCCCACCACACCACACGCCCCTTCCCTGTCTCTGTCATTCATATCCCTCTTTCTTGCTCTATCTTCCTTGTGCCTGACGATGTCGAATCGGAATCCGACCCGAAAACCTCACCCGCAGGACGATCCAAATAGCACCGCGGACCCTCAGGTTCCGCTTCGGAACCTCTCCCTGGTTCAGACGAAAATGGATTCTCTGCAGCAGTTCCTATCCCAATCTATCAACTCCAACACTCCCCTCACCAAGGATCAGATCACCGTCGTCTCCAACCAGATCGTCTCCGCCATCCACCAGATCGTCGTCAACGGCGCCGCCCTCGTCAATCTCTCCGCCTCCGCCGGAGCCTCCTCTGTCTTCCCGCCGAAGACGCCCAGGCCGGAACCCTCCGCCGCCGCCAAGGTCAAACAGGTTCCCGATTCGAAAGTCAAGCTCGCAGAAGAAGACGAAGACGATGACGCCGTCGAGGACTGCGACAACGACTGCGAAATCGTCGAACTCGACGCCGTGGAATTGCTCGCTGAACACATCCACTTCTGCGAGATTTGCGGGAAAGGTTTCCGGCGTGACGCGAACCTCCGGATGCACATGCGCGCGCACGGGAACCAGTTCAAGACGCCGGAAGCGTTGGCGAAGCCTTCGTCATCGGAGGATGGCAGCGCCGCCGCACGCCGCCGTGTCACGACGCGGTTCTCTTGCCCGTTCGAAGGTTGCAGCCGGAACAAGCTTCACCGGAAATTCAGGCCGTTGAAATCTGTGATTTGCGTGAAGAACCATTTCAAAAGGAGCCACTGCCCGAAGATGTACTCGTGCAATCGGTGCCATAAGAAGAATTTCTCGGTGCTCTCTGACTTGAAGAGCCACATGAGGCACTGTGGAGAGTCCAAGTGGAAGTGCTCGTGTGGGACCACTTTTTCCAGGAAGGACAAGTTGTTCGGACACATAGCCCTGTTTGAGGGTCACATGCCTGCTCTTGCGTTGGAGGACGAGGAGAAAGGGAAGCAAGTGGTGATGGTGGAGGAAAGTGAAGATCCCAAAAGTGAATTGGGTAGTTGTTTTGTGAATGATGATGGATTGCCCGAAGAGTTCTTTGATGATTTTGGTTCCATTGATAACTACTGTTTGCAGGAAGTCTTGGGGTTTTCTAGTAATTTCTCATGATTATTGCATTGCTGGTTTTTCTCGCTCTCACATCAGATTAAGCACATTACTCATATGCGTATTTAGGATTAGTAGATTGGTATTTATGCCTTTATATTCATTCTTCATACTATATTGAGAACTCTGTTTTTCTGTAATTATTATTCTAATAAGGTTTGTGATTGTGAGCTGAGAATCCAAGTTTTAGATATGCTATTACTTTTGTCTTGCCCTTTTTGTCACGGACCAGAAGCAATTGATGGTTGGTTACGTTCATGGTTAAGACGCGTGGAGGGAACTGAGAATTTAATACACAACTTTTAGAAATTAAATTTTTTAATTATAGTCGTTTTACACTAAGATATTTTTCAAGCCATTGTCATGAAATGAACACTTGTATTGGGATGGGAGGGTGTTCATTGTTCAGAAACAGTAGTTAGAAGTAGTTAGACTCTTAACCTGTTCATCTTTTCATAAGGTTGGAATTAGATCGTGTTGATACATGGTGGATGAGACACAACCCTTCAAGAAATTGTTAACACTCCGTAAAGGGAAGAAATGGGAAATCAATAGATTAGCTGGAGCACTTTTATCATATAAGAATCGAATCAGGCATTTTAGCTTCACCCTTTGGATTAGACACAACCCCTCAGCAAGGAGTTTTATCGTACATTCATTGATGAACATTCATCATACAAAAGCTCTTGTGTTCATTTTGCTGTGTTTAGTAAAATTAATTGATAAGCTCTTAATTTATATAAGCTAGCTTATTGAATTAAAAGTGTTTGATAGAACTAGCTGATAAGCTAGTTGATAAATGTAAAATGACATAAAAGGATATAATTATATAAGTTTTATTATATACATTTTATTTGTGTTTTTTTAGATAAAAATATATTATTATGTAATTATAATTTTAGATTTTTTAAAAATTAATTAAATTCTTATTAAACATAAAATATTTAATTAAAAATTAAAATAAATAGTGAAATTGACAAAATAAATAGTATAATATAAAAATAATTTCATAAAATAGTGAAAAGAAAATAACAATATAATTAATTCATAACTATTTAAATTATTTATTATATAGGTAATAATAGGTAAAAAGGAATTAAAAGGTTTTTGTTATTAAAATAAAAATAGATAATAATAGATAAAAAGAAATTAAGCATAATAAGGGAAATGTATTAAAATATAAGGGATAGTGATAGAAGAAAATTAAATAAGTTAGAAGCTAGATGAAGTAGCTTGTAGCTTATAAGCTAGAAGCTTCTAAAATAAGCTACTTTGAGGTATTTTACCAAACACTTTTGTGTTGGTCAAACTAGTTTATAAACTAGTCAAATAAGCTAGTAGCTAGCTTATTGGCCTAGCCAAACACAGCCAATTGCCCCAATGTTACCCGTCATACCTCCAAAAATTCCATATATCTTTCCATATTTCATCTTTAATTTCTACAGTATACTAGTTTTGGCTGGTTGGACTTTTCTGTCATTAAATAATTTTTCATTCCCAAGTAGTCATAGAATATTAGAATTATTGGACGATACAGACATTATTATTTGAGTCAATCCAATGCTTCCTCTTCGTCATTTGGAATTAGGTATTCAACATTAAGTTTTTTAATATTTTTGTGATCAAATTAATAACTAGTTGTTTATTCCAAGATTTAGTCTAAACAAATATATCTTAAGAGCACTCTGAGATGAGATACAGATCCTCTTATTGAGCTTTTTTTAGCGTTGCAATTAACGAGTTTGAAAAGAAAATTGAGTAGGAAGTGAGAATGATGAACTAACACTTGTTCAATTTGGATTAATCATGCAAAAGTGTATTACAACTAAAAGATGTTGAAAGTAAATTGCAGAAAACGTAAAGGTACAAAGAAATGAAAATGGTGGTCTGCAGTCCCTACTTACTCGTTACAACTGGGCGTCTTGATCTCAGGATGGATTCTCTAACTTCAAGGTGCTAGATTCTTCAGTTTACGAACCTTTGCCACTTCATTTTCATCCTATTTATAGGTTTTCAAGGGAACTGCTTTCTTCAACTATTAATAACTGCTAGTGGGCCTTTTCTCTCAAATTTATCCCCACGTTCAACGTTCTCCTGATGAGGTTGATAACAACTAAAAACTGCCTTTTGACGTGTGCAAGTAATAAGGAGCAGTTATCTTCGAGTCTACCTTCGGTATTGGGTTCTTTGATCTAGTGGCTTCGAATATGAGCACTGCTTCGAACTTCACTTGCTGCTTCGAAATGAACATTGCTTCAAACTCAAAGGCATTCTCTACTCCTAGAAATTGTCTCAAAATCCACCTTGTCCTTTGAGACTCCTTGAGGCTTTAAATTCCTTACTAAATAGGAGGCTCTGAATTTCTTACAAAAAGGGTCCAACAAATGCCCCCCAAAATGCATGGATTCGAGAGAAGCTCTTGCATTTCAACCTAAGAAGAAGACCTTATGGTCTTCTAGTCTTCTAGTAACCGTCCATGTGCACGTTACCCACTACCTTGATTCTTTAAACCCTATGATTGGCTTAGTCGTTACAAGGCTTGGAAGTGGGATTAAGGCTTTAATGGCAAACCTTTGGATTTCCCACTTTTGTCACGTAGTGGGGTTTAAAAACTCAGTTCTTCTTCTCTCTCCACTTTTCCTTCTTGCCCACGCTTACCCTTTCTTTTCTTCATTGAGTTTTCTGCGCTCTCTACAACTTGCAACCTTCATTCCGTTACTTCTGTAGTTGGCAAAGTCTCAAGAAGGGGGGTTGAATTGAGACGTGTCTAAGCCTGTTAAAAATTTAAACTCATTTCTGAATGAAGTTCTCAAGTGAATTCACTTGGATGTCAAACGATTAGTTACAAAAAGATGCGAATGAGGTTCTGACTTGATCTCAGTTCAGTTAAGAAGTTTTGCTTCTGAACTCCTTTATCAAAATTTGATTCAACTAATTTCAAGTAATGAAAAACTGATTCTGAGTTAAAGTTCAACTTCAAACCTTAGGTTTAAGAAACTCAGAAGCAGCTTCAGATTAATAAATGCAGAAATAGAGTTAGAAGAAGATATAAACAACTAGATTTATACTGGTTCACTCTTATCAACCAAGAGCTACGTCCAGTCCTCACCTCAGCGAGATTTATCCACTAACTTCAACAAGTTACAAGTATTCTCCTTGTAGGGCCTCTTCAGGCTCCTAAGTATTCTCCTTCACGAGCCTCTTCAGGCTCCTGAGTATTCTTTTCCAAGCTTCTCCACTCAACACAACAATCCAGAAACACCTTTTGACTTGGTGGAGGAGTTACAATAAAGATGAAAGAAAGAAAAGAGCTTTTCTTAACTTGAGCTTATAAACACACAAAGTGTGAATCAACAGTAAATTCCTCAAGCCCAATGGATCTTACAATCAATAAATACCACAAAATAAAACTCAAAGAGTTGATAGACAGTAAGGTTTTGTGGGCCAGAAATAAGTAAGATGTATAAAACAACAGCGTTGTTCTTGCAGAGCTTATGTACTTTTTTTGCGTGAACTTCTTACTGATTCTGAGTTCCTCATGGATTTTTATAGGTTCTCTCTTGAATCTAGGAATCTCCCAAAATCTCTTTTCATTTTGTGTCAGGAACTTGACTACATCAACATGTTGTACTTGCTTCAGTCCGGACACAGAATGCTTCTGCGTCTGACTTGTTTCTGTGTCTGAGTGATGCTTCTGTGTCTGACCTTGATTATGCTTCTTACTTGAGCAGTGCTTTTGAGATATGTTTCTGACTTTGTGCTTCTTGTATTTTGAGCAGATGATTCTTTTAAGGATCTTGAGGCTTTAACACTTGTTTCTAAGTTAT
This sequence comes from Sesbania bispinosa, assembly GCA_026901365.1. Classification (NCBI taxonomy): domain Eukaryota; kingdom Viridiplantae; phylum Streptophyta; class Magnoliopsida; order Fabales; family Fabaceae; genus Sesbania; species Sesbania bispinosa. The sequence continues at coordinate 461,207 of QLOH01000707.1, read as the reverse complement.
GACTTTGTCTTCACCATTTGGTTCTGAGTCTGACTTGCATCCTTCTGCGTCTGACTCTAGGATTTTCTTTTGGTGCTTGATGAAGAGTGATTTTTAAGCCTTTGTATTTGCATCTTAGTCAGATTCTAAAAATGTTGCGCACTCAAGTAAATGGGTCAGATACAAAAGTAATTTGGATTCAAACTTGAAATTTTTACTTAGTCAGAGAGATTGCCAATCCTTAAAACCTTATGCATCTGAGGGTTTGTCTTAACATCTTCATCATATTTCCTTTTCCTTACCTTGTAATGGCAGCTACCATTGTCCCCCTTGTCTTTGGAAGTGACTCATACAGAGTGGTATGCACCATTTCCTTAGCAACTACTGACGCCAAACTCATTGAAATGGATGGTGAAATGTTCATTCCGGAGCCTGAGGCTACTGATGAGAACGCTGGGGTATGGAAGAAGTCAGTCTTGATTTCTACCAATGCCGAGGGTTTGAGTTTAGCATTTCTTGGCCCATATGAATTTCTTCCCCAAACCTTGCAATTCAAGGATTTCCAGGCTTTCGACCCATTGGAACCTATTTTGGCGTTTGGGAACCCTATGCGTGTAGATTTTCCAGAGCAAGGAAAGCAACTCTTTAGAGCTAGTCCCATGGCAGATAAGAAATTGTATCTTCCTTGGCTCAAGAAGGTTCAAGCTAAAAAGGGGGCTCTGGAAAAGGTTAGGGGTTTATGATTTAATTCAATTGTCTCGAATCTCTCTCGAGCATTACAACTATGACCTTCTTTTGGCTTCCTTGTACTTCTGGGATCGAGGTACCTATACCTTTTTCCTCCCTTGTGGGATGATTACCCCCACTCTTTTAGACGTAGCCATTATTACAGGGCTCGAACCTTGTGGTGAGACTTACCTTCCTACCACTAAACCTAGGACTCTCATCACCCCTGCTAACTGCAAGCTTACTTACAAGGCTTTCTTTGGCTATGACTATTCTCTTTTGTTTTTTGTTCAATGTAACATCATAATTTCTTAATTCAAGAATAATGTTCGTTGGAAACACTATTTCGAATTTCTGAAATTATTTCGCTTCATTTTTTATATCATCAAGCAAATCACATAGTTGCTTAGGCAATCCAACGTTTGCCTAAGCTACCACAAAATTCATACATTATTGCTTTCAACACAAATTCCTCTCTTTTCTTTCGGCTCCTTTTTGTATCTCTCTTTAGTTGGGGACACTCAGCTTTGATGTGTCCAGGCTTGTTGCATTTGTAGCATATAATTTGTCCCTTCTTCTCAATCCTTGATCTCACTTCTTCTGGATGGAAACTTTCGTCTTCCATTCCCTTTGGATCTCCACATATGTATGATCTTTCTTGAGATGAAGGCTATCTCATCATCCATCTCAGTCTCATCATCATCTTCACTATCTGTGTCATGAGATGAGTTTAGTGAGACTTGTTGAGATGAGCTTACTTTCTTACCTTTGCTGCTGCAGGATGAGGCTTTTAGAGCTATTGTTTTTGTTCGTCTGATAAGTTCTTCTTCCATCAGCTCCTGCTCATGCACTTTGAGTGACCCAAATAGTTCATCCAATCTGAGGGTGCTGAGATCCTTGGCTTCTTGTATGGCTGTTACTTTTGGCCTCCAAGATTTGGGTAAACTTCTCAGGATCTTTCTCACCATATCTTGATTTGAGTAGGTCTTTCCCAAAGATTTGAGATCATTGGTAATGACTGTGAACCGTCTTACCATGTCTTCAATACCTTCATCTTCATTCATCTTAAAGAGCTCATACTGTCTGACCAGTATGTTGATCTTGGCTTCTTTAACTTGGTTTGTTCCCTCATGTTCAACTTCAAGTGCATCCCATATCTCCTTTACTGATGCACAACCAGCTACCTTGTCATATTCACTACAACTTAGTGAACGGGTGAGTAGATATTTGGCTCTTGAGTTGAGAACATATCTCCTCTTCTCAGCTTTTGTCCAGGATTCCCTAGGCTTTGCTGCTCTCAAGCAAAGTTCATCAGTGATGGAAGACATGTAAGGACCCAACTCAATGATTTCCCATAAATCAGTATGTTGAGACTCAATGAACAATCTCATTCTGTCCTTCCAATAGTAGTAATTTGTTCCATCAAAGGCAGGGGGCCTATTAGTGGATGCTCCTTCAGGAATAAAGAGACTTATGATTGGTCCAGCCATGGATCTTTTCCTCTTCACACGTAGGTGTGCTCAATCCCAAGAGGCTGAGCTCTGATACCAACTGAAGTTGGCTGGATGTCTCTAGAAGGGGGGTTGAATAGAGACTTTTAAAATTTTGTTCCTGAAAATCTTAAGATCAAACTGAGACTTGTTCTCAAGTTTAATAACTTAGAATCTCAAGAAAGTTAGATAAGATGTTATCTTAGCTCAATATATTTATCAATTTTGCAAGTGTGAGTCTCAACAGTTAAGATTCGGTATTTTGGTCAGATGTAATTCGTTTTAAACATATATGTCTCAGGTATTAAAACATGCAATATAATCAAAGAGATAGGGAAAAGAGATGCACACTGATTTATCTTGGTTTACCCACTCCTTAGGCTACGTCCAGTCCTCACAACTTGTGAGATTTCCACTAATGACTCAAAGTACAAGTATTCTTGCTGCCTCTTCAGGCTCACCCTCACACCAAGCTTAGGGTCTCCTACCTTGGCTGTGATACAAGTATTCTTCAATAGGCCTCTTCAGGCTTCTTACAACTCACGCTGAGATTAGGCTCTCTCCTATCTCAGCTGAGACAACTTACAAGAATTTGATAGAATGATGAAGGTCTAGCTTACAACATACAAAGTATGGATACATAGTGAAATTTGCTAGAGGTATTCTCTTTACAAATATAAGGAATTTATGAGCTTGAAAGAGAATGGATGAGACTACAGGATGTGTTCTCAAGTTGAGACTGGATCTGAGATGAAGACTTAAGACTGACTTGAGATGTGATTGAGATGCAAAGATTTTTAATATTCAACGTAGTCTCTCTCTGCTTAACTGTTGACTTCTGGTACTTATTTCAAATAAAAACTAGTCGTTATGTGGCCGTTTATGACCGTTGCAGAGAGATCAGAGTTTCCTGCCAAAAGGTCCTATGTGTTCTGCCTTATGTCAGCGTGTGCAGTGTCCTTGTCTTGACTCTAGTTGACTCTATGTACTCTGTGTCTAAAGCTGAGTCTGAGTCTTAGACTTTGTCTTATGGCAGTTCTTGCATCTGAGTTTTGGTCTCAGTCTTGGGCTTCCATCTGAGTCTCAGTCCTTCTTTTGTAGTCTCACTCTGAGTCTTGGTCTTGCATCTAAGTTGTGTATCTGAGTCTGACCTTGTATCTGAGTCTGACTCTGTGTCTGAGTCTGACTCTGGATCTCATTTGCTCAGCAGTTCTTGTTCTTGTTTTTATCTTGACAATTTTTGTTCTGGATTTATACGTTGCATGCTTTAAAAAAAATGATTCAGAGCTGGCATTGTCTTAGCATAAGAGATTCATCCTGCAAATTTGAAGTCTAAAATTTTACCAACACTTGAGCAAACCATTAGTAATAACAAGGCATTTAAGATATTCACATTTGTGATCTCTTTTCTTTTGATGGTTTGATTTCATTAAAAACCTTAGGAGTGAGTTTGTCTTAACGTAAGTGTGATACATTAGTGTTATTAGACAGTAAAATGCCCTGATTGAATATTTTATTTAGCATAACTCCATATTATTGTTTAGTATTAATTGAAGTATGGAGATATAAATCTAAGACAACTTATTTTATTAGATGCAAGTAATTTTATTGTGTTTGTGCTTTAATATCAAAGGTTCGACTATTACATTCACAACATACAAGATGCTGAGAAGTAAATTGCAGTTTTGCTACAAATTTGGCTGCAGATTAGCTACGAATTTTTATCGAGTAGGACTAAATTACTGTATTTTCAATTTTTGAAGGACCAAAACCACTGGTTTTAAATTATAGGGACAAAAACCAAATCTCACTATATTTTAGGGACTAAAAACATATTTAACCTAAATATATATTACTACTACACATATTTACATGCTAATTAATTATACTTTAAATAACCCACTACAATGTGACTTTTTTTTATAATTTTTTACTAAAAATAGATTTGTAATTTTGAACATTAACTAAGTTAATTTTTCAAGAGACTTGTACATTATATTGTGTCTAAATAATTTGCCATTTTTTAATTTCTTTATCATAATACATAATAATCATCATCCTACTCTAATAATGTTATAACATTTTTTCACTTACATAATATATAATTCTTTGTTTGAGTTTATTCATGTAAACTATTGAAATTGAGTCATTTGACTTCTTTTTAATTTAAAATATTTGAGTAAGATGATGAATATATGTAATCATAATTTACAAATAAAATTAAGGAAATAATATCATGTGTAAAATATTTTATATAATTATCAGTATTTTTTACATAGAAAATTAACAAAAGTAGCTATTTTCTTCATCTACAATTCATTTGATTCCCAATTCTATAAATGAAAAGGCTATTTTGTTAAAGTTATACTGTTGTTTGAACACACAAAAATATCAAAGTACTCTCTACTTAAAATGAATAATGCATGAAGTGTAATTGGATTAAATTCAACCGATGAAATTTTAAATAAATTATCATATTTACAATAAAAAAGAATATTATTTTAAAAAATGTTATTATATATATGGATGTATACCTTCACCGAATTGATAGATCAAATTTGCATAAGAAAGTTGTAAAAAATATACATATATGAATCCCATATTTTGATGAAAAGTAGCACATACATATCAATTAATTTATAATATAAATAAATTAAAAAATTAAAATATAATAAATTATAATGATAAGATATACATAAAAAAGTTAAAATAAATTTAAAGATAAAAAACATATCTTAAATATATCATTTTTATCTCATATATATCAAAATTATAAACTTTGTTTAGAAATTATAATTAAAATAGTATTGAAATATATAATTTTTTATCTCATATTTATCAAAATTTTATATAATATTCTCATTATTCATGTGTATGAATAAAGAAATATTTAAAAATAAATTTTATGTTCATTTTATTATAAATTTTCTTTATTTTAAATTAATATATATCATCTAAGATTTAAGATAAAAAATAACAAATTCAAAAAATTTATAATAAAATTTTATTTGATGATTTATTTGCTTAATATTATCATTTCTTTTCTATAACTCTTAATGAATAAAAGTTTTATATATTAAAAAAAAGATATAATAAAATATATTTTTAATTAAAGCATATATGAATCAAAATAAATTAAATAAAAATTTCTAAAAGAAATATATATATTAATTAGAAATAGAATTACTAATATATATAATTTTTTGTAACATTATTTTATATAAATAAGTTATATAATATTACATTATTTTATTGAAAACTTAATAAAAATAGTTATAAAGCTAATTTTTATTATTAATGAAATAAGTTTTTTATTAATTTATTTTATTATATTTATGTGTAGTTTTACTCCAAATATATATATATATAAGTTTTTATTTAAATGTCTCTATTGTATTAAAGTAAATATATTGATATATTTAAATACTTCAAATAAAATATATCTTGTATTTCTAAATTTTAAAAAAAAGATATTATTTCATTTAATATTTTAATTTATTAATTACATAAAAGAAAAAAATGTAAAAGAAGAATCAATAATGTAAAGGTATAAATTGTTAGTAAGTGAAAAAAAAATGTGTAAAAACACTCAAATGAATAATAAAAAATGAAACCCCACTCAAATTGGAATAGTTACAATAATGATGAATATGAAAAGTGTTAGAACCACAAGAAACACTAGAAGGGGGGTTGAATAGTGTTTTAAGCTTTTCGTGTCAATCTTGTAAATCTTTTATTTAAATCATGAAGATGAATAATGTTTAAAATGAATCTTAATATCAAAGATAATTAAAACGTGCGGAAGATAAGAAAAATAAAGTTTCCTTTAAGTCTTAAGATTATTTTAGATAGATACTTCTCAAGATATCTTCTGAAGATTATTACATTGAATGTTTTTCAAAACTGTTTCTGAAATACTTCAGATGACTATAGGTTGTCTGAAGTCTGTTCCAGATTTCTGAACTGAGGTCTTTCCAGACTCACTTCAGATAATTGTTTCAGAAGTAATTCAAAAGACATTCTTTGTAATGCTTCAAGTGATATGAGAAACATCTCATGTTTTGTTGTTATGAAAGATCATTTTATTGAAATCATTGTGTTAAGTTTGTTATGAAAATAACTTTTCAATCCCCAACATAAATATGAAAACTGTAAATAAAGAGATTAAGGGAAAGAGAACTTAGGCACATAATTTATCCTAGTTCACCCACAAACTCGTGAGCTACATCCAGTCCCAGAGGCAAACAACCACTGGATTTTCCACTATCTGAACTCAGATACAAGTATTATTCACAGCCTCTTCAGGCCAACACAATGAGTATTCTTTCATTTTCAATTGCCTCTCCAGGCAACTCATGCAGTATTCTTTTTCAGGCAAGCCTCTCCAGGCTCTACCGAGTACCGTCTCTCCAGACATCACGAGTACAGTCTCTCCAGACATCAGGAATACAGTCTCTCCAGACATCACGAGTACAGTCTCTCCAGACAACACGAGTACAGTCTCTCCAGACAACACCAAGTATTCCTTTGTTTTCAACTGCCTCTCCAGGCAACTTATGCAGTATTCTTTTTCAGTCTAGCCTCTCCAGGCTTTACGACTAAGTATTCTTTTGTTTTCAATTGCCTCTCCAGGCAACATGTGCAGTATTCTTTTTCAGTCTAGCCTCTCCAGGCTTTGCAACTAAGTATTCTTTCTTCCACCAAGCCTCTCCAGGCTCTCAGACACTAACCATAGTAGTGTATGAGTATTCTTTCTTCCACCAAGCCTCTCCAGGCTCTCAGACACATAAAGTGTTTACAATTTGAACTAAGTTTAAGTTTCCACGAAACATAAACTTAATTTCTTCCTGTACTAGAGGTTAACTGAGTACTACTCAGGATACAAAGGTTGAATTTTAAGTACAAGGTTAAGACAGTGATACAAGTATATAAGTTAGGTACAATCCTGTCTCTGATGTGAGGAATGACATCCTCTGAGAATTGGCTAGATAGATACTGGATTTGAGCTTCAACCTTGTTCTCCAACCATTGGTTTCCATGGACTACATTCTCACCCGTATCATTGGAATAACCAAGGTATACTTGCGGCTACAAATCATTCTTGGTTCATTTGAGATTAAGCACAACCTGGTTGGTTGTTCTTCCGAACAATCTTTGACTAACCGACCAATAGGTTAGCAGTATGGTTGATTATCTTTCAACCTTTTCAACCAAAAACCAACATCTTCAAATTCAATCTTGAGGCTATTTATATGTTCTGTTGGAATATAGCCGTTTGAAGATGATTCATAATACCGTTGAGATAATTGATGATGTGGCTCATATAGCCGCCGTGTAGTAATGTCTCAAACGGTTGCTTCTCCTTAAGTAAATAAGTGTTCAGACAGTCCTGTTCTGACACTTCTGTAGATGAGCTCTTTTAGAGAGATTTTCTTGATATTATTTTGCATGTTCTCTCTCTTGATATCCTTTTGCTTTTCTTCAGTTGTCTTCTGATTTCTTCTGCGTTCCTCAGCTGACTTCTGATTTCTTCTGCTTTTCTTAGGAGTGTATATGAGGAGGTATCCGTTGGATTTGTCCTTTTGCTTATTTTGTATATGCTCCTTTTTTGTTTGCTTCCTGACACCATTTCTTCTTTCTTCTTTGAGTGAGGTGTCTTGTCGAATAGCTGTTGTTGCAGTTTCTTCTTTTGAATAAAGATATATGATATTATAGTCGTTGTATCATATAGTCTTAGCTTCTGTATTGATTTCTTCAATGTTGAAATCTGTTCCATGCACTTAGAGAGTTTATCTGTTCAGACAATATACTCAAATGCTTGCTTTTATCTCATCATGATGTACTTCAACTTGTGCTTATCATATTAATTCAGGCTTTTCTCAATTCTTCAGCTTGAATATTATATCATATTAATTCCAGCTTTTTCTTCTACTTCAGCTGATTGCTATTCTGTTCTTCTTTGCATTTTCTTCTTCTGAGATATAGATGAATAAAGATGTTGAATCAATTGTATTTTATTCAAACATCTTTCTGGTTGCTTTTTCTCAGTCTTCTGATCAGTTCTGGGCAGCTAGCAGGTGCAGGTGCAGGTGCAGTAGGTCTGCGCACACAAAAATGCCTTTTGTTGCAGGTGCACCAGGCTTTGCAGAAAGTCTTTACAGAGTTTCCTTATTTGTGCAAGACTTTGATCGAGGCATAAAAGCATGTTTAGCTTTTATACTGAAATAAGTGTACTCCATTTTGGTAGAGTGTACTTTACACTTTAGCAGCGTCTTCAAGAGATAAATTCTTGATTCTGTTTGTAGGCTTCTTCAGATAGTCTTCACGTCTTCATACGGTCTTCACGTCTTCAGATGGTCTTCACGTCTTCATACGGTCTTCACGTCTTCAAATGGTCTTCACGTCTTCAGACGGCTTGCGCACTTCAGACAGCTTCAGCACTTCAGACGGCTTCAGTACTTCAGACGACTTGCGTTCTTTAGACAGCTTCTATGCTTCAGACGAGTTGCTTACTTCAGACAGCTTCTGCACTTCAGACGAGTTGCTTTACTTCAGACAACCTTTATATTAAATCATACATTTGTTCTTCTGATTCTGATCTTCTGATTCTGATTCTGTTCATCAAATCTTCTTCTTCTTCTAATGAATATTTTAACCTAAAACACAATCAACAAACCAATACCTTTCTCAGTAGAATCTGTTTATAAAATCTTATTATTATGTTCTTATATGTTCTTTATATACTCTTATTTGTTAATCATTAAAACTAAATGATATTAAGTCTTTGAGTCAAGTTTGAATGCTCAAACTGATTAATAGACTTCACAAAAAGCCCCCAAAATTAAGGGATGCAAAATTCTATGGAAGTGGTATAATTATCTCAATAATGGAAGTCGAAAATGTGTCTTTAAAAATGATTTATGTCAATATATATTTAATAAAGGATAAAAAATTCTAAAATAAAAATATTTTATGCAAAATGACATTTTTACCCTTAATTTAAGAGGGAAAAACTATTCCTAGGACAAACTCAAGACTACCTTACTTATACACACACACACACACACACACACACACATAAAGATAAGCTTTTAGAAAAAATATGTGGTTTTCTTCCTGCTTCTGGAGAAAACCGATGCTTCCAACATTTTACCCTTGCTTTGCTTACATTGTAAATGGAGTAATTATGCTTCTGGAAGCTTCTTGAGTGTCTTGCAAATTGAAATATTCAAGGATAATAGCTTGAGAATTATGTGGGAACTTGTTCAATGCTTCTAAAGATACTTTGAACATGCATGTTTGCGACTAGAAATTCGCGTCTGATGTTTCTAGAGATTAACAACTTTACTGTAAAAACTGTAGGTTCTGCTTTTAAAGCCAAAACTTTGTTCCTAATGATATTGACATTTTCCAATTGATTTGCTTACATCAGTAACACTTGGAATGAAGATGCTTGAGCTGCTTAAGTGATCTTTCACATTCAGAAGGTGTTAGATTTCATGAAAAGCTCATTCTCATGCTTCTAGAAGTCTTGAATGATCTTTCTAAAGCTTCACTTTTGCTTCTGAAACTTGATACAATTCAGTTTAATGTTCATCGGATCTTAGATGAACTGTCTTGACCTTCTTGAAGCTAAGAAGCCACTTCTTGAACTTGTTTCACCACTTTTGACATGAAAACTCTATGTAACATGTCTGGATACATGTTTTAATGTTAAATGATGCTCTTGATCTTTGCACCTTTCTTTTATACCTTTTCATGTACTCTTTCAAGCATTCTCAAGTGCAAACATCAGTACCAAAGTATTTAGATCACTTCTTAGAATATTGTTATGAAAGTTTATTTTCATTCAAACATTTGTTTCAGAGGATTTTGCACCTTACAACCTGGTAGTCTCTTGAGGAAGAGACGAACATCAATCCTAGGCTTCGAGCCCCATCTCAAATATGAGTTCCCCCTACGTCTACTCGTTCTTATTCTTCTTCTTTGGCTCATGGGGTTTCCATGAAATCCTTTATGATTGACTTCCAAACTCTTGCGTCTCTTTCTCGATCTTTCTCTAAGTTTTAATTGTATGCTAGGTAATGAAACTCTGAATTCCCAATTGGGACCAAGCACCCACTTAATTAATATTTTGAGTCAGGTTCAGAACTACCTATTTCTATTATTTATTTAATTCTATCTAATAATAATTAAATTCTTTATTTAATTTCTTGCATTTATTTTATATTTTTTTATTAACTAATACAAATATGTGTGTGTATATATATAGCATGTTGATAAATATTTTCTATAAAACTTATTGTGATGGTTTTAGAAAATTAATCTTAATCGTGATTATAAATCATGATTCAAAAGAAAAATAACGCAAAACCTATTTTAAAAACTAGATATTTACTAGCATAAAAAATAAATTTTCGTTATATTACCATACAATCCTATTTTTTAAATATTTTTATTATAACATTACTTAGTTTTCTATATTTATTTATGTGTAAAATTTGAGATGTTATATTATTGATGTGATTAATCATTAATCATTATATTTCCTTAATTATAGGATCCTTGTCTCATTCATATCCAAATTCAAATATTATAATTGATAGAAGATCACATTCCTTAATTGAAATTCAATTTTTATAATTATATATTATCCTAAAACTATTGTTATTTTTCTATCTCAAATTTTTATGATTTTATTATTCTTATTTTAAATTCCTATCTTAAATTAAAAGGCTAAAACAGATCCCTCTCCTATTACTTATATTATTATTACTTCATTAATAATCATTATTATATTTATGATAATTCTATTTTTATAACTATTGTCATTTAAATAAAATATGTGTTATATTTCTAAATTCTTAAATTTTGGGATGTTACACAAGGTAAGTCATCAGGTGAAATGATTTTGGGTTTAATCTGTTTTTAGTCCCTATAAATGAGTTATTTTATTTTTAGTCCCTGTTATTTATTTTTTTTTGGTTTTTCTTCCCTTAAAAATTTTTCGTTTGCCGTTTTGGTCCCACGTGTTAATTTTAAACAAAAGTGGCTAACGAAGTGTCACATTAGCATGTCACATGTGTTGTTTTTGCTCAACTTTGATTTATTTTTTGTCCCTATACATATGATCCTCTTGTTTTTAGTCCCTATCACTAGTGCAAAAAAATCCTTTTAAATCGGGTGACGGGGTGATATAGATGCAGCCGGTATAAAAATCAGCACTTTTTAAATCGGACTCCTGGCCGATTTAAAAAGTAATTTCTAGATCGGGTGGATGATACTGCCGATCTAGAAAAGCTGTAAATAATTTAATATTGTGACTGTTTCTAGATCGGCTATACGATATAACCGATATAGAAAATATTATTTAGATCGTTCATCTTTCATAACCGATTTAAGAAGATATTTCTAGATCGGCTTCTCTTCAAGGCCGATTTAGAAAGTTATTTCTAAATCGATTTCTATTGGTGGCCGATTTAGAAAGTTATTTTTAAATCGGTGCATAATTAATTAACCGATCTATAACCGAGAGAATAAAAAGAATTGACTGATTGTTGTCGTCCCTATCATGTATAATAAAAATGGAACAGTTTTAATAAAAAATCAAGTATTATAAGAAAAGTTAATCAATAATTATTTCAACTTTACAGCCAAAAAAAAGGAAAAGAAAGTTAACTAGAGACAGAGTAATAATTACGAGACATATATCTCGTAACTTGGTTATGACAGTAAGCATTAGAACTTGGTCATTTCCAATTTATATATATGTCTCGTAATTATTTTATATATATAGCCAATAAATAAGAAAAGCATAATGAATTGGTTAAATATCCCTCTTGCTAAAATTTTACAAACACTAAACTTGGATTTTAAAAATCTTCATTTTTTACTTAGGAAAGCTATATAATATAAAAAACAATATATTAGAACAATTTAACAAGGATAGATAAATTCTATGAAGTATTGCATATGGTTGAATTAGAAATTCTTACCATGTCCTTTGTGAACTTTTCTAAGTTGAGCTACGTACTCGGAGATTGTTTTAATGGCTTCCACCTACTGATAAAAACATAAAAATTGTAGAGTTTAGATCGATGAAAGCAGCTTTATAGTGTTTTACAAATAGTAGACAATTTGTCTGCTTGCAACATATAAGAAAAAGATTCCTTAATAATCCCAAGGGGTTGGTCGAGTGGAGCAAGACAGGGTCTCATACCTGACAGGTCGTAAGTTCGAACCCTCACTCGTCTCCTTGGAGTGAGGTAAAATATAAGTACCTCTGTAAATATTCAAAGAGCCCGAAGGCTTTCCCTGCCTTGAACTGGGGCACCATCCCCTCACCCTAAATTTTAATTATTCATAAAAAAAAATTCCTTAATTGCAATACCAAATTACTAGATACCTGACCACCCAAAAACTCAGCTTTCAACAAAATCTTCCAACTACACATCATTGTTCTTTGAGGCAACCTGTGAAATAAAACATGCAATGTGTTCAAAGAAATGAATTTCCTTTTCAACATCATATAAGTAAACACAAATGAGACAAGACAAACAAACTTATCTAACACTATGCAAATATATGTGTATAATAAAAATGCTCAACACTTGGAGGAGTTGAAATGTTGAATTATAGTGATTCTGACTATATATTTCTCTTTGGTATCATTTCAGATTAAGTGATACAATTTCCATCATTATACAAAATGAACCAAAACAATTTCTGGTACTCTCATCAATACATAATCATGGTATTAAGCACTGGTTGTTAATTTAGCAGTAAATTTAATAGTTAAGAATAAAGGAATGAAATAGGGTAGTTGCTCATATTGGCAGCAGGAAATCTTTGGGTCCTTCAATCATGGCTTCATGATAAACTAGCAAGAGCAATTGTTGAAAACTAAGAATTTGTTGTGACAAGTTGTCTGTCCATATTTAGAAACAATTTGGTATTAATAATAAACGAGGTGAAGAAGCTCTAATTTGCAGTCTATATTGCAAAATGTAATTTACTTTTAATATACCCAACTATAATGAACCCCACAGATAACAGTTAATCAAGTACTAAGTAAAGAGCGGCAACAATTTCACAATTACAATTTCACAATTATATAATTGAAAAAAGACTAGCTCAGAAATAAACATAAGAAAACATGGCTCACATATTGCAATTATTTTGTAACTCTGGAATGGATAAATTGGGTGTTGCATTTTGAGTGAATTCCTGGTATTTTTGAGCAACTGCTCCAAGCTGACTAACCTGAATACAACAATAAATATCACAAATAATCATAATATACAAAACATCTAAAAGTGCTTTTGGTTTTTCTGATTCTCAAGTTCTCAGTAGGGGAGTTAGTCTCAAATTTGGTATTTCATTTAGCCTCCCAGCACACTTTAGTCCTATGGGATATAGAGTTTGGTTGTTTAAAGAAATTTTGTAAACCATCACATCATTTTAATGGTTCACAACCCATCTATAACAAATCTCTATAATTTGGTCTATTACTGAACTTTTTAAAATTGTTGAACTTTTTAAGAATTTCCTTTCAAAAAATGAGGCAGCAGGAACAGATTCATTCTTAATTTGATTATATAATAATCACCTTTAAGCTACGATTTTCTATCCTTTACTTGCAGTGTATTTCTCTCTCTTTGTGACACTGATGCTAGCAGAATTACCAATAGGACCTGGCCAAGCTTGGAATGGTTCCTTCAAAAAGTTTTATGAGGTTGAACCCAAAGGGACACAATATTAACATAGAATTCAAGTTAAACTAACCAATGATTAATTAAATACCTTACAATATTTCTTAAAGACAAAAAAGACAACATCATCATCTACAATCACTTCTGCATGGTTACGAACTATGGTGAACTACTGGAATCAACAACCAACAAGCCCCAAGCCAGATGCAATTACATGTTCAGAAGCAAGAAACAACCAACCTGAATGGAAATAAACAGAATTAATCAAACACAAATAAGAATGTTATGGGAAACAAAATGTATGCTGTTAGCAATCATTTACAAGAAGAGAATATCCATCACTACCACTCCGCAGTGTCATCTCTATGTGTTAAATTCTCCTACAAGATAGAGATGACATAACAATTATAAATATTAAAAATAATAAGAATCATAATAAAAATTATATGATTAGCATGTCTTGCATTCCTATGTATGAAATATGCACAACACCATCTTGAATCTGGCCGAGATAGCTTCCTAGATTAATTATAGGAAGCTAAACTTGACACTAAACTGAACAAACTAAACTTGACACTAAGTGTTAAAATCAACTAGTTGGATGAAGCAAATCGAAACTGAATTGAGTAAAAATAAAAGGCAAAGCAAGATATTAGGATTGAAATTGAAATCTCACAAAATTAAAACTAAAAATCACGGGGAAAAAGGCAAGACATATTTGAGTGAACACTAACATTGATAGAAAAGAATGAACGAAGAACCAAGAGGTACAACACAATGGAAAAACAATCACATACACACTTGCTAAAATCAATCAACCAAGAAATGAGAAATTGAACACCCCCAATTAAACTCACAGGCCTAGCTAAAACTAGCTAGCTAGCTATCAGCTTCGACTATATATATATAAAAGCTGAAGCATAGTATTTCAAACATGAAGAAATTACAGTAGTCTGTCTCAGTTTTCTCCACACCATAGAGTTGCAAAAGAGAGTAAATAACAGTACTTGTTGGACTTAATTTGATTTTTGTGACACGCTAGCTAGCTATTATGTAGTGTAGGATTGTGGCCGAGGCAGAGTTCTAGATCAAGCTCTTCAAGGTGTCCATTATTATTTATGGAGGTAGAGGTTGTTAGTTGTGGTTGTTCCATTTTGGTAAAGTAAGAAGAAACTGGTGGTACTGCAGCCTGCAAATTTAAGGATTGCATCATCAAGTTGTTTGGTGAATATGAGGATGAGATGGAGAGAAGAGTGGAGGGAGATTCTCCATTTGCTTTGTTCAAGGGAGCAGTGAAGGCAGAAGAAGAAGCATTAGGGCTGGGCAAATGATAGAGAAACAGGGACAGTTGGTGATGCTTCTCTGAAGCAGCTAGCTTCCTAGTTCCATGGCTGGTCATGGACTAATTGTTCCAATTAAAAAAGAAAACGGGAAAAGAAAATCTATATAAGAAACATGATTTCATAAATTTATAACTGTCACATGTAGTAATAAACAATATTTTATTTGTCAAAGATCAAGGCAGAATCATCAACATTCTCACCAAAGACATGCTAACTAACAAGCATGATTAGCTTTGTAACATGCCCTCTCCTTTCCCCCCTAGATAGTTTCAATTGGTTACTAGTTCAGTAGTTCTAACAAAATTTTATCTAAAAGAAACAAGTACTTCAATAAATGAAATTGTAAAATACCTACCGCCACTTTGGAAGTGTGCGGCAAAATTCTGTAAGAAAGCTAGTATGGAGATATTATATGTAGCACATGAAAACTTTGTCCACCCTTCTAATCATGGGTAAGATTCCATTTATTAACAAAGCTCCATGATTAAGTGAAATGAAGAATCTTATAGTGAAAAAATCAAGCTTCACTAGGCCATCCCCCTCCCAAAAATCTTGCTATATTGGTTCTATAGACTCATCTAATTAATCTTCACTACTTGAATCAGGAAAGAGAAGCATGAAGTATCCAGTAACTGTTTTAAATAGGCAAGTACTCTCAATTGCACATATAACTGATCAATTACATAGTGTCAACATGAACACAGCACCTAAACGAGAAGTTGTTCAATGACAGGACAATAATCATCACAAAACTTGCGAAATCTAAGTCATGAAATAAGGGGAACTACCTTCTAACAGTGCTTAACACACTTCATCTATCTTCCTGATTTTGGGCCTGCTGTTCAAAACAGCCCTGAAGGAATAAAGAATGCTGGAGCGGTGTTTGGGAACGCGATGAGTTCGACAGATCCAAAGAACGTGCCGCCGCAACATTGACATCACCGTCGCCTTCCTCTTCCTTTTCATCATCGTGGTGGCCCTCCGGGGCACCATTTGCACTAGCTTCGGCACACCGGAGCAAGACCTCAATGAGATCTGCCACTACCTCTCAACATTGACAATTTTCTAGATCGGTGGAGCATCTGTCCGATTTAAACATGCTTTTCTATATCGGCTTCTTAACAACCAATTTAAAAAAAGTCATTTTATTTTCAAAATTGCCACCGCATTTATTTTTAAATCGGCTGTAATTTAACCGATTTAAAATCCTGTTCCAAATTAGTGTATTTTTTTGGTTTTTCACTTCAATCACATCCCCACAAACATATCATTTTGCTTTTACCACAATGTTACACTTGAAATTCTCTGAAACTCCTCGTGGGTTTAATCAAATAAATTCTTTATGTATTCAAAATTTAAAATTTCAACACACTTGGATTCACTGTATAAAAGGGAAAAACATGTAATGACATTTTTTTTTCTGTTATTCAGCACAAATTTCATCAAGTTACATGTCAATAGATATAAATCAAATGAAAATTATGTTAATCAATAGACAGAAAAATGATTAAAAAATATATTTTCTTAAAGGAGTGATTTTTAGTTCTGAAAAATTGTGACATGGATTTATGTCACAATAATTTTAAAGAAAGTTATTTCTAAAATTAAAAAGAAATTTTATAACTTTCTCTCAAAAGTATTATAATTTTATTTATTTTTTTAAAATTGCTATATATAAGTGAAATATGACTGATTGGGTCAGTTTTCAAGTGACTCATCACGTGAGATGCAAATAATGCTTGTGTTTGATTTAGTTAGATTTTTCAAATTATAATTTAGACAAAAATTACAAGAAACATTTTCTAATCTTTGTATGTTTAGTGACTGGTAAATCCGTACTACTTTTCAGCTCAATAGTTTGGCATGCTTACTCGTATATATATGCATGTTTACCCTCTTGCTTGGGGTAATGCAATTGCCAATTAGTATATGCCGTTCACACTACCCCTACTTTATGTTTCTATAAACGTTCGTGCATGCGGTCAGAAATTTCAAGCTGACTTAAGATTTTTGGTCAAGGATTATTCTAAAAAGCATTCTGTTATAATAGCCTATGTACATTCTAAATTGTCCTCTCTAGCTCTTCTAATAAAATCATAACTTTTAATTTAATAAAATACGAAAAAAATAATATACTTATTAATTAAAAAGTCAAGAAAATAAACTTTAATAACATCATATTCATACTTTATAATATACGTACATATATATATGATCATCATTAAATTATTAATCAACAATTATATATAATTATCTATTATGTCATATGTCATATATATGTCATATATATGCTTATGCAATGCATGTGTATTAGATTTTTGGCCTTGTGGCCTATGAGATTCATTCATTAATTTACCTGTTACTCACATACCACTCACATGCACTGATATATACTTTTCATCTTGGTCGTAAACCGTATATATATTAGTCAGAGATTTGAAGCTGATGAAATCAAGAGCGAAAGCCTATTCAAGAAGAGTGGTTTGTTTTTACTTTTTAGTTACATGAAAAGCCCGTGCATCCTTTACCTTTGAGCAGCCAAAAAAGAACCAGGTATAACATTGTCACATATATATAATGCGCCCTCCAGGTTCTCTAATCAAGTCTAAACAAGCTAGGCAATTATATATCCAAACTTTCTGAGGGTATAGAAATGTCAATTGAAGCTTTTGCAATGGCTGGTGTTGATTGCAAGGAGTGTGCAATCAATCATTGTACATTGGAGCAGATCAACTTTAAACATATGCCTCCTGAGGTTGACAAAGGCCACACCACTGATTTGAGCTTGGACTTAGGCATGGAGTGGGTGAAAATGAAGATGCGCGAATGGGCTACAGCTGTTGCTTCAAACAATGAGACGAAAGCTAATCTTAGAGTTTCAGAGATTGTTCTTATTATGGAGAATCATATAATGCGATGAGAACGAGACGCTTTTTCTTTCTACCGTTTTTTTATTTTTTTGTCTCAATAATTTGTTGTTTGTGTCGTCCATATATTCTTTTATTCATCTTCTGTACGTATAACTCAGTAAGCAAAGTTTTGTTAAATTTATCTTAATTTTATCTTATGATTAGTTATGGTTTTAAATAGATTAAAAGCAAAAGTGTTCTATATATGGTGTGAGATTGAAAGCAAGAGAAACATATATTACAAAGAAATTAAAATAATTTTGATTTTTTCATACTCTCCTTTTTACATTTTCCTTCACAGTCACACTTCCTTTTTCTAGGTACATCTAGGGGTCATAAATTGATCATTTTAAGTACATTACACGAGTCTAAATTACCTATTATTTCCGGTCACCACCAGTTTAAACATATATTTAAGTGTTAAATATATTTTTAGTCCCTGAAATAAAGTCAAATTTTAGTTTTAGTTCCTGTAAATTAAAAATGATAGTTTTGAATCTCGATCCTTCAAAAATTAATAATACACCAATTTAGTCTATATAAAAAAAGTTGTAGCTAATTTAAAGTAAAATATGTAGCAAAACTATACATCAAACTAAATTTGTGTTTTTTTAATTTTTAAAAGGACCAAATACACCAATTTTAAATTATTAGGACACCTATATATTTAATATAAATATAGAACCCCTTATTAGCACAAATTAGAAAACTGTTGAATCCCTAATTAAAACCTCTTCCAATCACAGAGACATAGGACTTCCATTGTGACCTACTCCAATGGTACATGAGGAGATTTCGAAGCATCCACGTAGCTTTCTGCCTTTCTAACATGGAAAAGTATAAGTTTATCTATAATAGTGCCTACAACAATTTTACCACATTGTACTTTTAGCTCAACCAAACAAAAAAAAAGAGAGAGAGAATGAGGAAAGTGGGCGCAGCGGGCCGTGTGGGATTTTCAGTGGATTCATTGTACTATATACGTGAATCATTGCTCTTCTACAATCTCGATTCATGTACATAGAATAGTGCTCGTGCGTTTGTATACCGGGGCACTGTTTCCTTTTGTTTAACTTGTTCCTCTTTTTTTCTTATCTTTTTTTGTCCTTTTTTTAATAGTTTTTATTATTTTTTAATTTATCAATATATTTATTATTATTTATTTATTTCATTAAATATAAATATAAATCAAGAAATACAATAAATGTGTGTTTTTTGAAGGGTTGACATAAGTTTTTTATCATCATTATTCTATTAATTTGATGCTAATAACCAAATATACTATTTCATTCACCGTTTCTGTGCAAACAATTAACCACACAAATTCAATTAACCAAATATCCCACTCTATTAACCACTAATGTATACACCATTAACCTCATTAAAAATATGTTCACCGTTTCTGGACACATAATTAACCTCGTGTTAACAGGAGTTGCAATTAACCTCACAAAATCAATTAACCAAAAATCATATTCTGTTAACCACAAATGAATACACCATTAACCTCATTTTTAAATATGTTCACCATTTTTGGACACATAATTAACCTCGTGTTAACCGGAGTTGCAATTAACCTCACAACATCAATTAACCAAAAGTCTTATTCTGTTAACCACAAATGGATACATTCATTAACCTCATTTTTAAATATATTCACAGTTTCTGGTCACATAATTAACCTCGTGTTAATAGGGGTGGCAATTAACCTCACAAAATCAATTAACCAAAAATCATTTTCTATTAACCACAAACGGAAACACTATTAATCTCATTTTTTAATATGTTCACCGTTTCGGGACACATAATTAATCTCGTGTTAACATAAATGATTAACACAATTTTTATGTGATCATTTATTGTATTTCTTGATATATATTTTTATTTAATGAGATAAATAAATAAAAATAAAAATAATAATAAAATAAAAAAATAAAACTATTTTTTTAAAAAAAAAAGAAAAAAGCTAAAAAAAAGGAGCTAGGCTAAAAAATGCACCTAAAAAAAGGGAGGGAGGGTAAAAAAACGCTTAAAAAAGCGGTAAGTACTGTTTTATGTACGTTTAGCTTTTTCCTTTTAATATTTAATGTGATACACACAATCGTACACACATAGTATTTCATTTCAACCAACCTCATATTTTTTTTTTAATTTAAGTTTTGTTTGGGCAATTTTCTAATTTTAGTTTCGATTTTAGTTTTCAAACCTTCAGTTCCTTCTTCTCAACAATCTTTCAAGAAAAAAAGACATAGGATTGAGTCCCCCTCTGACTCTTTTCAACTTATTTGTTCCCAAGAAATTATTGTTCAGCCAGCAAAGGAAGAGTCTAAAGAGGCTATGGTTCAGAAAGATAAACCAGAGAAATGACCATGGAATGAAGACAGCTATGAAGGTGGAAATTATTTCATCAAATAGACTAAGATTCATTGATGAGTAAGAGAATCCAGAATTAAAAAATGATCCTCCAAACTCTCAAAAAAATAATTCTCCAACACTAAACAATGAAATGCAAGAAGATATGCCTGAACATATGATGGGCATCCTAGATCAAGCTCTTAGAATTCAGCCTCCACCTTGATGGTTAAGGCTTGTTCTCATCTAACTTCTCTAATTAAATATATTGTTATGATGCATATGTTTAGAGATTTTTCAGTTCTTTCATGGAATATTAGAGGTATGGCAAATAGGAGAAGTCAAAGACATCTCCATGAGCTAATTAATAGGTATAAGCCAAACATTCTATTTGTTCTAGAAACTTATACTTAATTTGAAAACACTAAGATTTTCTGGAATAAGATGAAATATACCCTTATAGCCATTGAGGAAGCACAAGGTCATATAGGTGGAATTTGGGCTCTTAAACCAGTAGGTTCAAATTTTAATTTCTCTGTCTTTGACTCTATTTCTCAAGCTATCTCTTTAAAAATTACTAGTCTTGTCCTTTCTACAGGTGTATATGCTAGTCCTGTCTTTTCTAATAGGTCTGTTATGTGGAATCATATGTGTATGTTAAGAAAATATGCCATGGTTTCTAATAGGAGACTTTAATGATATTCCGTTTTCAACTGAACAGAATGGGGTAATTTTTCACTTGCTAGAGCATCAGATTTTGCTAATAATCTAAATAATTGCAATTTACTTGATGTGGGCTATTTTGGTTCTAAATATACATGGAGTAGAAAATGTAGAGGGGGGTTTTGGGTTCATAGAAGGTTAGACCGTGGATTAGTTTATCATAATTGGAAATTGAGCTTCCCAAATGGTAATATTGAGAACTTGTGTAGAGTACATTCAGATCATCATCTGATTTTACTTAGATGTGGGGGGTAAACAATTGGTGAAAGGTAATAGGCCATTTAGATTTCAGGCAGCTTGGTGTTCTCACCCTTTTTCCCCTCCATTGTTGAAAATGCTTGGAAATCTAATTCTAATGATCCTTTGCTTAGTTTATCCTCTATTAGCGAAGCTGCAATAAATTTCAATAAGGGAACTTTTAGGAGTATATTTACTAGGAAGAGAATTTTAGAAAAAGACTAAAGGGGATCCAAAGGTGCTTGGAAAATGTTGATTCAGCTAGGTTGCTTCTGTTACAAGATTCTTTGATCCAGGAATATAACACTACCCTTTTTCAGGAAGAGGTTTATTGGTTTAAAAAATATAGGGAAAATTGGGCTAAGTTTGGTAATAGAAATACTAGTTTTTTTTTCATACTCAAACTATTATTAGAAGATCTAGAAATAAGATTCCTGGGCTATTTCTACCTAATGGGATTTGGAGTACAGATGATGAGGTGCTATAAAGAGAAGCAATTTCCTATTTTAAAGATTTGTTTTGTAAAAAGAAGCTAGTGGTCAGTTTATATCATCACCTGAATTAACTCCTTTGTCTTATGAAGTTGAATCTGCTTTGCTTGCCCCAATATCTAAAACTGAAGTGCATGATGCTCTATTTATCATGAAATATTATAAGGCTCCTGGCCCTGATGGATTTCAACCAATATTTTTCAAAATGTATTGGGATTTTATTGGGGATGATTTATGGCATTTTGTGAAAAAGGCTTTTGAAACTGGTACAATTCCTTTAGCTGCAGCTGAAACTTTGATTATTTTAATTGCAAAGGTTGATAATCCATCACCATTTAAGGATTTAAGACCAATTAGTCTTTGTAACTGTATCTATAAATTAGTAACTAAAGTATTAGTTTCTAGATTAAGACCTATCCTTCAAGATGTGATTAGCCCCTTCCTAAGCAGCTTCTTACCAGGTGAGAGCACCTCGGATAATGCTATAATTTTGCAGGAATCAGTACATTCTTTGCAAAAAAGTAAGAAGAGGAAAGGTGATGTGGTTTTCAAATTAGATTTAGAAAAAGCATTTGATAGGGTTGATTGGAATTTTTTTAAAATGGTTTTAATTGAATATGGGTTTCCTGCTACTATTATTTCTTTGATCATGAGTGGAATTTCATCCTCTTCTATCTCTCTTCTTTGGAATGATAATAGGTGTTCCCCTTTTTCTCCATGTAGAGGGCTTAGGTAGGGTGACCCTCTTTCACCTTACCTATTTGTCCTATGCATGGAAAAATTGGGTAACATGATTAATTCAGCTGTTATAAAAGGTGAATGGGAACCTATAAGAATTTCAAGGAATGAGCCAGGTATTTCACATCTTTTTTTTACTGATGATGTACTTTTATTTTGTAAGTCTAAACCTTCACAAGTTAGAATGGTATCAAAGATAGTACAAGATTTTTGCTCAATTTCTGGATTTAAGGTAAATGTAGCTAAATCCAGAGCATTTACTTCTCCTCATGTTCCCTCTAATAGAAAAATCAAGATAACACAGATAACTGGTATTAATTTTACTAATTCTCTTGAAAAGTATCTTGGTTTTAAGATTTTTCTTTCTAGGCCTAAAAAGAAAGATTTTGAATTTATTCTTGACAAAGTTCAATTAACACTTGCAACTAGAGTTGTTAATTTGGGTTGAGCTCGGTGAGCCAACCCGGCTCACTGGTGGGTTGGGTTAGCAAAATATAGACTCACATTTTCACGGATCAAAAGTGGGTCAACCCACTTAACTAGCGAGCCAAAGTGAGTTTGAGCCGAGTTGAGGTGGGTTGGCTCACCTTTTAATTTTTATTTATTTTTTATATTTTTAAAGACATTTTTATAGTTTTTTCTAATTTTTTTTACCTTTTTAATTTTTGTAATTCTTTTATAAATTTTTTAAGTTAGGTGAGTCAGCTCGCTTAACCCACCAACCCGCGGTGAGTCGAGCCGAGTTGGTAATTTTTTAGTTCACCAGAAAAGTGAGCCAACCCGGCTCGACTCACATTTAGCCTAACCCGTGGTGAGCCAACCCACGTGAGCCGGGTTGGCTCACTTTGACAGCTCTACTTGCAACTTGGAAGAGCAATTTGTTAAATAAGGCAGGTAGACTTACACTGGTTAATTATGTACTGAGCTCTATCCCAACCTATTCCATGCAAGTACACTGGCTTCCTGAGAGTGTTTGTAAGGTAATTGATAAGAATGCTAGAAATTTCTTATGGTATGGTTCTAAGAATTCAGGTGTTCATCTTGCAAACTGGGAGACTATTACTAAGACTAAAAAGAAAGGAGGTCTTGGGGTGAGGGTAGCAAGACTTCAAAATATTTCCCTGTTAGGAAACTGGTTTGGAATAAAGTATCTAATAGAAATGATAAATCATGGGTTTCTATCATGAAAGGAAAATATGGAGGTGGTACAGAGGTGTTTAAAAAAGTAAAGGGTGCTTCTATTATTTGGAAATCAATTAACAAGGCTGCCACAATCTTACAAAGTGGTTACTCAGCTAGAATTGGTGATGGCACTTCAAGCTTTCTCTTTGATCCATGGCTACCATCTGGCCCTTTATGTGACAAAATTAATTTCATCAACACACATGATATTGAATTAAAGATTCGAGATGTTTGGACTGGTCAACATTGGAATTTTAATCAAATTTGGTCATCAATTCCTGAAATTTATATTGAAGAAATCAAAATTGTGAAGCCTTTCTTTTCACCTAGAGTTGAAGATAGAATCATTTGGAGTTCAGCTGTGACTAGGGAATACTCTGCAAGCATGGGATATTCATGGCTGTTTATGAAGAATAGGAATTACTCTTCAGAAAATTCATGGAATTGGATCTGGAAGTTGCAGTGCTCAGAATCTGTCAGGTTTTTTATCTGGTTAGCTGCCTCTAATTTATTGCCAACAAGGAAATTATTGTTTGACAGACACATAATCACCTCTAACTTATGCCCCTGCTGCAAAACTGAAATTGAAGATTTATTACACTGCTTAAGGGACTGTCCATATGCTGGTAGAGTTTGGGGAACTATTGAAATTAGTAATTCTATATATTTTAATATGAATCTAAATTGTTATGATTGGCTGAAATACTGTTGTCAAAGTCTGGGAATTCAGTTTCTTGCTTCTGGGTGGGAGATTTGGATTGCTAGAAACAAGCTAGTTTTTGAAGACAAAGATACACAACTATACTTGTTACTCCATCAGATCAAGGGGCTGGAAATTCTGTTCAAGCAATATGTACCTATTCAAGAACCAATATAACATACAAAAAAAGTCTCATAAAATGGATTCCTCCAGATTTTGGTTATGTTATTGAATGTGGATGGAAGCTCTAAAGGTAATCCAGGGGCTGCTGGTTTTGGTGGGCTGTTGAGGGATCAACATGGTAATTGGATCAAGGGGTTTTACGGCTCAATTGGAGTTGTTGATATTCTTCAAGCAGAATTAATGGGTATATTTTTTGGTCTAAAACTTGCTTGGGACAGTGGTTATAGAATGTTTATTTGTTGGTCAGATTCTCAATTGGCTGTTGATCTGGTTAATGGTCCATTACCCACTCATCACAAATACACAAGCATTATCAATGAGATTCATAAGTTGAAAAACCAAGACTGGATTCATCAAATAAAGCATATTCATCGTGAGGGAAATCAATGTGTTGATGCCTTAGAAAAACTAGGAGTTGAAGCTAATGATGAGGTTACTGTAATTTTGGATTATCCTACTAGTTTATCTAGTTTGCTTACAGCTGATGCAAAAGGAACTTGGTTCCTTAGGGGAATTTGAGTCTTAATTAGGGGGTCTTTCTATTTCTAGTTTTTTTTTCCTTTTCTTTTCCTCTATTTGTTACCAAAAAAAACCTTTATAACTATTTTAAAAATTATTTTCAGTTTTTTTAATTATAAAATAGATTTTTTATTTTTTTTTTTTTAAGTTGTAAAAAGTTGATTTTAATTTTTAAAAAATCAAAAATTAAAAATTGACAACCACCTTAAATAGGACACACCTTACTTAAGGGGAATTAAGCATGCATCACTTAAATTAATTAATATCATTCGTTGGTTTAAAGTTTTTAATTTTAATGTATTAAAATATTTAATCTTAAAACATTTCAAAATTATTCATGAGTTTTAAAATTTTAATTTAAACACATGTTTACATCATAATGTTTGTTTTATTTTCAAAATACAAACTTGCCTATGTTATTTCTAAATATATGCTTTATTTTTTAAGAATAATTAGGATGGGTACGTATAATTTTTTAATTTAAAAATAATTATCTTTGACTAAATTACTTTTTACATTATTATTACTTTCTCATTTTTCTTAATACAAATCAAGACATATGCGACACGAAAAAAATTTAGCATGAATTCAAAAGTAATAAGATTTTAATTCGTACCATTTGAAGGTGTGGCTTTAAGTAACAGATAGATAAAAAATTCTCCAATCAGAAAAAAAAAAAAAACGATAAAGGTGGTATGAAATTTGCCTTTTTTTTTTTTACGTTGTCTAGCATTTTTCAATACAAATTTATATACCAATACATCAAGATAAAGTTTGAAAAAAAAAGGTGTATTCTCAATTTTTTAAATAAATATGTTAAAACAAAACAACATTTTTCTGTAAAATGACTTATATTTTGAAAAGAAGTATTTTAAATATGGGGTACAACTAGAAATTTGGTTTGAGATCCGAATCAAACATACATAACTTTTTTAAAAAAAATAAAATTGTGAAGCATAATACATATGAAACAATTTAGATAGTATTAACCTAGTAATAATAAAATTTTAGGAC
Organism: Sesbania bispinosa; assembly: GCA_026901365.1. Classification (NCBI taxonomy): domain Eukaryota; kingdom Viridiplantae; phylum Streptophyta; class Magnoliopsida; order Fabales; family Fabaceae; genus Sesbania; species Sesbania bispinosa. Next base: position 434,910 of record QLOH01000707.1, on the reverse strand, counting down.
AATATTTAATAACTATAAGAATTCACTTTGGGAAACTACAACCTAATTTCTCAATTACGGAATAATGGCATTTGGAAGCACTATTTACAAATTTACAAAATTATTTTCACGACATTATCGATATCAAATCAAAATATATCATATAATACGATTAGGTAATTTAACATATGCCACAACTTCAAAATATATAACAATGTAAATTGATGATTATATAGCACCATGCCAACTAGTGGCTAAAATTCATGTAGACAATTAATCTAGTTAAGTCTACAACAAAACATAAAAGGTATAATGAAGATAAGGCAAAAGGAGGAGCCCAATATCCAAGTCTTTTTCCCATACAGCTATCATGCTGGGTGTCCTGCACATCTATAAATAATTCACAAAACGTATGGTGAGATTAATGTCGCAATGAGTATAACCATGCATGTAATGTAAGGGTAAACATGTGAATGTAATGCAACAGTACAACACAGATATACCATCCACATCATATACATAAACACGAATTAGTCAATCAGTGCATAAGTCATCCTCAAATGCTTAACCCAACATCAGGGTCAAATTCACTATTACCTTATGGCCAGACCTAAGCTCAGTATATGTACGTACAAGGAAAGTCTTCCCTGCAATCATCTAGACCTTGCCATTTAACACCTCATGTCTTATTAACAAACAGTTAAGAATTGATTTTATCTTTCCTTTCCTTTTTCCTCTTCAAATACCCATGAAAATCCTCTTATGTAATTGAATACCATGAAGTGAGTTTAACTGTGAAACATATGAACATTTTACATACTATACATAGAATCCTTCTTAAGAGTTAATAATAGCCATACACAAATAGCCATGCACCCATTTTGAATCCCATAAATCAAAACCCTAGAAATAGGCACCTCAAAGGCAATACAACACCAAATCGTGAACATAATCCATAGGGCAAACATTAATCATTAACAATCAAGCATACACAATCAAGCCAAGAAGGGGATTCGAGAGGAGGGATCATTTAGGGTTTTCAAGCACATTGGTAGTGAGTGGGTGGATTACACTCACCTCCAAAGAAACCGAACAATGTTCTTAAGGAGGTATACGCTTCCTTCTCGTTCTTTTGCAAAATCAACCTCTAAGCTCTCTTTCCTCTCCTCTCTTCTCTAGACTAAAAAATAGGGTTTGAGGGAATTTAGAAAAATGGTCTCAAATGACCCTCAGAATTCCTTTTAAAAAAGTAGATTCGAAATATTTCGCTTGAGCGAAAATCAGGCAACATGCATTCTGCCTAAAATTCGCTTGAGTGAGGGGTTTTCGCTTAAACGTGTTCCTCAAATTCGCTTGAGTGAGAACTTTTTGCTCAAGCGAAAATCAGGCAGAAACCAACCCCTGCTCTCTGTCCGAAACTCGCTTAGCGATGAATCCTTTGCTTGAGCAAAAATAAAACAGTGTTGTTTCCCCTGAATTCACCTTCCCTTTGCTCAAACGAGTCAATTCTAGTTCAAGCGAAAATGGAGCAATGTTAATGATGATCACAGAGTTTTTTAACATGTTTTTCACCCTTCCAATTTATATCATTTTAAGGAAAACTCTTTCTATTATAATTTTACTTATGAAAATTGGATCTGAAATTTGGGATGTTACATGCGTCCACGTCTTTTTCCCTCTATATCCAAATTGATTAGAATTCAAATAAGAGTCTGATACATGATATTAGTGATGATCATGGACTTTTTAACGTGTTTCTTCTATGCTGCTCAGGAGAAAAAAAAAAGGAAAAGAATGAGGATTTCCTTGTCTTAATTCTCTTCTATGAAGTATTAGAATACTTGTGTATATATTCATATTTTAGAAATTCATACTCACATTAATTCAATGATTTTGATAAAATAATTAAGACCTTAGGATATCTATGATTTTGATCAACTGCTGGTACCTATGTCCACAATTTTTTGTGGATAATTATCTAAGTGTAGACCTAAATTTAAATTCATTTAATGGAAAAATCTTGAATATTGTTGTCCAAAACATGTTACATAAAAGTGATTTAAAATTAATACTATAGCTAGAATTGATTTTGCAGTATTTCTAACTACAAACCCAACACCAATTAACACTTTGGAGGGACTTCAGTTTTGGGACTTCATTTTTGCTGGCATGACTTTTCATTAGGGATATCCCCTTGGAATAACAAGTTAACAACATTATAGACCGATCAAATTTAGGATTTCTAGTCAAGAATCATTCTACAGAATGGGTTTCTGTCGTAATAGCCTAAGTCATACTTAAAAAATATTACCATATATAGATTGATCAAATTCCTGATTTCTAGTCAATATCTTTGGTCAAGCATCTTATATAGCACGGATAAAATGCAGTATCATATAGGCCACTTGCATTTTCTTTGTCCTTCTTTATAAAATGATAATACTTTTGCACACAGTTATTTTCATAAACCATTCAGACTTGAAATAATTTATAAAAATAAAGTTTGGACAACTACTTTTTTTTTTTAAATTAAGGAGCAATTTCTGTGAGAAATTGACAGAGATTTATGTATCACAATAATTTTTACGAATTGTTAAAAAAAATTATGAAGTTCTAAAAATAAAATAAAAGAAGGTTCATAACTTTTTCAAAATTTTTATAATTTTGTTTATCTTTTAAAAAAATTATTAGAAGTGAATTATGATGTAGTGACTCACGTGAGACACAAATAAAGGGATTGATTTTGTTTTTAGAATTTGAATTAAATATGTTTTTGATCTTCAAAATATAATTGAGATTTGATTTAAACTTTTATAATTTAAAATTAATGAATTTAATTTCTAAAAAAAATAAAATACCATTTTTTAGTTCACAAAAAAAATTGTAGAAATATCTGTAAAAAAATTAAATTGATCTAATTTATAATATATGAGCTATCAAAAACATAACTAAAAATATATTTAAAATTTAAAATACGGACAAAAATTACAAGAAACATTCTTTGATCAAATGATGGTTTGTGATTTTTCAAACAGTGCCGGTCCTAAATAATCATGTGTACGCCATGTGTGTATATTGAGTGATGTAAATCCGTACCACGAGTGAGACCCTTTACAATAAGGTAAATTCTATGGTACTGATCTGATGTGTATCGTTACCCTTATTAGGTGTACAAATAAAATGCTAACATGTATTGTTTAGTAAGGAAAATGGTTTTTGTACATTGCTGACTCATGTGCTCACGTGTAGAATTTTGTCCTGATGCGGAGTAAAAAAAAAAGGGAAAAAAAAATTGGGCGCGTAAGTGAAAAGAGAAAAAATTGGGCGCGTAAGTGAAAAGCTTGTCCCTAAAAGCAAATTGAAAGTTTGTGAACATCACGAAACTCTTTTCCCATTGAAAATCTCCATTGAAATCAAACTCTCTTCCCATCATCAAACAAAAACTTTCTTCTTTCAGGGACGGAACTCACGAAAGCGAAAGGAAAGGGAGATCGAAGAAACCTTGCGTTGTACAGGAGGTTAATGAACTACTAAAAGTGGTTAAAAGTATTAAAAAGGAAACAAGTGGCAAGACCTGGTTAATATAATGTACATTAATGGTTAATATTTCATAATTATGGTTAATGACAAGAAAATGAGATGAAACATGACAATGAAGTTATGTTATTCATGAACGGTTTATTGTGAATAAGAAAGGCAAAATTGTGAGTCTAGCAGTGGTTATTTCATGTAGAATTTCGGTAAATGTCATAACAAAACAAGAATCCTTACTTGGAAATAAATCCTATGAGATGGTGGTTAATGGAGTGTGTACAAGGAGTTAATGAAATACTAAACGTGGTTAACAGTATCAAAAATGAAACAAACAGATTATTGTGAGCGCATGGTTAATAAAGTCTACAGAAATGGTTAATATTTCATAACTGTGGTTAATGAAAATAAAATGGATAAACCACCAACGAACTTTTGATATCCCTTGAAGGCTTTATTGTGACTATAAAAGGTAAAATGGTGAGTCTAGTAATGGTTCTTTCACGTATAATTTAGGGATGTGTATTCACAAAACACGAATCCATACTCGGAAAAAAAAACTTGTGAGATGGTGGTTAATGGAGTTTGTACAGGAGGTTAATAAACTACTAAAAGTGGTTAAAAGTATCATAAGCGAAACAAGTCAAAACACCTGGTTAATATAGTGTACATTAATGGTTAATATTTCATAATTATGGTTAATGACATGAAAATGAGATGAATAATGACAGCGAATTTATGTTATTTTATGAACGATTTATTAAGAATGAGAAAGGCAAAATTGTGAGTCTAGTAATGGTTATTTCATGTAGAATTTGGGTAAATGTCATAACAAAACAAGAATCCATACATGGAAATAAATCCTGTGAAATTGTGGTTAATGAAGTGTGTATGAGAGGTTAATGAAATACGAAAAGTGGTTAAAAATATTAGAAATGAAACAAGTGGGAATATCTGGTTAATATAGTGTACATTAATGGTTAATATTTCATAAAGTATGGTTAATGACAACAAAATGATAGATTTAATAAGGGATTGCACTTAGAGTTTGAGGGACAAGTCAAGCTTCTGCAACTCCTCTTGTTTAATCTTGATCAAATGGGTAATGGTACCACTACCACCCACCAATAACTTTCAAAACCCTCTTGCACAAACCTTCGTCCCACGTGAGCTTTGATTTTGTGGAGCTCTTCCTCCTTCGATGCGGTGGTGGAGGTTGCAGCCAATGGTTTTCTCTTCGTCTCCTTGCTTCAGAGGATTTTCGCACGCAGTCGTGGAAAAGAAGAAACAAAATGACGAAGGTTGTTTGTCGTTTAGTTTTTTATATTTTACTTTTTTAAAATTTTTTTTCTTGCCATGCTGTCAAGTGCTGACCACGTGGAATCAGTGTACAATTTATGTAGCACTGTTTAGTGGTACATAAATCGCGATTGGTATAGTAATCCATCACATCATATTAATTTTATTTTAACACCAAAGGATTGGTCGAGTGGAGCAAAACATGGTCTCATAAGTACCTCTGTAAGTGCTCAAAGAGCCCAGAGGCTTTCCCTACCTTGGATCGGGGCACCATCCCCTCACCCTAAATTTTACTGTACCAAAAAATATTAATCTTATTTTTAATTAGGTGAGCACCCCCGATACCTAGATTAATGGTTTTTACAACTGAAAACTGAAAACCACTTTTTATGATTTTCAAATCATCCATTTTGAAAACGAGGAAAAAATGGTTTTTAATTTTCAGTTTTGAGTTGTAAAAACTTATAAAAGAATTATCTAACATTTCAATTGATTTTAGTAGGGGTGTAAGCGGGTCCGACCCAACCCGCGAACCCGACAGATCCAACTCAATCCAAAGATATTTAACAGTTCGGTTCAGACATTTTCTTTCGAGCCCGATCTGGTTCGGTTCGGGTCTCGGGTTTGCTTATGATGAACCCGATAGACCAAACCCGAACCAAACCAAAAAAAGAAGCCCTAATCTTATTTATTTTTCCAACAAGGAAAGAACAAAAATAGGTGCAGCAACAACACAAGCAGGGGTGGTTTCTCAAATCCTATTTCATCTGCTCCTCTCAATTTATTTTTCTCTATTTCTTTTCTTTTTTTCATTTTATATTTTAATTTCATTTTATCTTACACTTTTTTTAAAAAGGAAAAATACTCATGACCCGATGACCCAACTCAACCCAACCCGAACATATTCGGGTTGGTTCGGGTCGAGTTACTCACCCAAAAATACAAAACCTGAACCAATCTAACCCACCAACATTCTATCAGTTCGGACATGATGTCATCCGATCCAATCCAACCTAATTACACCCCTAGATTTTTGGGAGCATGGCATCCCCATGTCCTCATCTTTTCGCCTGCCTCCATTTCCGAATTGATCACATTTAAAATAAGGATTCAAATATAGTCTCATAATATCACAGGAAATTTTTCATACAGGTAGAGATAATCATGTGTTATGACGTAGTTGCTAACACGAACTGAACCAACAAAACTCGTGAATTGATTAATTTTTCATTACCTCAACAACGATTTACAAGCACCATTATCATTAGGAAAAAGTTTTTTCCACACCGTAACAGTAACCACCCACGGCACACCCGAGCCCCCCCCCCCCCCTTTTTATTTGTGTGAACAGTAATTTTTTGTGTCAACAGTAACCATTTTTTTTTCGTGGACAGTGATATTTTATCTATAATTAACCATATTGACAACATAGATAACCACTAAATTATATATCATTAACCATAATTACAAGTGAGGCAAAAAAGTGGTTAAGTGTGAGTTAGTAGACAAAAATGGTTAAATGTGAGATAATATGTGGATAAATGAGTTGCTCAAGTGGTTAACATTTAATCACTTCGAATAATTATAAGTGAGACAAAAGGTGGTTAACTATGAGTTAATATGTGGTTAAATAAGTTGCTCAAGTGGTTACTATTGATATCAGTTCAGATAACTTCAAATGACAAACATTTAACTTTATTTTCAAGTGAACAAGTGGTTAATACCATATAAGTTGGTGGTTAACTGTGTTATTAATCTGGTGAATAATTTGTTTTTAAGTGAACATGTGGTTAATACCATATAAGTTGGTGGTTAACTGTGTTATTAATCTGGTTAATGGTTAATACCATATAAGTTGGTGGTTAACTGTGTTATTAATCGGGTGAATAATTTGTTTTCAAGTGAACATGTGGTTAATACCATATGAGTTGGTGGTTAACTGTGTTATTAATCTGGTTAATAATTATAACTGAGGCAAAAAGTGGTTAACTGTGAGTTATTATGTGGTTAAATAAGTTGCTCAATTGGTTAATATTGATATCAGTTCATATAACTTCAAATGACAAATAACTTTGTTTTCAAGTGAACAGGTGGTTAATACCATATAAGTTGGTAGTTAACTATGTTATTAATCTGGTTAATAATTATAAGTTAGGCAATGAGTTAGTACGTGGTTAAATAAGTTGCTCAAGTGGTTAATATTGATATCAGTTCAAATAACTATTCAAAATGACAAACCTTTAATTTTGATTTCAAGTGAGCATGTGGTTAATATCATATAAGTTGGTGGTTAATTAGGTTATTAATCTGGTTAACCGACAATATTTTTTTTAAAAAGTAGGTACTGTTCACATTTAAAAAAAGTACTGCTCAAGCATGTGGTTAATACCATATAAGTTGGTGGTTAACTAGGTTATTAATCTGGTTAACCAATAATAATTTTTTTTAGGAAAAAAGATCAGACTTTTTGTAAAAAAAAATTATAAAAAAAAAAAAAAAAGTATTGTTCACATATAAAAAAAGAAAAAAAGAAAAAGAAAAAGTGAGGTGTGTGAGGGGTGATTTACTGTACCGGTGTGGAAAAATCGGGATTGTTATCATTATCATCACCATCCCTCTTAATTCTAGGAAGCTATGTCTTCCATTGAAGCTATGGCAATGACAGGCATGGATTGCAAAGAATGTGCCATCAGTTTAGAAGAGTGGGATCCCCATTTCCCACAACAACCTCCTTTGTACCTTCAGCCTGACCGCAATGACTTGGTTGATGTCAATGCAGAAAGGATGAAAGCAAAGCTTCAAGAATGGGCAAAAGTTGTTGCTTTCTGCTCCAAGTAAGAACATACGGTATTTCATGTAAAAATGCAAAGCATTATATGTATATAGCTAGTTTGTCACAGGAACAATAAATGCCTAAGCTTAAAGCCAAAAAAAAAAAAGGAAGATATATAGTGATGCAAGATAAAAAATAATATGGATCATCTTCCACCAGACAACTCAATGGCATCTTGATTATAAACCGAATCTTCTCCAAACTCCAATCTCCTTTGTAGTCTCTCATAGTCTTGCCTCCGAGTCACCTCCACATGCTGCCATTCCTCCCACCTTTCAGCCAACCCTTCTCCCTCTAGCATTCTTACAACCTCTGACATTACGGGACGGTCCTCTGGCGATGCTTGTGTGCAAAGTAATGCAACTTGTACAATCATTTCAACCTCTTCTATGTTGTAATTTTTGTTAAGGTTGCTGTCAACAATAGTATCCAGTTTTTTCTCCCGTTGTAGTTTCTTAACCTGCATAAAGCACAAATATAGAAAAAAACATAACCAATAAGCATAAATTGAATAACAAAGAGCCTATTTTTTAAGATGACAAGCATGTATTCCTTAAAATGTGATGACCATGACTTGAACAATACACTAAGCAGAGGTCCAATTATAACTACATAAAGTTCTGCTAGCTCGTACAATCTTTAATCCCTGTCTAAACTAATAAATTAACAAAGTGGACATCATCAAAGCACAAAGAGGCATGGACAAGTTCAAAGCATGTTCACACAAATAAGAAATAACAACAAAGACACACACAGTGGAGTAAACAAGGAGGTATGATACTAAAATGAGGTTGTCTCACATGGTCAAGCAGTAACACATCATCTTCATCTTCCAAACGTGAAAAGTCAATTGCACGTTGACCTGTAACAAGCTCCAAAAGCATAATCCCATAACCAAAAACATCTGTCCTTTCTGAAGATTTTCCAGTGGACAAGTATTCAGGAGCTATATGGCCCATTGTCCCACGAACTTGAGTTGTCACATTAGTCTTTCGAACATCGACTAATTTTGCCAACCCAAAGTCACCAACAACTGCTTCAAAATCTCCATCTAGTAATATATTAGCTGCCTTCACATCCCTATGAATAATCTTAGGATCGCATTGCTCATGGAGATATTCTAGGGCACGGGCAGTTCCCAGAGCCACTCGTCTTCTTGTAGCCCAATCCAAAACAGGTTCCCCAGGTTTGAGTTCTGCATCAGTATTCAAGTAGTCAAATGTCACTGGAAAAGATGCCAAATTTTACAACCATTCTTGAAGAAAATATAGAGATACAAGTTGACCACATAAATTCAAATTTTATGGGACAAAGACACGTGATACTTATTGCTTACATGGTTAAAATCATCAATGTCACATCAGGCTTTAAGAATGTCATAAAGCTGAATATTGTAAATTGGGCAGCCTACATGATGACAGATTGACAGTTCTAGTGATAACACACATCATATTCATCTTTCACATTTTTGTTCCACTCCCCACAGTTTGTCATGATGATAATTATTTATAACAAAAAACTCTGTAGTTTTGATCATATCTTGAAAATGTCTAAGTTTCCTAAAATGTCAGACAAAATCTTTGACTACTTAATGCATCCAATTGTATTTCAGAAATGTTAAAATGGTTATATAACTGAACCAAAGTACCATATCAAGGCCAGTAACTATTCCTATATGAATTGTTACCATCCAACTCTCTTTTATATAACAAATCAATGTTAATACTTAGCCAGTATGCTTGTATGCATTGTAACTAAATACCTCGTAAACGATGGGCAACACTCAAGTTCTGCATGAAGGGATAAACCAAGAGGCGTTCAGTTGGAGTAGTACAAAACCCAATGAGCCGTAACAGGTTCCTATGGACAGCTACACTTATCATCTCAACTTCACGCTGGAAAGCTGCATCACCCCCAGGACTTTCAAAATCAGTTAACCTTTTGACAGCAACTTTTGTGCCATCAACTAGAACACCTTTATAGACCTTTCCAAAGCCTCCCTGTCCTAAAACATTTTTCTCACTGAAGTTGTCTGTAGCTATCTGTAGTTCTCTCCAGGAAAACCTTTTTATTTGACCAAATGTAATTCGCCGATCAATTTCACCTAAAGATACAAGGGGAAAAAAAAGGATTGAAACAAATAGTTTGCAAGAGCAAATTTCAACATAGTTAAAATAGATAGTTCACATCAATCTTAATTTTAATATCACTATTAAATTATGCATTCCAAGCTTCCTTGTTTTCTGAATTTTTTTTTTTTTGTTTTAAATTTTTTCAGCACTTAAAGATACCTTATCAATACCCTGGTGTACTTGTCTTTTATTTTATAGTACTTTTTATAAAGTGAATATTATTATATTATTTCAATAAGTTTTCACAACTAAAAGCATAACAAGACAGATTCAACAGTATATTCTCCAGCGGTATTTTATACTTGACCATATCCCGCCTTCAGTTGACATGGAAGATTTAAAAGGAATGGGTCACAATGTGTCAGGAAACCAAAATGAAGGAAAAGCATAATCAAAACCCATTACCAATACTAAAAATAGCACAAGATATTAGAAGAATGAAAGCTAATCAATAAAAACAATACTACATTAATTAACCAGATGCTCTAAAATGGAAAAATAGTAATGCAGCCTGATGCTATTGACCATCATGGTGGATATGAGGATTTGTTCAAGCAGGAAAAAATTGCAATTCCAATAAATTGATTGTGCATAACAATCTAAGCAATATACCATTCATATGAATCAATCTAAAAGGTGGACATTAATGTCTTATATCATATTAATTCATGAGCTTACAGTGTCAGATCAGCTTGGAATAGAATGCATAGGTCGGGTTACCGGATCAATAATTTCAAATGTTGCAACTAATAACAATCTACAAAGACAATGCACACACTAAAAAGGGAACTCAAACCTGCAACATCTACAAAAACTTCACGCTTGTACCCCTTGCACCAGAAAAACAGCAGGCCGCCAAGAAAAAGGATAACAGCTAAACCTATAACTAATCCAACTATGAGGCCTACTTTTGGTTTGTGTGATGAACCTGCCAAATTAAGGAATATTAATTTTCAGCTTGTTGTCTTTTTTTTGGTGATTAGAGAAAAACCTTTCAAAACAAAACTGGACAACAAAAGTAACCTTGATCTGCATTATCAGATATGCAAAGATTATGATAATTCACGCCGCAATTCAACTTATTACCAGAGAAACTGCAATAAGGAATATAGTGAAACAATGTGGAACATAATAAATCTAAATAAACGAGGGAAAAATCAATGAATCCTAAATTCAAAATTTCAATTTCTATCGAAGGACTCCATCAACAACATGGTAGTGGCACATGGCTCACACCTGATAAAAGGAGGGACAAAAAGAGATATATGCCTTAAACTTCTGTTTCTACATATCATCTTACAATATAACCATGCATTTTGTTTATTGTTATCACTCCTATTTGTTTCCTGAAACTCATTAATCATTATCAAATAAAACCTTGTCAATAGAACAGCCTTCCTATTAGAGATATGAAGAAAATCATTTCCGGTTGAGAGTTTTGTTCTTGGCAATCTCTTCTCCTGTTTAATCAACTTAAAGCAGAAAGTTCTGGATGGAAAATGTTTTGTTCATGCTTCAAGCTTAAGCTTAAGCTTTTTGGGTGATCAGTTCTTAAATAGTTCCTGTTTTTTTGTCTTAATAATGGGACTAAGCACTCCACCCAACTACCCCGAAGCAACAACACTACTTAAACAAAAGAGTGCATGTCTGATATATCTTATCTCTCGGAAGTGAGGAAACCCACCACTTTTCTTGTATTTTACCATTCAACATTAAGTATGAGTATATGAAAAAAATGTCAAGAGATGGGAACTGAAATTTTGTTATTGAAGCAAAATGTATATGATGATTACACATCTTTAAAGATCACATTTCCTAGAAGTGAGAAAAACTACCACTTTTCTGATCTTCCACCATTCAATTTTATAGGACAAGTATATGGAAAGAAGTCAAGCTATGGGAACTCCTATTACTAAATTAGTTTGTTGAAAGTTGAAACTGAATATTTGATAATGACAAAACTTTTAATTTTCAAATGAAGATAAAAAAGTGGAGCCATAGAAGACCATTTGAATCGTAGACTACTATTTGATTGTGTTACTAACAGTAATTGTTGAATGAAGTTGTAAATTTAGGTTTTGGACAAATATGGTCACATTCCAAGTGTTTTACATTATAGTCCTCAGGTCAAGGATAGAAAGTGATCTTTAAACATTGCTTTAAATATTCAATCTAAAACTATTTTTACCATACATACTTGTACTTGAGAACGTTGAATAACTGCTCTGGAATCTTTCCACTAAGATCATTAGAATCTAGCAGGCTGCAAAAGAGAAGTTTCAACAATCCATCAGATAATAAAATGATAATGAAATATAATGAGAAGAAAAAAAAAATGAAAAGCATCAAAGAATAGTGTACATACACATTGATCAAGCTCGGGAGATTGGCAAGTGATTCTGGGATTGTCCCATTGAGATTGTTTTGACTCAGTGTCCTGGTTGCAGAACCAAAATTAGACAATAGACATTTAAACATTACACAAGGAAAATAGATGCTAGGACTCATTATATATCGGTAGAACCTAGGAAACAGACTACCATACTTACAAGAATTGAAGCTTTTTAAGATTACCAAGGGAAGATGGTATTTCACCAGTTAATCTGTTATTCTCCAGATCCAATCTGACCAAGCTTGTAAGATTTCCTATTTCTTTTGGTATGTCACCGGTGATGTTGTTCCCTTGCAAGGAACTGCATGATATATAACATCCTTCAATTATTACACTTAACAAATCTTGTTTGTTAAGTTCACAGTGTAAGTGTGTATTCCCCCAAAAACACATAATGAAACAAAAGTGTGAATCCCCCTCCCCGAAGCCAAAAAGAAAGAGGTGGAAATTATGAACAAGAATGAATTCATGAAGAATTAGAGTATGAGTTGAAATCACAAACTTCACCAAAAATCATTGAATGATTTTTCAAAAAATAACCAAATTACACATTTCCATGTATATATATAATCCTGATGAGTAGTCAACTACAGTTATCAGATGCATAGAAGATAGCATATTCAGCTGTAAAATGCTTGGAACTCAAATAAGCATGTAAAAATATCATAGAAATGAATCAATATGATTTCAAGAATTCATGTCATCACACACTAATCCATCACACCAAGAATGATGAAACAAGGGGCAGAAAAGGTAAAGGCAGCCGCAAAACTTCTCCCATTAAATTTGACTGAGTTTCTGTGGATATTTCATATTATAAATACTTACAGAGTTGTAAGGCTTTTTAGAGCTCCTATTCTTGGCGTCAAGTATCCTGTGAATCCCATAAATGCTAGTGAACTGCAATGAAGCAATTTATATAATTATACACCAAGCACACAGTCTTCGAGTACCAATGAAGGTTAATGACTGTCAAGGCACATAAATATTTAAAAGAAAACAACCACTAGAGATTTTCATAAAGAATTAAGAATTAAGAATATCTTACACTTGAACAACATTGCTATTCTGGTCACAGTAAACATTGGACCAAGTACAAGGATTTACTTGATTTTTGTTCCAGTTAGTAAGCTGGCTGGGTGAAGCATTTAATGATAACTTCAATGCAAACAGTGCATCTTCTGTAATGAATATGATATTATACACCAGTTAGAGCTAAGATTGAGAGTCTAACAGCAGTTGCAACTTTGACTAAATTAGAAAGGTATATATGTTTCAAATCATAACATTTTCAACTACAATCTTGTAAAATATGATAAGATCATCAAATTCTGTTAACAAACATTTTTATCTTTGTATTCCCCTGAAATGACTAGGAAATTACACTTTGAGAAGCATATGTCTAAATGAAAAACTAAAGAGATCGTTAGGATGGCTCTCAGCTATAACTACTGCCCTTGCCTTGTAATTTCAACTTTGAGACTGGTTACTTTAAGAGGAAGTTAGCAAGGAACAGACAAACAGATGCTTGTTTCAATAATAGCACAGCCACAATTTATAATGCTTGTTTCAATAATAGCACAGCCACAATTTATAACCATGTGAAAAGGTACAGTTTGCTAACACAATTTTGCTTCCCTGGGACAATGATCTTCCCCAGGAAGTACATGATCCAAATCCCAGAGTTTCATTAATTTCAATGCACTAAATAGTTTATCCTGTATTTGACAAAATGATCATCCACCTGGGGCATATTTAAATAAACAAATAACCCTCAAACTGATTTTGGTAAAGGATATAGGAAAAAAGCCGAAGTGCTACTTGCTACTTGGTCCATCCAAACAGACTGATTTACAACAGAAGATGAAGTTACAACAAAATCAACTTCCTCCAAAGCAAATTAGCAGAGTTTTTGACCAAGATTGTTAGAGAGGAAGAACAAAAGAATTATTGAATCTAAATGTCAATGAAATCTCAATTTTTCTATTTTTTTTATCAGCAATCTCAGTTTTCAATTAGGTTTAAGTTTATACTAGGGAGAAGGGAATTGAAGGAAATCAAACTGCAGTTATATTTTGCATAGCTTATCATCGAACAAATTCAGTGCCAGATGAACAGAACAGAGGATTGTACCTTGTAAATCAAGCTCAGGAAGCGCAAAACAACAAACGCTAGCCAATAGCAAAAGAATAGATACCAAGTTCATTTTCACTTGCATCAACCACTCCCACAATGTGCAAGATAAGCAATTAGCATATGAGCAATCTTCATCTCTGCTCTGCAGTGCAGAATAATAATCAACCCTTTGAGCTGCAATAATTAAATAAAAACTATAAAACAGTGTGGAATTTATTGTGATATGAGAGAGGTATTTGATGGTCAAACTTTGGTCCAACTGAATACTACTAACAAACAGGGTTCGACAACAAACAAAACCCAGAATTTGAACGGTTAAAGTCAGTTTTTTATTTTACCCTTTTTGTTGGTCGGTTGAAAAGATCAATAGAGATAGAGTAGCTCGGTGGAAGTGAAGATTAGAGAAGCGTACTAGTTTGAGAGAAAATGATTGAAAATTGTCGGGAAAACAGTGAATAAACAGGATTACAGACAGCTCAAATAGTAGCCTATACAAATAGAAGCTTCTGTCCCTTCGCTTCTTCTTTCATGTATTTGTGAAAATTGTTTCATTTTTTTTTTCTCCAAGGTCAAAATACTTTTGTCATGTGCATTATATTTATATTACTTTTAAATTTTAGATTTTAAAATTTTTTATATGAATAATTATTTTCAACATATTTTTTTCTTTTCAATTATAGATATTCTTCATGTTAGACAATCTAGATCCAAGGGACAAAGATTCAATCCAAGAGAAAACTTAAATATTAACCATATTAACACAACTACTTGTTAATTAAAATTAATCATTACACATATGTATTAAAAATATATAATGCTTTTAATAATAATAAATGATAATTGATTTAATTTTATATTTTATTTTATTTTAATGTAATCCTAACCAAATGTATTATAATTATAATTATAATATGATTATAACAATAATAATTAACAAAGTCGACGTCAAAAAAAATAATTAACAAAGTCAAAATAAAAGAACAATCGAAATGATATGCTTACCAACCTCTTTTTTATTGATAGATTCCTTCTACTAGGTTGGAGGGCGTAAATGAGCTTGAAGTATTTAAACTCGATTCATTAAATGGTGAATCAAACTCACTTATTTAATTAAATAAATAAATTCAAGCATAAAATTCGATTCGATTATTTAAATAGTCAAGTTTAAGTTGTATAAATTTGACATTAAGGGATTGAATAGCTAGCTCTATTATTATTATTATTATTATTATTATTATTATTATTATTATTATTATTAAAAAAGTAAAAAAATCAAAGTTATAACTTTTAAAAATATTTTTTATATTAATCAATAAGTTGGATATTAGATTTCAAAAATATAATACTTTGAAATTTTTTAACTAATAACTACATGTATAATATATTAAGAATATATTTTAATTTTTAGATTATTATTTAATATTTATTAAATATTAAATCAATAAACTTAAAAAATAATTTAAGTAAAAGTTTCATAAAAATAAAAAACAACTAAATTATAAATACATTATATAATTCAAAATCAATTTTTATTTTAATAAATAAAACTCAAACTTTAAGTTTAGCCTATTTAAATAAATAAGGTAACTTTAAATCACCCCATTTTTCATTTAGCCCGTGGCAGTGATAGAAGTATCTATCATTTTAATTACGACAATACGTTGTGTTAGCTACAAGAGCTTTGAAAATAAAGACCAATCAATTATTGGTCAGTCTCTATCTTCCGCTGGTCTTTGATTTTTCTTTCTTTTGGTTCTGTTTTGATTGGAGTAGTCAACTTGGTTTGGATTATTTTTTAGAGAATGATATCGGTTTAATAATTTAATTAATATCCTGAGTGGTTCGGTTCAGTTATGAATGTTTTATTACTTATATAAGGCTGTTTAGCCCTGTTCAAAAATTTAAAAAAAAATGTTTTATTACTTAATTTACTTTTTACTCAAAGGACAATTTCTTAATTTGGTTTTTCAAAATGAAAAATTATTCGTTATTTAAATAAAAGATGCGTAGGTTCATATCTAATATTTAAAATTTAAATAAATAAATAACTATAAATTAGAAAATTTAAAATTATTAAGGAAATATAAAATAATTTACATAAAATATTAAGAGAGAATTTATTATGAGATTTTAGTCATTTTACCATTCTCAAAAGAATAAAATCTATTTTAATTTACGATGATTTAGCTAATAATTTAATCTCTGTTTTTTACTTTATTTTAAAATTATTATTCATATATCTATCCTGATATTTTATAATGAAAATATTATCTGAATTTTATTTTTAGTTATTAGAAAGACAGTCATCTGTTGAACTTTATATAATATTCCATTCTAAAATAGTGGATTGTGTAAAGAAATATATATTCCCTTTTCAAACAATTAAAGCGAAGCATTTCTTTTAAAATTTGTTTTATAGAACCACTAGTTTGATTCGGTGTGGAAATTTTGCAAACCGAACAAAGGTATGGGTTTGGTGTATTATCGCATTATTATGCCATGAGTGCCAATTGTTTGTACTCATATTTTTTTTTAGGGATGTTCAAAATGTTGCTTTAGTAATGTACCAAACTTTAATAGAAGTAAAAAATATTGTATATGTTAAGAGGAAATTTATTGTATGCAATATATTTACTAATCATATGAACTATATATTTTCTTTTGAACATTGTTATATAATCGTTCCATAATTATATATAACTTATATATTAGGTCAACCTAGTTCTGTCCTACTTCGTACATCATCGGGTCTCTTCGGACATATGGACGGGTTCGGGTCTATAGAATTAAACCGGTAAAAAATTAGGGCCGACCAAGTAGACACCATGTGTATCTTTCGTGATCTATCAATGATGATCGCTAGACACCATGTGTATACATATAGTGAGAGATTAAAAGATGTAGGAGATAAGTGAAAATTGTGATTGGTTAATTTTTTGTGCATGACCACATGTATTATTCACGGAAAGCAATCTTGCTCGACCCGGCCAGGTAAGACCTTATGGGCGATAAATTCTCCCTCTGAGTATTTAATGCAATTACATACCGAGGGCTCAAACCTGAAACCATTGATTAAGCTGAAATAACCCCCTACCAGTTGATCCACGCACTCAATGGTACTGGTATGCACATTGGTAATTTGATGTAATAATGATGATGATGATGATGATGATGATGATGATGATGATGGAGAGAAATTGGGGATGTTACATCGATGTATAGCTTTTGGGTGTTTATATATCATTGTTTACCCCTGATTTTGGTTTAAACAAATATATCTCTAGAGAAATTTGGGTACGAGATACCAATCCTCTTACTAGGTCCTGTTTTAGTGTTGTTCTTAAGATTGAGTTTGAATTATAGAATAATCAGTGAAAACAAAGAGAAGAATAAAAAGAACTGGAACTTGCAATCTTTAGATTAAAAGCTAAAAACATTACAAACAATAATGTAATTGAACAGAATCAAAATGAGTACAAGAAAGTAAACGATGGTCTGCAGTCCCTTGCTCACTGCAACTGGTTGCCTTGATCTCTGGGTGGATGTTATGGTTTCAGGGTGCTTGAGTCTTCAGTTTGCGGAGCATTGTCACTTCGCTTTTATCCTATTTATAGGCTTCCATAGAAATTGCTTTAAGGTAACTGCTGGTGGGTCCTCTTTCAAGTTTTCTCACGTTTCTAGGAACAACTAAAAACCACCTGCAACAGCCCTCTGACGTGGATAAGTAACGGGAGAGGTTGGCTTCTAATCTGGCTCTGAATTGGTTCCTTTAAGTTGGTGACTTCGAACTACGCCTGATGATTCGAGATGAATGCCTCTTCAAACAACTTGTTGTTTCTCGCCTGTGACCTTCACTTCGAACTAGCTTGTAAGGTGAATACTCCTTAAGGCTTCAAACTCTGTATAAAATGGGTCCAACAATCATTATTGGTGATCCGTTTTGCAGCCATTTGTTATGCTAATTTTGGATTTGAAAAACAATGATGATGATGATGATGATATACCACAATATTGTGTCCATATTTTTATTCAAAAATATCCTTACAGTACATGTCAAATACAGTAAAATAACCACCTATAATCACATTTTTTTTCACAGTGTTATCCCTCTAAAATTGTTTCATTTTAATTCTCCAAAATTATATTTAGTGTGATTTTAATTAATTCATATAAATTATATTTATTTACATTTATATGTATGTATATATTCACGTCTTTCATAAAAAAAATAAAAAATGCAGATAGACAAACATAACAAATATGAATGATGATGATGTTCTAATATGAATATTATTATAATCTAAAAGTTTATATTAAAAATGCGTCTCAGATTAAGTGTCCTTCTAATAATATAATATTATTTAGTAATTTTTAAAGGCATAATCGAGATTATAACATGAATAAATTTGATAGCAAATCAAATCATCACAACAATTTGCGTGGAAATAGATTTATCAAGACAGCTTATTCCTCAGGTAAACATATTGGGTTACAAACTCAATGTTGAATATGAAGGGCTCCACCAAGTATGTTTTACCTGTGGTAAATATGGTCACCGACATGATTCATGCCTAGAAAATCTAGATCCTACCAATGTTGTTCCCCCTATGGATAATATTCAAAATCAAGGTGATCAAGTTAGTTCTAATCCTCAGAATGTCTCAGAGGAACCTATACACCAAGTTAAACCTATTGAGTCAGCTCCTATTAATGATAATTCCGAGCAAAATATCCAATCAAACCCTTATGGACCTTGGATGTTAGTTAAGAGAACACCAAGAAAGAAAAGTTTGAAAAAAGAAGACAAATCAGCAAATACTTCGGGTTCAAGATTTAATGTCTTAGCTAATGAAGAGCAATCAGTGGAGTTAGTCCAACAGGAAGTTGAGAATCCTGTTCAGATAGAGCAACCTGCTGAACAGAAAGTTATTAGGGTCAGGGACCCTAAAAAGCTGGAAAGAACAATCAGTCCAACAAATCTGGGCAGCCTAAAAAGATTTTAAATTCTTCCAAGAATTCTAAAGAAGCTGGCAAATCTGATCAGTCTAAAGATTCTGTTAAGGTTCCCAAGATGTCTGGGAAGGAACATCAATTTGTACTTTCGACTACTAGCCTCCCAGAAAGGAAAGGTAATGCTACTCCAGTCAGAAATTTAAAACAGAAAGCAGATGAACATGAGTATGTTTTGCAATTAATCAAGAAAATGGGTTCAGAGAAGGAATTACAAATGTATGAAAAGGTATGGGCAGCCAGTAACTCTAATATCCAGAATAACCAAGGTACCATGCCTACAACTATAGACCCTAAACCTCCTGATCCAAGTAACCCTGTTAATTCTATGATTATTGATGATCATGCTAATACTAAAACTGTTTCAGAGGAATGCACTGATATGCAGGGAGTTCAACAGAATTCTACCCTAATAATAGTTAATTATGAATTACATCACATGGAATTGTAGAGGCATTTTTTCTAAAGGATTTGCTAGTCTTATTAAAGACATTAGAAGAATATACAAGGTTAACCTTATTTTTTTTGCTTGAAGTTCATGCTAGTGGAATTAAAGCTATTAAGCAAATTAAGAAATTTGGTTTTGATTCCTATCATATCATGGATTCCATTGGTCAATCTGGAGGTATGATTATTCTTTGGGATAGTTCCTGGTGGTGCGACACCCTTAGTTATACCGCTAAGAATGTCACATATGACACGTGACCAACGAACTTACTATTTTAAAAAACGTCAAAATACAGAATTTTTTTTTTTTTAAAAGGGTTTAGGTGTCATTGGCCTATTACCTCTCTAGCTTTATTTTAAGTACTTATGAAATATCCTTTCCTTAAATTTAAAACTCATTTTTCCGAAAACATCTAGACGCTTATTACCGCGCCTACCTACACAGCATACACATAGTTATAAAATGAATCATAAGGAAGGAAACATCATAAATATATATATACATACATACATCACGGTGTCGATGTACTTTTTGAGCCAACAAGGCAACCACGCATAACATGAGTTCCAGTAATAGACTAAAATAAATAAGACCTCAACAAAATACAAAACAAGAGGTCGCTAGATTAGAGCTGCCACTACCTAGACTCAACACAACCTAGTCCTTCTCAGGTACAAGAGGAAGTCCGGGGTGCGTGATGATGACACAGACTCCCCCTCCATAGAACTCACACCTGTGCGGGATACTCGTCGCCCACCGGGTGCCCCTCGGCAACCATCTGAGTCGCACCTACATTGACGTCATGACGGAAGTCCTCGATACCGACTATCAACGTGACGAGAAGAGCATAGAAAGAAAACATAGAACAGGAGGGTGAGAACATCGCATGAACTCACATCATGTAGGATACAACAAACTAGAGCACACACACAGAGGCAATCCACACAGTCGAATCAATAAGCAATCACGACATCTCATTATGGTGTACTCATATGAACGCAACTCTACTATTATAATGTAATATCTAATGCATGCGGGCCCAGGGAAACATCACCATCGGCAGAGCACATAGCAGCTGCCCGACCATATATACACAGCACGTCAGGAGTTAGAGTCAGTACTAGCATTGGTACAAAGAGCATTGCTCATACATTTTGGCCAAATCATTTAAGCGTTCTTCCAGACAATCTCAACTGACCCAAAAATCATGAGAGCGACAGGAATAGCTAAGCTGGGTTCCCCAATCTCGACAGTAGGGAGCTAATCTACGTCCCCTGAGATCTTCCGGGAGCTAGGCTATCCTCAGGGCTGGCGTCCCTTTTGAGGACCCACTGGCGTTCTTTGCAAAACCCAGTTGCACCCTTCCCAACCGATTTCACACTGTACCAAGTGCTACTGTCATATAGGTCATAAGGTTTTCAACCTCGAACATCAACAATGCTTCATGATGCATGTCACACAACAATGCTCACAACATTCACATCCTTACAGGCAAAGCCCATTGAACCATTCAACATCACCACATCCTCGTGGCACGGCCCGAATTCAATGTCTTTCCTTCAAGGAAAAATCGAACCCTACCTTGGGTTGGAACCGCACTCTCTCACTAAGCTTCTCAAGTTTTATGAAGAAAGAGTGTGTTTGTTATAGCCTTTTAAGGTAGTTTGTACTAATGTTCTTGATAATCATGTCCACTTAAGTCCTATAATTTACTAAGACTTATGATTGTGTCTTATGGATAGCATTGCTTATCCTAATTCCTCTTGTATGACTAATTAAGATTAAGTTTAATCTTTAATTACAATTAGTTTTCATTAACTGAACTATAATTAGTCTTAATCTTCTTTAATTAAGTCTTAATCCTTACTTAAGATCCTAATTAATTCCTAATTATTCCTTAATCTCTTCCTTAATCTTGGATTAAGCTTTTAATTATATTTGATTAAGGTTAATTAATTTTAGCCTTAATTTATTATTCTTTACTTAATTAAATTAAGTAGATTAGGTTAATTAACTTATATAACTAAATTAACTCTTGAGTTTTAATCTTAATAACTTGGATTAGAGTTGAAGTCCAACTCCAATTAACTTTAATTTCATAATCTAATCTTGATTGACTTTTAATGAGTCTTTAACTCCTTTTCTTAAAGGTTTTAAACTTAAATTAAAAGCCTAAAGGTTTTATAACTCTTAGGAACTTATTTTTAGTCATGGCAACCTAAAATATTGACCTTTAAGTTGACTTTTACTTGGTTGGAATTGGAAATCCGAATTTGTTTTATTTATTTTTAAAGACTCATTCTTAATTGCACTTTAGTCCTTTTACTTGTAAAATTGCTTCTTAGTCCTTTTGGACCACCAAAGCCCATAAACATGTTTTCAACATACCCTTGACCTTTTTAAGATCAAAAAGGTATTCTTGATGAGTTTCATCAAGAACAACTTATGAACATCAAGAACAACTTGAATGTTCATCAAAACTTCAAATTTTTCACAACATCCAATCTTCACCAAAACTTCACACATTCATCAATAAACAATCTAAATGCCAAATATCATACTAATCCACTCAAAATCATCCATATACACATTAAAGTTCATAACTCCATTTTCAAGCTCATAAACACTATTTTTCAAAGATCAATCATCCAAAACAATTGTATACCTTCAACCAACTTCATGCATGTTCATAGATTCATCATACAAACACATTCCAAGCACCAAAAAAATTTTGAAACACATGCAGCTCCAAAATCCCTCAAGTCCGAGAGCTATTAGAGGAAAAAGGGGAAAATTTTTCCAAAATTGTTTCTTGGCTTGCATGCACCAACAATCACAATCCAAACACATTCCAAGCATCAAAATAAACTTAAAAACATGTACACAACCCAGCTCCAAGAATCCAAAACATTTGCTCAAAGAAAAGCTCAAAAAGTGATTTTTTTCAAGGAGAACAAGAGTAAAAACAAGGATTTTAAGGGCAAATCCTTGACTCTAGTTACCAATCCCACTAGAGTTCAAGTTCTCCCCCCTTTTACCTAAGGAATTTTCTGTAAAAATAAGGTGCAGTAACAGCCCCAAAAAAAGCTCCAAGATCCTCCTCTTGATCACCAACAAGGACTTCTACAAGGTTAGAGGCTAGGTGTTTAAGCTTAGGTTCAAAAATGGAACCTTTAGCTTGAATGTGTTTGGAAGAAAAATGGAAAACTTGAGAGAAAATGGGAAGGAAGCTCACAGCTGCAAGTGGATGAGAATGAGTGAAATGAGAGAAAAAAATTCTGGTTTGCATGTGAAAGGAAAAGGAAGAAAGTGGAGTTTTTGCTTTAGGAAACATAAATGACACATGACTTATTTGCTTGCACACTTGTCTTGTAAGGAAGGGGAAAATTTACAAGTGTCTCCCATGCACATTATTCTGCATGCACGGCTGTTATGATGTGTCAAGGTGAGTCAGTGTAAATTTTTCTGGCCCGGATCAAGAGTATTCGGGCCCGGTTCAAAGGACAGGAGGGGCAAAAAGGTCATTTTCACAAAAAACCCCAAAAATTCCCTAAAAATAGGAAATTTAATTATAAATCCAAAAATATAAATTTTGATGATTAAAAATAATTTTAATCACTCAAAATCCAATAAAACGCTCAAAACGGCAAAAACGGCAAAACGGTAAAAACGCGGGTGTTACATGTGGAATATTAATATTGTATCTTCATCTTCTTAGTACATTCATATGTCTATAAAATTTAGTAATCTGGAGCCTTGGTTAGTTACTTCAGTGTATGCTAGCCCTCACCAAATAAATAGGAAAATTTTATGGGGTGATATTGAGGATCTTGCTACAAATATTAATGATCCTTGGTCTGTCCTAGGTGATTTTAACTCTATCAGTAATACCAATGAAAGGAGAGGGGGCAGTAATAACCCTAATCTTAGTGGTATGCATGATTTTAATAAAATGATTGATATTTGCAGTTTGCTAGATGCAGGTTTCTGTGGCAACCCTTTTACTTGGAAAAGAGGTAATCTTTATGAAAGATTAGATAGAGTTCTTATTAATTTAGAGTGGCGTATGAGATTCCCTGATGTATCTATGGTACACCTTCCTTTTTTCAAATCTAATCGCTGCCCAATTATGGTAAATTTTGAATCTCAGCAAATTGAAAATAGACATAGGAGACCATTCAGATTTATTGCCTCTTGGTTATCTCACCCTGATTTTCCTAATTTGGTTAATTCTAATTGGAAAACAGATACTGATTGGTCCACTTCTCTAGCTTATTTTAAATATAAGGTGCATAATTGGAATAAAGAAACTTTTGGAAACATTTTGAATAGGAAAAAAAGGCTTATTAAAAGATTATAGGGAATAGATAGACAAATGAGCTGGTCAAATGATCCCAGTCTTCCTCATCTTTATAGGAAGTTGTGGAAGGAATATGAAGAGGTAGCTTCTCAGGAGGAATTACTTTGGTTTCAAAAGTCTAGAAGGTAAATGGATTCAATTTGGTGATAGAAATACTAAATATTTTCATGGTATCACTATTGTTAGAAGAAAGAAAAATGAAATTGAAAACCTGCAGAATGATGAAGGTATGTGAATTTCTGACCCTATTGATTTAGAAAATCTCTATTCTGATTACTACATAAAACTATTTCAGGATGATGGTGAGTGTAAGCATTTTCCTATTACTAATAGCTTTCCTCAATTAATTTCTGATAAGGTAAACTGTCTCTCCAAGCTTATTTTCGATGAGGAAATTAAACATGTTGTGTTTTCTATGGGAGGCTTTAAAGCCCCTGGTTTTGATGGTATTCATGCTATTTTTTACCGACACCATTGGAATACTATTGGTCCTTTTATTTGTAAACTTATCAAACATATTTGGATATCTCCCTCTAGTGTTGCTTCTCTTAATGATACCTTGCTAACACTGATTCCTAAAATTGATACTGCTGTTAACTTGAAACAATACGTGCCTATTAGTCTTTGTAATGTTTCTTATAAAATAATAACTAAATTAATTTCTCTGAGGCTTAGACAAGTTATTTGTAACTTTATTGGTCCACATCAAAGCAGTTTTATCTCTGATCGTCAAAGTAGGGATAATATTATTATTACCCAAGAAATCATTAACTCTATGAGGAGGAAAAAAGGCAAAAAAAAAGGTTGGATGGCTATAAAAATAGACCTAGAAAATGCTTATGATAGACTTAATTGGGACTTTATCAGGGATTCTCTTTATGATATTGGGCTTCCTGAAACCCTAATTTCTATTATTTGGCACTGTATTTCCACTTCTCAAATTAGTGTGCTTTTTAATGGGGAAGCTTTAAACTCTTTTACCCCTTCTAGGGGTATTAGACAAGGAGATCCCATTTCTCCTTATCTGTTTGTTTTATATATTGAACGACTTTTACAAATGATTAACCTAACTGTAGAATATAAATTTTGGAATCCTTTTAAAATTGGTAAAAAGGGCCCAAAAATTTCTCATCTTGCTTTTGCAGACGACCTAATTCTTTTTTCTGAAGCTTCTATGGATCAGGTGGAGATTATCCAAACTATCCTAGATGTTTTCTGTCAAAGCTCGGGTCAAAAGGTAAGTAATGAGAAAACTAGAATTTTTTCTCTCTTAATGTTTGTGTACAGGTTAGGGAGGAAATTTCTAGTGCTTTTGGCTTCCAAAGGACAAATGACCTGGGAAAGTACTTGGGAGTTCCTATTCACCATAACAAAGTCACCATGAGATCATTCCAATCAGTTATTCATCATACCAAGTAGAGGTTATCCTCCTGGAAAGCCAAAAATCTATCCTTTGCTGGGAGGCTGACTTTATCCCAGTCAGTGCTAAATGTTGTTCCTACATATCTTATGCAATCTGCCTACCTTCCTCAATCTATTTGTGAAGAATTTGACAAGAGCTGCAGAGGATTTCTCTGGGGAGATACATATGTGAAGAGGAAAATCCATTTAATTCATTGGGACAAAATTGTTCACCTAAGCTCACTAGAGGTCTTGGTCTTAGAAAAGCCAAAGATGTTAATAAGGCTTATATGATGAAGGTGGGTTGGGACTTAATCAAGCAACCTAATGATCTTTGGGTTCAGGTTCTTCGAGCTAAATATGATTATGGTGACTCAATCATTCCTAAAGTCAGAAGAAGATCTGGTGACTCTAATTTACGGAAAGGTGTTTGTGATAACTGGGAGAATTTGTTATCCAATTGTGTGTGGAGAATCAATAATGCGGAAGAAGCTAAATTTTGGCAAGATAATTGGATTCAGGGGTTGGAAAGCCTTTCTACTTATGCTCAAGATACTATTGATCAGTCTGAATTAACCCAGCCTATCATTCAGTTTGTCAATGTAGCTGAGGAATGGGACTTATCTCAGTTTCAACACCTGTTACCAGAGGAAATTTGTATAAAAATTCTTAACCAGGCCCCCCAATTCCAGGCAGCAACGATGATGTTATAGCTTGGAAAGGTGCATTAGATGGTTGGTTTTCCATCAAATCAGCTTACAATTATCTTATTGAAGCTACAGATTCAACTAATAACCCTCTTTTTAGTAGAATTTGGTCCTGGCAGGGACCTCAACGAATTAGGCTACTGTTATGGAAAATTGCCTCCTTTGCAATTCTCACAAATGTACAGAGAAAGAACATGCATATTGCTACAGATGACTTATGCACTTTTTGTAAAACTGAACCAGAATCTACTATGCACTTATTCAGAGACTATTCAGAAGTTAGAGTCATTTGGGAGAAGGTGCTTACCTATCAGGAGCAATCCAGGTTCTTTCAACCTCTGAATCTCCACCGATGGCTCTTAAACAACGTTTAGGCGAATCATTCCAAACATTCCAGAGTGAATCACTCCCTTATCTTTGGGTGTGCCCTAGAAGCAATTTGGTTTCACAGAAACAACATAATTTTTAACAATGTTAGGGTTTCTCAAACAGTGTTGATATATCAGATTTTTGCTCAAGCAAATGGTATTCAGAACTCCAGTAACCCTAGTAAGGGCTTCTCTACTCATATTCAAGGAAAAGAGTCATACCTTCTCCAGTGGCATCCTCCCCCTGAGAATTGGGTGAAAATGAACACTAATGGGGATGTCTCTCAAGCTCAGAGTCTGGGTGCGTGCGGAGGAGTTCTTCGCGACGAGTGGGGGGCTTTCATTGCTGGCTTTAGCGCAAATCTCAGGCATGTCTCCGTCCTCTACGCAGAGATGTGGGGACTGATTTATGGTGCGAGATTGACGAGACAGAAAAGCTATGCAAGGATAATTTTCGAAACTGATTCTTTTCTAGCTGAGGATTTGATTAACAAAGGTTGCTACCCAACCCATCCTAGCTCTGGTTTGGTAAAGTAGATTTTAGAGCTGGCTAAGACTTTTGAAGAAGTTAGGTGGACTCACTCACTTAGAGAAGCTAATTCTCTTGCTGATAGTTTAGCTAAGGTTGGTTTGGATATGACTTATGGTTATAGAGTTTTTTGACTCTTTGCCTAATTTTGCTATTGTGCCCTTCCTTTTTTATGATGTTGGCTCTTAGTATAAGAGAGGAGCTAGTTAGTCTTTTCTTTTTTTTTCTCTGTATTTGGTCTTTTGACCCTTTCATTCATAAAAAAAAAATTAAATCATCATTGTTTATTAATATTACAATTATTTATAATCTTTTATAATCAAATGATGATGTTGTAATCCATTTGGGTCGTGCCCAGGGGCGGACCTTAGAAGGGACAGGGGGGGAGCCATGGCTCCCCCAAACTTTTTTCAAAACTTTTTTTATATATATACTTATTTATATAATTATAAAAAAATTACACTATTATCCTATAACGTGTTGCTATATTATTTAGTGAATATTTTATCTCATGTGTTATTAAATTTATTAAATGATGTGGCAACACATAATATGACATATTATTTAGTGAATGTCGTCTCATTTCCTCAAGTTTTTATGAGCAAATTAAGTTTCTATACTTTTAATATTAAGCAAATTTAGTCTCCTATTAATTGTCTTATATCTAAAACTTTCAAATTATCACTTTCTATTTAACATCTCCACGTATTGAATTAATTAAATCATTTTGAATCTTATTAAGTTAAAAAAATCACCAATCAAAATAACATATTTCACCTAAAATTGAAAAAATTTCAATTTTTTGTTTTATTTAAACCCTAATTTCACTCCTACAAAATCCTTCAAGTTTTATTAAATTTCTATTAAAATACTTGTGAACCTTTAAAATTATTTCATATTTCAAAACATCATAAACTACCAAATATTTAGATTGAAATGATAATTTAAGAGTGTTACGTGGAATACAATCGATAAAGGAACCAAAAATTAAGGAACTAAATCTACTAAAAAAAATGAAGGACCAAAATTGCATATAATGTAAACAAGAGTGACCGAAAATAAAATTAAGGTGATGTTTGGAAGAACTTAATATTCGAGCTTATTTTATGACATAAGCACTTATGTAACTCTTTGGGTAAACTTATGAAAATAGCTTATCACATGCTCATAAGTTGTTTTCAGCTTATTTCATTAAGCTCATGAGAATAGCTTATAGAATATCTTATGAATAATTTAAGTACATTGCACCTTCTTCAATTTTAATATACTTTTTTAAGAGCTTATTCACTAAGTGTTTATTAAATAAGAGCTTATGTTATAAGCACTTAAATAAATTGTATTTCCAAACAAGGCCGGAGTCTATAATATTACTCAAAAAAATCATCATATATAAACCAAATATTTAGATTGGAAATGAGAATTTAAGAGTTTTATGTGAAAGATAACGGATAAAGGAATCAAATTTACTTGGTTTTAAAAATTAAGGAACTTAATTTAGTGAGAAAAAATGAAAGACCAAAATTACATATAATATAAACAAGAGTGGTCGAAAATAAAATTAAGTCTATAATATTATATATTTATTTATGCATTAAAATATTATTTCGGCTCCCCAATTATTTTAGTCAAGATACGTCACTAATCAGTGCCATATTATATTGGATAAACTTTTTTTAGTTCAAATGTAAGAGAAATTTTTATTGTCATTCCACACCAAAAAAAAAAAAATTTATTGTCATTGACTCACTAAGCTAAGGACCGCCAAATCACTCGGTACTGGACAAGAGTAGGGGTGTTCAAATCCAATCCAATCTAATTGGAACCGCAATAACCGATCCAAAAAATCGCAAACCAAGCAAACCGCAAACCGAAAAAACCGTAAACCGCAAAAAACCGAAATTTTTTATTGGATTGGATTGGATTTCGGATCTACATGTGAGAACCAATCCAATCCAAACCGATCCAAACTTTTTTAAACATTTTGATATATTATCATTATTGATATTATTTTTCTGTGATAATGTAAAAAAATTATTATTATGCAACTATATTTAACAAATAACGTTCAATCATGTGATTGAAAGCCATCAAGTAATTTGTGTGTTATAAGATAGGATAAGATAATTGCATGTTTTTATCATATTGGGTTTACTATAAGTGAATATTGTTATATGGACAATGGAATTGGGATCCACCCTCATATCTAATTAAGTATTTAAAGTTACGTACAACTTATTTATTCAAGAAATATTAACAATTTGGTAAAGCATAACTTTTCGGCTTTAAATTAGTAAATGATTAACGATTTCGGAAACTAGTAATGATGTCATAGTTTTACTTTCATAACTTCATTTTTTAGTTTATTTGAGAAACCGAAGTCCAATCCAATCCAAACCGATTAAAATTGGATTGGATTGGATTGGGAAAAAAATAAAACCGATTGGATGATTAAATAAAAAAAATCGAAATTATTGGATTGAATGATTTTTCCCTCAAAACCGATCCAATCCAATCCGCGAACATCCCTAGACAAGAGCCTCACGTTACCAAGCTCGAAGGGTTTTGCTGTCAACATAACTTTTATATCATAGTCAACCTTTCGCGCGTCATCAAATTCAAAAGAGTAAAGAGGGTGGAGATTGAGACTTGAGAATTGAGATTGGATGAATGATTATGAATTTATGATAAAAGAAGAATGAATGGCTTGACCTGAGAATATGATTATATTGCACAACTCAGTTTTTTTTATTTGTAAATCATAGTTATCCCCTATTATCAGGTACAATCATATTCGGGGTTTTTTTTAGTCACAGTTAAGGTTTCTCACCCCTCTCAAAGAATGTATTTAGTGGGGATCGAACCCGGATTGCACAACTCAGTTTGATCCTCACTATAATTATTGCAAATATTAATTTATGATATCACCAAAAAAAATATTAATTTATGAATTATTCAATTATTACATTCTTGATATTAATTCAATTTCATTATTAAAGGACTTATAGACAACATATACAATTGTACTTGGTTTAGCGTTATAAATAGTTAGGTTGAAAAATTTAAGTTTGAGTTTATCATTTTTTAACAATTAAACTAAAAATAATTTAATTTAATATAAAAAGTTTTCAATCCGTTTAAATTTAATTTTTTTATTTCTTATTTTGACTTTTAATTATAAAAAATATCTTTTTTATTTTATTTCTTGTTTTTAAAATTTTATATAAAAATAGTGATTTTCACTATTTTCTATATAAATATTTGAAAACAAAAAATAACATTTTTACAAATTAAAATATAATTTAAATAGAAACAAAAAGCAAACAGGATTTGTAACTTATTTAATTGATGATATCTAAACAGTTGTACATATACTTATCTAACTAATTAATAATACTTTACTATAATGATATTGTTTTTTGGCGATAAAAACAAATGGTGTCAGGGTTCATATCAAGAATTTAAGTATTAAACACATAAATAAATAAAACTATTTTCATTGTTTGTGTAACTAAATATAAAAACTGTACTTTCTTTTTTAATTCATATTCATCAAACAACAAATTGCACATGCATTAAGCAATGTTTTTAATTGATTAGTTATGAGCTATCATTCCCTAATCTGATATGCTTCCTCGCCTAATCCCTTCCTTTAGCCAGTGATTGGCAGACAAACACGGAGAAATTTGGCAGAGTTGGAATTATGTAATTTTCAGTCTTCACTATCTGCTTCCCTAGCCTACTCATGGTAGCTAGGCTTCTGCTGGATACATAGCCAAAGCCTATAAGCTAATCGACCAAATTAAAAGAACTCATTGTTTGTTTTGGACAGCAATTGCAAACTTGATTTATGCAAACTTGATTAAAAAAAAAAGTTGATTTTGTAAAATTAATTTTATTTAGATGTGAGTTTAAAATGGTATAATTTATGTTTGAAATTTTTTTTCTCAAAAGTAAATTTATAATAAGATTTAGTATAAATTTTTTATCTCAATGCAAAATATATAATTTATCACATATTGGCCCAAACATGAATTTAAATGTAAAATCAAATTTTGAGTGCATTCAAAGTTTATCTTAATATGCCATCACACCTCATCAAAAAAGAAAATGCCATCACAAACTTTGAATTACTCTATGTATTTAATTTGAATATACGTGTGGATTATTTCGACCTCTTTTTATTTTGTATTCTTCACACAATTTTTTTGACTATTTTTAAAATTTGTACAAAAATTTCCTATCTATCCTACGTAATAAATTTAAATCATAACCCAACTCTCATGTTTATCCTCAAGTCAACAAAACTTCCATATTAATTCATGTGATTTTTTATTTTATTTCAATAAAAGCTATAAAAAAAATTAGAGAGAATTTGAATTTCTCCTTATCTAGTACTATTTAAGTATTATTCACATTGCTTGAATCTCTCATTACCCTTTAGATTCTTTTTAAATTCAAAACAAATTAATTAAGATATATGATGGTCATTTTATATATATCTTAAAATACATCATTTTCTTCCTTAACTTTTCATTGAAATTTTAAATAAGAAGATGATGTATTTTATACTTAACTTTTCATTTATATTACAAGTATCAACTGAATAAAATTGTCCTATATATACAATTTACACAATGCCATTTCTTTAAATATGTTACACTTAAATCTTTATTCATTAATTTTGTGTAAAATTAATAAAAACGCCTTTACAAAATGTTTTAGTTTATTATACTCCTTCCATTTAAAATCCAACACCTGACATGATTAGTTATGTATCCCCAATTTTAATTTGAAAAAAGGAAGTTAAAAAAAAAAACTGTCAAATAACACTGAGGAGTGAGTGCTCTGGAGTACTGAAAATTTATTCGAGATTAAGAGAGGGTGGGAGGATTTTTCTTTAAAGTTGAGATTACACTAACACCCACAATTATAAGTTTGATTTTAAAAAGAGATTGGTACTTTTGTCCAA
Source organism: Sesbania bispinosa (assembly GCA_026901365.1). Taxonomy (NCBI): domain Eukaryota; kingdom Viridiplantae; phylum Streptophyta; class Magnoliopsida; order Fabales; family Fabaceae; genus Sesbania; species Sesbania bispinosa. Next base: position 402,816 of record QLOH01000707.1, on the reverse strand, counting down.
ATAAAAGGGTATTGGGTGCTAATATACTCTTTTCAAGAATTAGGTAGGAGTACGTTAGCAATCTCCTTAATAAAAAAATTAAAATAATATCAAAGAAACATAAAAGAATAAATAGTAAAATTAATTATTATTTTAGATCTTCAAAACAACTAGAATTATTTTAAAATCGTTGTAATAAAAACTTAATAACATAAATTATGAATATTAAAACTAATGTATTAAAATTAGTTTCTTAAAAATCAAATGAAAAATAAAAAAGTTTATATTTCTTGAAATATGAATCTAGTAGTATAAAAATTATTATTTCAAATAATAATAGCTTATTTATTTAATGTTTTGCAATATACATATACACACGTGTATAAATATCATTTAATTCTCAGGTAAATTAAACTTGGATATTTTTGTTTACAAGTGAGCCCTTGGCACAATAGTGCACAATTACCAATAATTATTGAGTTGTATCAAATTTTCATATTACATTATTTAACTTTTAATTTTTTTCATTATTTCATTTATGATCTTTGTTTTTATGTCTTAAAAATGAATAGGTGGGCTCTTCCTCACCCATTATCTATTAAAGAATATGAGAAATTGTAGAACCAGATGATTTTTTTTTATAAAATGCTGGGAGAAAAAATGTTCGTAAAATTCATTCACCATTTGGTTTACCAATTAAGGAAGAGATAAAGTTGGCAAATTAATAAGAATTGTAATAAATAATCCTAATTTTTTTGTCTTAAATGCGTATATCATCCATTCCTTTAGTTTAATTCTTTATATTTATTTACCTTAAAATTAAAATGTATACAAACTAGATTTAGATTTTGCATTGTTATTAATTTAGTTTAATTTAAAATGTTGTATATAATTTTAATTTATTCAAGCAAATTAATTATATTTGTATTTAAACCTATATAAACAAATTTTACTTCATTTCTGAAAAAAAAAAACCGGATAGATAGACACGAGTAGAAATATTAACTATTCAAAAAGAGTGAACTGATGTGTAGGAATATAAGCGAATAATAATAATATTTAATCTTAAATATATATAATTCATGCAAATGAATTATGTTTAGATTTAAATATATATAAATAAATTTTACATGTTTTCCCAGAAAAAATGCGGATAGACAGACATTGTCGTGCCTGTATTTCCGCTAGTATATTATAATATAAAAAGTTTAATATTATTATTTAATAATATATTGTTAATTATTTAGTAAATATGCACTTTATATGTTATTAAATTCAATAAATAATATTCATTGGATGCTAATAAAAAAGTATATAAATTTTTTTCCTTTTTTTTGGAAATAAAACTTTCACATCTCATTTTTTAGGTGAACAGTGAGGAAGAGAGGGAGATAGAAAGAAAAAAAAGGAAATGGAAATAGGGAAAATAAAACATATGATAGAAAAGAAAGAGAGAGATTAAAAGAAAAATGAGATGTGAAAGGAGATATGAAAAATTAGGGTTACATACGGGTCTGACCAACCTGACCAATTCGACTATATATGATGAATTATGTTGGGATGTATTGTTTATAACCCGATTAAAATATAGTTGGGATAATGGGTTTGGTTATTTATAACCCAACTCGACCTAAAATAAAAATAATTTAAAAAGTACATAAATAATAAAATAATTAATTACAAGAGTAAAAATTTGAAATCAAATTTAGAGAAAGATGGTTGGTATGAGATTATGATTAATTACCCGTTGGAAGAAATTTGGTAGCTAGATTTTCTAAGTTCTATCAAATGTGTGTTAATTGTGTAATTAAGATTTATGTATAAATTGTGGTGTATGTTTGTGTGGAATTAATATTTCCTTAATTTTTAAATTTTGTAAAATTAATTTATGTCTAAATTAGTTAAATATTGAAATTACATATATTTATAAGTCAAAATATGAAATAAAATAAAACCAATTTTTTAATGATTATAATTGATTAATTTCACCCATTTTCTGTATTTTTTTTCAATCTGATCAATGCGACTCAATTTAACACGATTAAAATCAGTTCAGATCTGTTTAAAAAAAATAGCAAATCTGACTCAACCTAATCCAAAAAGAAAAGTGATTTGATTGGATCTAAAAATCTCTTTAACTTGACCCAACTCAATCCGCCATGCATAGAAAAAATAGAGTGTAAAAAATCAAAATTATTTTTTAGCAAAATATTTTTTTAAAAAAATGTAAAATCATATTAGGACATCAGAACACTACATTTTAATGTCCATTTGATTTACAATTAATAAAATTAATTATAAAAATTAAAATTAAAATACACTATACATATTTTATGAAACACATTAAATAAAATAATTTAAAATCAATTTTATCAGATCATAATTTTTTTATTTAAAAATGAAAAAAAAAAAAGACGCGTAGGTCTTTGTCTTTCACTCTTTCCTTTGGATTAGCTGTGTGACTGTGTCTGCCCACGCGTTCGTTTGCTCTTAAATAATTTGTCCTTTTCAATCTTTTCAAAAAGCACTTTTATTTAAGTAATCGGGTTTTGTCCCCTTTATGCGGTAGCCTATTTAAAAAATACTTTTATTTAATATTTTAATTAATTTATTTCAATGATGTAATAATGTTATTTTAATGTTTTAATATATTACTATTAAAATATAAAATAATGATTCTTGTATTTTTTGAGTGATTGAATTAATGTGATATGGTAGAGTATTTAGTTTCGATTTTCTTTTTCAAAAAAACATTTCATATCAATCTAAATTTTAAATTCCAGATGTTAACATTTTGGAAAATGGTAAATCCTCTTTCCATCTTTTTTATAAGGCACACTTAGTCGAATTACATATTTAAATAAAAGTGGTTAAGGACAGTTAATTTTATTGGAGTTTTAAAAAATAGTTTAACTTTCTAGTTTTACCATTATTTAATATCACTAACTAACTTCACTATCATTTGATAGTTGAAAATACATTAAAGTTAATAAGGGTAAATAAGAAAAATAATAATAAATGTTATTTTGAAATTGTAAAGTACCTTATAAAAAAGCCACAAAAACTTGTAAAAACTACCTTATAAAAATCACCATAGGGAGTATTAGTATGGACGAAATTTTATGAATTCATTCTTACCGTTTCATGATGTTCTATCTTTTGTTTAAACCATATGTACTTTTAATGGAAGATAGTACTACTAAAGTCGGGAACATCCACATCATAGTGGGGTTAGCTCTCCCAGCGGAGATTTTTTCCGTCCATAAATCTCGAACTTGAAACCTTGCTTAAGAAGAATTAAATATGCACTACTTGAATCAACCCCATTCATCGTTTGATGATGGTTTAACTCTTGATTTGTTTTAAATTTTATTTATTTTTACAAAATATAAAAACTGTAAAGGTTGATTCCGACAAATTTAGATATGACAGTAAAATAGAATTTCAATATATTATCGAGTAAATTAACAAATCTAATTTAATTTTCTATGAATTTCTCTAAAAAGTTGGATCTATTATATAAATTTAATTTAAATACATTATCGCTTATAAATTTTTTATATTATTATTTAATTTTGTATTGTTAAAATTACTAAAAATTGATTATGACAATATTTAGTTATAAATTTAAATTTTAATATTAATATTAATATATCATTAGATAATTATATATAATTTCTTAAAAATAACAACATATTTTTTTGAGGAGGGTAGGACGATCATGAACAACAAAACTCTTAAGAAGGGCAGGACAATTATGAATGAAATTACCAACGTTTTAAAAATTGAACTGGTAATTGAACCAACGAAGCCACGGTTCAATTGTTCAATCGTGGTTGAACCGGTATAAATTAAATATATATTTTAAATAATAAAATAACATAAAATTATAAGAAATTAAGATATATAAAGTTATAGATTAGTATAAATAACCTTATTATAAGTATCATGAGACAAAAAAATTAATAATGATTGGTAAAATAATAGATATCCATGTGTAATCCTTAAGTATATGTCTTTATTTATCTTAAAACATTTTAGATTAAATAAAAATTTGAAAAAAAAAAATTGAAAATTTTAGAAATGGATCGGTTCAACCAGTTTTCTGATACCGGTTTGATCGATTTTTGACTGATTCTCACGATTTTGAGAAGTGCCGAATTTAGAGGATAATGGATCATATACTAGACCGGTTCCCGGTTAGGGATGACAAAAAATTTGTACCCATAGATACTCACGAATATAGCCGCAATGTGTGTTCGCATATTAATTATGTGAGTAAGGGCAAATATTATACTACCCGCTCCGCGGGTACCCACAAACTCATTAAAATATTTTTAACGATGTTTAAAATTATTTTAATGAGATAAAAATTACTTTTGATTATTTTATAATGATGATTTTAATATATTAATATGTAATGATATTATATAATGTTAATTTATATTATATAATATCAATATAAGATAATATTTTAATATTTTTTAGATGAATTATGGGCCTTAAAGGCCGAGAGAAACACAACAAAAAACTAACCTACCCTTTGAAACTAATTACTAGAGGTATAAAAAAAATAGTGGACAATTACAAAGGTTGGGATAGACCAAAAAAGCCTAAAATCTTCATTCAATTTGAACCCTTGTTTCGCAAAGCTGTCTGCTAGGGCATTCCCCTCTCTAAACGCGTGCCTCCATTGAAGCTCAGAAAATTCTTTAGTAACATCTTTGATTTTTCCTACCAGTGAGTGTGATAAATGGTTCTATGGGCAACCATCTTTAGCGAACTGCAACGTTAATTGAGAGTCTGCTTCAACTATCACCCCCCGCCATCCCCTTTGCTTGGCTAACTGAAGATCCCACAAAATACCCCAAAGCTTCACGTCTAGGATCGAGCAATCCCCTAGCTTATTTGCAAATCCCACCATGAATCTACCCTAATAATCTCTTATGACTCCTCCACAAGATGTTATCGATCTGACCAGAGAGAATGCACCATTAGTGTTCAAATTAACCCAATCCGTCAGGTGGCGAGTTCCACTTGATCAAAATTGGTCTACCAAGGTTCCTTTTCAAAAGGTTCGTTTTATTTCGCATAGCTAGCATAACTGAATGCACTTGAGAACAAATTCTATATTTTATGGTCTCTGTAGACAAATGAAGTTGTTGAATATTATATCGTTCCTGTGTCGCCATATACCCTCGATTGTAAAGCTAATAACAAGGTCCCTGCGCAAATAATCCCCATTAGGAGGGCGTTGATGCAAAGCTTCCAACAACCATGTATTTACAGATTGAGGCAAGTAGAATTTTCATAAATATTCTCTGCTAAAGAAAGGAGTTCCACAATTGTGTTGCTTCTTCACAATCACGAAATAAATGCAGTAACGTCTCTGGGTTGTTTTTGCAGATAGGGCATAAATCATCCATGTTCAGATGCCTCTATTTAGGCTAGACATTGGTAAGGAGACCCTGCGAAGCTATCTTTCAAAGTAAAAGACAAATTCTCTAGGGACCTTGCCATCTCCATATTTTCTTCATCAAATTATTTGGGGCATAGATTCAAATAGAGGTAATTTCTTCATAGGCTGATCTTATGGAAAACCCCCCATCATTAAAGCCTTTCCATACTAATTTATCCATTTCCGAATTTGGGTCTGGAGATGGCACCCCTAAAATTCTGTTGCATATTGACGCAGGAAGATCATGCTGAAAACTATCCAAATCCCATGCGCCTTCTTGATTAATAAAGGCCTGAACCAGGAGTTTAACATCATCCTCAGGCACTGCTTGCCTAGTCTGGAGAAAAAGAGGACCAACTCCTTGTACTCAATCATCTGACCAGAAGTGAACAACTGCTCCATTGTGAATCCTCCAATTACAGTTTTCCAGAAACTCACTCCATACTTCACACACCCCATGCCATAAATTGGATGTATTTGGTTTTTTCTTAACGATGAGGATCATAGAACTGCCACATTTATATTTAGCCCTTAAAACCTGAGCCCACAGGTCTTGTGGGTTTTGAATTAGTCCCCAACATATTTTCATCATGTAGGATTTATTCAGATGTCTGCTCTTCCTAAAACCAAGACCCCCCACTAGCTTAGGACTGCAAATTATGTCCCATCCAATTAGGTGTATCTTTCTGCTGCCCTCTATGTCCCCCTTGAGGAAATTTCGACAAATTTTATCTAGCTCATCACACGTAGATACTGGTGGTGATATGAACCTTAAGGTTCTAATTTGCAAGGACCTTAGAAATTTCTGAATAAAACAACACTTTCCTTGGCAAACAATTTTTCTTGTCTTTTCAATATTTTTCTTTCAATTCTTTCCTTTTTCTTTTTCTTTTTCTATTTTCTATTTTCTTTTCTTTTTCTTTCTTTTGTTTTCGAGCAACAAATAAAATAAGATAGAAGATAACAAGTTCTAACTTTGACAAAAACGAAATTCAACCTTGAATACTTGAAAGATAAGTCACATATAATTCAAGTAGTACGCATAGGAAAATAGGTTTTTGAACAAAATAGAAGAAGTAGGAAAAGTAGAAGGGATAGAAGGTGGACGTCACACTTTCAAGACTTGAAAGATAAGTCCTTGAAGATACACACACAAAGGTAAGGAACCTTTGATAATCTTCACTCTTGACTAGCAAGAAACTTAGAGACAATCACTCTCAAGTATAAGCAAAAACTTTGTATATTTCATCTAACCTTTCTTGCATGCATGAAGCATGTATTTATAGAGTTTACAAGGTGAATTAGGGTCATGCAATCAGCTGCATATCCACGCCCAAATACTCCCCAAAATACCCCTCATAGATTTCCCATGCAACCCTAATTAAACTATTACAATTTAATTAATTAAAGAACCTAAATAAACTAGTAAAATTGCAACCTAATGTAGCCTATTGGCCGCAAATTTCTACCAACTTTTCCTTGCACATGCGGCTGCAATAAAATGGAGAATGTAACCACCAAAAACATGAAATAAAATGGTCATTGATTCAGCCATTAGTTGGCCGCACAAAACAGTCATATTCTTCAAGCCTCCAATCAATTTGTAACCTCCTTATTCATGGTGTTGGCCGCCCACTTGATGGATATTCATTCAGCCAATTACAACCTCCATAAACCCTCTTTGATGACACATAATTCAGCCCTTTTTAGCACATGTTGGCCGCCCAAATAATGACATATAACTCAGCCATTTATTCTCTTGTTGGCCGCAAAATTGATGGCATATGACTCAACCATTCAATCACATGTTGGCCGCCCACCCTTGGCTAGTTGGTAGGTCTTCATATAGCTTCAAAGAGGTCCAGATACATGCACCAGAAACAAGTCTTTCTAACGGCTAATTAGACAAGGTTTAAATACATTTAATCCACATTACAACCTTGTTTTGTAACCACCAGAAAAGGAAACGTAACCATCAGAAATTTAAGCCTTGTGTCTTGTAACTCCCACAAGTTTATTGAAAGCAAATAAAATCAATTAAATTAGCAAAATGAAGGCTAAGTTGGCCGCCCACATGGCGTCATCAAATGCTCTTGATGGTTCTTCAACTTGTAGTTGCATTGATGACAATTGACACTTCATCATTGGTTCCTCCATCTTCAACTTGAATGCAATTAATGAACTGATCACTTTCATTATTGCTCTTGATGTTTTGAAGTTGGGCTTCTTTTATGACAAGTTGTAGAACCTCTTTTGCTTTCTTAGCTTGCGCCCTTGTCATGGGTCCCCCTAGCCTTTTGACTGCTTGACTGATGTCCACATCATGCCCCCCTTCTTGAAAAGGATTTGTCCTCAAATCTGAAGGGTCCTCACCTGCATCAAAAAGAGTTAAGTCAGAAACATTAAAGGTTGCACTGACATTATACTCACCAGGCAAGTCTATTTTGTAGGTGTTATCATTGATCCTTTCAAGCACTTGGAAAGGTCCATCTCCCCTCGGTTGAAGCTTGGACTTTCTTTGTTCTGGGAACCTTTCTTTTCTCATGTGTATCCATACCTAATCTCCTGGTTGAAACACCACTTTCTTCCTCCCCTTGTTTGCTTGCTTAGCATAGCTCTCATTTTTCTTTTCAATTTGAGCCTTGACTTTCTCATGCATCTTCTTGACAAAATCAGCCTTATCCTGTGCTTCCTTATGCTTAAACACAGAAATGTTAGGCAAAGGTAATATATCAAGAGGGGTTAAAGGGTTAAATCCATAAAACTACCTCAAAAGGTGAGCAATTGGTAGTATTATGAACAACCCTATTATAAGCAAATTCAACATGAGGCAAACAATCCTCCCAAGAATTAATGTTTTTGTTCAAAATTGTCCTAAGCAAAGTACCTAGTGTCATATTAACTACTTCTATTTGTCCATCAGTTTGAGGATGGCAAGTAGTAGAAAATAATAACTTGGTTCCAAGCTTTCCCCACAAAGTCCTCCAAAAATGACCCAAAAATTTCGAGTCTCTGTCACTCACTATGCTCCTTGGCATTCCATGCAACCTGACTATTTCTTTGAAAAATAAATCTGCTACATGGCAAGCATCATCCACTTTCTTGCAAGGTATGAAGTGAGCCATTTTTGAAAACCTGTCAACCACAACAAAAACAGAGTCTTTTCCATTCTTTGTTTTTGGAAGTCCCAAAACAAAGTCCATGGAAATATGAGTCCAAGGAAATTTAGGAACAGGTAAATGAGTATATAAACCATGAGGTTTAACCTTAGACTTAGCCTTTTTGCAAACAATACATTGGTCACACATTTTATGAAAATCACGTTTCATATTAGGCTAATAAAAATTATCTTGCACTCCAAAATGTCCCATTAATCCCCCTTCATGTGACTCCCTCACAAGCATTTCTCTTATTGAACTTTTAGGCACACATAATTTATTTCCTTTAAACAAAAAATCATTATGCCTAAAAAATCCATTTTCTGATTTTTTTTATACATGCCACATACAAATCAGCAAAATCCATATAATCACAATACATGCTTTTCAAAGATTCAAGTCCATACAATTTAGCTTCAAGCATAGCAAGCAAGACATTTCTCCTAGAAAGAGCATCAACAACTATATTTCCTTTTCCTTTTTTATGCTTTATGACGTATGGAAATTGTTCCAAAAATTCAACCCATTTAGCATGCCTTTTATTTAATTTTCCTTGGCCTTTTAAATACTTCAAAGATTCATGATCACTATGAATTACAAATTCTTTAGGAAGTAAATAATGTTTCCAAGTCTTAAGATCCCTTACCAAAGCATATAATTCCTTATCATAAGTAGAATAATTAAGTGTTGGTCCACTTAATTTTTCACTAAAATAAGCAATTGGATGCCCCTCTTGCAACAAAACAGCACCAATACCAACATTAGAAGCATCACATTCCAACTCAAAAGATTTTGCAAAATTTGGTAAGGCTAAAATAGGCGCATGAGTGAGCCTATCTTTGAGGGCAACAAAGGCCGCCTCTTGTTTCTCCCTCCACTTATATCCCACATTCTTTTCAACAATATCATTTAGGGGTGCAGCTAAGGTGCTAAAATCCTTAACAAATCTTCTATAAAAACTTGCTAAGACATGAAAACTTCTCACCTCACTCACATTTTTAGGGCGTTGGCCATTCTTGAATAGCCTTCACCTTTTCCTCATCCACTTGAACTCCTTTGGAGCTCACAACAAAACCCAAGAAAACAACATGGTTGGTACAAAATATGCATTTTTCAAGGTTGGCATACAAACTTTCTTTTCTAAGCATATCCAAAACAAATTTTAAATGTTCAACATGCATATCTAAAGAAGTGCTATAGATAAGTATGTCATCAAAATACACAACCACAAATTTTCCAATAAATTCCCTCAAAACATGGTTCATCAATCTCATAAACGTACTAGGAGCATTAGTTAACCCAAATGGCATAACCATCCATTCATACAACCCAAATTTAGTTTTAAAGGCTGTTTTCCACTCATCTCGCTCCCTTATACGTATTTGATTATAACCACTTTTAAGATCAATTTTGGAAAAATTGCATGCACCATGAAGTTCATCAAGTAAGTCATCTAACCTAGGAATAGGATGACAATACTTGATAGTGATGTTGTTGATTGCCCTACAATCTGAGCACATTCTCCAAGTTCCATATTTTTTTGGTACCAAAATGACTGGTACTGCGCAGGGACTCATGCTATCCCTCACCCATCCTTTGCTAATGTGCTCATTCACTTGCCTCTCAATCTCTTTGGTCTCTTGAGGATTACTCCTATAGGCTGGCCGATTTGGCAATGAAGCTCTAGGAATGAGGTCTATGTGGTGCTCAATTCCTCTCAAGGGTGGTAAGCCATCAGGAACATTTTCTGGAAAAACATCCTCATATTCCTGCAAAAGAGATTTAACTACAAAAGGCAATTCAAATTTATCAAATTGGTTAGCAGTTAAAAGAAAGTTTATGTCAAACAACAAGTAAAGAGGTTGTCTTGTACATAACACTCTCCTCACCTCTCTTTCTTTTCCTAAACAAATCGGTTTACCCTATTGTATTTCACTCTTTTTCTTTTGGTTCTCTTCTTTTGCAAGTGTTTCACTCAACCTCTCTTGGGAAATCTTTTCTCTCAATTTATTTTGATCCTCACTAACCTCTCTAGGTGTCAATGGTTTCAAAACAATTTTTTTATCTTGGTACATGAAAGAGATTTTATTAGTAAAGCCATCATGGATAGCTTTAGTATCAAACCGCCACGACCTCCCACGAAGTATGTGGCTGGCCTCCATGGGTACCACATCACACAACACCCTGTCTTGATATTTTCCTATAGAAAAAGAAATTTTTGCTTACCTGCGCACGTGTACTTCATCTCCCTCACTAAGCCATTGGAGCCGGTATGGCCTGGGATGAGGTTGTGTGCCCAATCCCATCTTATTCACCAATATGGAACTAACAACATTAGTGCAACTACCACCATCAATAATCACCAAGAAAATCTTACCATTGATTGAACATCGAGTGTGGAAGATGTTCTCCCTTTGGTTTTCCTCCTTACTCACGGTTTGGCATCCAAGAAGTCTTCTAATCATGTAGACTTCTCCCACATCGGCACCTGTATCATCATCACTGGGCTCATCCCTCTCATCCTCTGATTCACTTGTGTATTCACCATTGTCCTTAAGAAGAATGGTCTTCTTAGTTGGACACTCATAGGCGTAGTGCCCCATGCCTTGGCACCTGAAACACTTCACATCCTTTCCTTTCTTTGAACCCTGTTCAACATTTTTATTAGTGGATTTACCTTGAGGGCTAGGCGCTGCATGGCTTGAGGATTCAGCCACCTCCTTTTTAATTCTGTCCTTCCAATTTGCAGGAAAATTAGTAGAACTTCTCCTGGCAGCTCCTTTTCTTTTTAATTGCTGCTCCACTTGAAGAGCCTTATGTAACAAGTCCTCCATTTCCACATATTCCTGTAACTCCACAATGTCTCTAATGTCACTGCTCAAGCCATTTAGAAAACGTACCATAGTGATTTCAGGATCTTTTTCTATGTTGGCTTGAATTTGCAGCATCTCCATCTCCTTATAGTACTCCTCCACTCCTTTACTTCCTTGAGTTAGTTTCTGTAATTTCAGCTTCAGGTCACGTTGGAAACTAGAGGGAACATATCGTTTCCTCATAATCCTCTTCATCTCAACCCAAGTCTCCACCATAGGTTCTTCATTTCTGACTCTTTCTTTCTGCAACTTATTCCACCAAACAAGTGCATAGTCAGAAAATTCAGTTGCAGTAAGCTTTACCTTTTGCGCCTCTGTGTAAGTGTTACACGCAAAAAGATGCTCAATTTTGAGTTCCCACTCCAAGTAAGCTTCTGGGTTTTTTCAGCCTTTGAAAGAAGGAATAGTCAGCTTGACTCCTTGTATTTTTTCTTCATTTCTTGGTGGTCTTTCTTCTTCTGCGTCAGGTGTTGGTTTGACGTCCAGTTGGTCCAACCTAGCATTCAACTCATCATATTGTTGCTTCATCAGTCTCTCTAATTCTGAATAGAGAGCAACAATTTGTGTTTGAAGGTCACGATTTTCTACCACTCTTTCTGCCATGATAAAGAACAAGAAACAAACGTAACAGAGAAAAATAAGGTTAACTGTTTAGAAACCTCACCACTCTTGTATTTGCACACAATACTTGGCTTTTTCTATGATGTAACTCTCTTGCCTTTTTCCACTCTATTTCTCTTGAATTTCTTACCACACCAATGAGGAGAATAAATCAAATAATTCACCAACCTGCGTGCAGTCAAGAAAAAAAAAAAATAACACAAGAAAGGCTAAGAAGAAATAGTATTTGTTAGAAAGAAGAATTCAGAAAATTTCTAATAACCGGAGCTCTGATACCAAATGATATGAACCTTAAGGTTCTAATTTGCAAGGACCTTAGAAATTTCTGAATAAAACAACACTTTCATTGGCAAACATTTTTTCTTGTCTTTTCAATATTTTTCTTTCAATTCTTTTCTTTTTCTTTTTCTATTTTCTTTTATTTTTCTTTCTTTTGTTTTTGAGCAACAAATAAAATAAGATAGAAGATAACAAATTCTAACTTTGACAAAAAACGAAATTCAACCTTGAATACTTGAAAGATAAGTCACATATAATTCAAGTAGTACGTATAGGAAAATAGGTTTTTGAACAAATAGAAGAAGTAGGAAAAGTAGAAGGGATAAAAGGTGGACGTCACACTTTCAAGACTTGAAAGATAAGTCCTTGAAGATACACACACAAATAAACTCCCAGTTAAGTCTATCATATGCTTTTTCTAAATCTATTTTAATAGTCATCCAACCTTTTTTTATATCTCATAGAGTGTATAACTTCATGTGTAATGATGATATTACCCTTACTTTGTCTCCCATGGATAAAACTACTTTGATTAGGACCTATTAAGTGGTTCATCACAGATCTAAACCTCTAGAAAATTAATTTATTAACTATCTTATATGATGTATTACACAGACTTATAGGCCGAAATGTTTTCAATTTAATAGCTCCTTCAACCTTAGGAATCAGAATAATTAATGTATCATTTATTGCAGACACAGACTGTGGGTTAGCAAAAATATGTTGGACAAGAGAACATACATCCCTACCTACTATCTCCTACTAAGTCTGGTAAAATATAGCATGAATGCCATCATACCCCAGAGCTTTTAACCCCTCCATAGAGAATAAAGCCTTCTTTATATCCTCTTCTGAAACCGGTTTATTTAAATTATCCAGATGTTCAAATGACAAATCAGGAAAACAATTGGAAAGGCAGAAGGGAGTACAACCCCTATTATCATGGAATAAATTAGTATAAAAATTAGTAGCCATAGCTTCTAACTGTTGAGCATTTGTAATTAAATTACCGTTCTCTGATTCTAGACATTCAATTTTAATTCTCTTTCTCCTAGCAATGGTTGTTCCATGGAAATACTTTGTATTTTTATCCCCAAAGGAGATCCACTTACACCTAGATTTTTGAAACCATAATAATTCCTCTTGAAATTCCACCTCTTCATATTTTTTCCAAAGCCATTTATTTTTGAATCATTAGAAGTCATAAGTTTACGGGCTATACCATCTATAACATCCCAAATCTCAATCTAAATTTATAAATCAATGAGTGAGGATATAGGCTAAATGTATAGGAATAGAGGGGAGAAGGGAGTAAGAGTGAAGAAAGGAAAACTTGGAGTTCAGGTAGGCTCGCTCGAGCGAGAGGCAAGGTAGAAAAAGGGGGGAGTTTCTGAGTTGAGGCTCGCTCAAGCGAAAAAGGGCTCACTCGAGCAAGGACCTCTACAACATCACGGGTGCTCTCTGAGTTGAGGCTCGCTCAAGCGAGCAAAGAGAGCTCTCAGGCCCGCTCGAGCGAGAGCCCAGCAGCATCAGGAATGCTCGCAGGCGCGCTCAAGCGAGCATAGGCTCGCTCGAGCGAGGACCCCTGCAGCATCAGTGGTGCCTTATTAGTTGAGACTCGCTCAAGCGAGCAATCCCTCGCTTGAGCGAGCGCACACGATTTCTGTTTTTTAAAACCGTGACCCCTAACCCTCTCCCTCATTTATTGTCATATTTATTAGATTAGAGAGAGAGAGAGGGGGAGAAGCTTAGAGAGAAAGTGAGAGAAGGAAGAAGAAGGGCTAGCTTGGAGACCTTCCCACCCCTTTGAAGCTTGGAGATCATCTTCCTCATCCCTCCATCCTCTCTATTTTCTCCATTGAGGTGAGTGTGGTTCACCCGCTCACTCCCATCTTGTATGAAAAAGATATGAAAGCTCCCTATTCTTACTCCCCTTGCTTGTATTACTTGTTTGTGTTTGATTAGAGGTGATTCAAGGGTTATTTGTTGGATTAATTAGTGAAATTGTTATTTTTCTCAAACCCTAGGTTAGGATAATTGGGAATGTTTTGTGATTTCTTGAATGTTTGGGAAAAGTATGTAATCATGTGATTATTCATTTTCATGAGGCTATAATTGATTTTCATGCTATTGAACCGCTCATATTCTAGAGGAAATTGATTTGGGTCTTTTAGACCTCATGTTAAACATAATGACTTTTGAATCCTTGGACTTCATGTTTAAAGGAATTATATTGGGTCCTTGGATTTCATGTTTAAAAGAGGAAATTACTGTTTGAATCTATCACCGTTAATGGGGTAAGGTCCCAGTGGCCTTCAGGGACGACGGTCCCTGTTAGCTTGAGCTCAGTCTAACCTTCACATATAAGCGAAAAGACCCCTTGGGTGTTCGGTTAAACACTTCATGTTAATCTTGCATGGAATTATTGATTTTTGATATGTTTGAGATTCTCATTGATTTCTTATGAATTGTTGCACTCCATTTTCCTGATACACCACACTGCTTGATTATTCACACTCACTATATGTTGTGGTTTGTGTTTAGATTTGCAGGGCCCGAGGCAGGATTCTTGACTTGGGTGGAGATTAAGGTTTGGGATAGCTGTGTGGCCCAAACTATTATTTTGGATATTTTGGTTGAATAGGCTAGACTTATTCTTTTGGAATGGGATATCTCAGTACATGTGGAACCTTAAGGGCCTTGTTCTATTTGTGTCAGGACGCATGTATAATTATATTCCATTTAGCCTATGATTCTATTTTGTATTGTAACTGGAGCCGTTGTTGGCAATTGATTGATTATGTGTAAATGAATGTTTTATGTTGAGCTTAAGTAACTATTAGATTACCAAAGTGATGTTTTATGTTGTATGCGATATCGATAATGCGCGAAATAATTTCATAAATTCGGGTAATGCGTTTCCAACGGAAGTAATCCTTGAATTAAGGAATTAGGACGTTACACCATCCAATCTTCTTAGCAAGATTTTTTTTCCTATTTCCTATATGGACAAACACCTCTTTATTCTAAGTTTGAACTTGATTCCTAAAACTATCAATGGTGGATCCTATTTCCCTGCCAATTTCTAGAAACAAAATCATTAAAAGAGGGGTGATTTAGCCACATAGCCACAAACCTAAAAGGTCTCCTATGTTGATTTTAATACCAACAGTATCAAATTTTCATAAGTATAGGACAATGATCAGATTTCTAAAACAGTAAATGGATTAGAGATGCATTAGGAAACCTAATTCTCCAATCCATGTTAATAAGGCCCCTATCCAGTCTCTCATGTAAAGAATCTCTTTTCTAAGTAAAAGGGGAGCCTACAAATCCAACATCTAGTAAGTTACAATTAGTAATCATATTGTTAAATTGGAACATACCATGGATTAAGTGACCCACCTTTCCTTTCAACAAGACTGCAAATAGAGTTGAAATCACCAACTAGACACCATTCACTAACCATTGTGTTAGCAATATCTCTCAATTTGTCCTAAAGAATAGATCTGTTTGAGGACTAACATAGGTAGCAGTTAAAAACCAGTGTGTAGTTAAATCATATTTCACTTTAATATGTACATATTGTCTATTATGAGATAGAGCTATCCCAAAGGACCATAAAACCTCCTGACTGGCCATGAGAATCAAATATTTGAAAAGAGTCAAAACCCATCCGCTTAACTAATTATTTATCTTTATCCCCACTAGCATGGATTTCTAAAAAGATAATAAGGTGAACATTGTAATTTTGTCTAATGTCCTTAATAAGGCTAACAAAACTCTTAGCATAGATTCCTCTATAATTCCATGTTAAAAAAATTCATGAAAACTATTTTTTTAGGGGATTGAGCTTTAAGCTCAGGGTTACCTTGAACTTCCATGCAATCTTGCATAGCTGTATTTGAATACAATTGCTTAGATCCCAAAGATGAGAGCCCTGGTTTATCTGGAGGTTTAGGTTAAATATTTTTGTTACCTAGTGATGACATATATGCTTCTTGATATTTCCATATAACATCTCTTTCTAATGTGATCTTATCCATCATGCGCATGACATAAAGATGATCTTGTTCCATCCTCTGTTTCTCCTCATGGTTACTACTAATATGCTGGTTACTTTGAATCTGTTGACAAACTGCCAAAATGCTTTTTGCTAACTGTACTGATTGGTTGAGTGTAGGAGATGCAAAGTTTGTAGCTTTAGGGGAACTGGTAGTTTTAGGAGCAATTTTAAAGGCTTGTTTTCTTTTTTCCTGGTAACTCTTTGAATTTTTCCCCGCATTAGGATCACGAACAAGAATTATTTTAGATTTGTCAGAAGTAGGATTAGGAACTGTTGGGATATAATTTTCCTCTTCTTGTTCTTTTGGTTGTAGGATGGAATAACATTATGCAAGCTTTGGTTTTGCTTGATTAAGACTCCTTTCTTGATTAATTAGCTTCTTATTCTGAATTTCTTGTCGTCTTCTTGGCTGTCTTTTGACCAGCAACCAAGGGCCATAGGATCCTCCCTCCCCTTTGTTGATAGTAGCTAGATTTGTACTTACTTTAGGCTCTAATTGTGAGGGTTTGAACTTATGGGCAACCTACAGATTTGATTCACTCTCTTTTGTGTCACTCTCCTAGGGATTTCCATCACTATCTGTCTTGTGATGAATATTGACCATGTGTTCATTATCTTCCATAGGAAATTCGAAGCAAGATTCCTATTTGTGACCATATTTCCCGCATCTAAAGCATACTTGGTGTAAGCCTTCATATTCTAATTTTAAAACGATTCCAAGAACCTCAATTTCTAGTATGAGACTCTTGGATAGATCAATTTCTACACAAATCCTAGCAAATATTCCTCTAGAATGAATAGAGGTCAAACGATCCACTTTCAACATAGTTCCTAAAGTATCTCCCACCCTAGAAAGAAAGCCATTGTTGTATAATTCAATTGGTAGATTTGGAATTCTCGGTCACACATCTATTATTCTTGACTTTCTTTGTCTCCTCTAGGAATAGAGGTCTCCATCTTTGAACTACTAGGTAATGATCGGCTACCATCCAAGGGCAATAAAAAAGAACATGAAGATAGTCTTCTTTTTCTATAAAATAGATTAGGTGATACTCTTGTGGCATGTCAATAAATTTAATTGGATTTTTGCAGGCCCATTATCTACGGAGACGTGTTTCAAGAACTTGCATATTGATCTTCTTACAAAGAACTTTATCAATGAGGGGAGTTTTCCAGGGAGCACATCATTCGTGGTATTCTTCTTCTGAAATAGGAATCACTGGACGAGTATTGTTATTCCTTTTTTATTCATCCTCAGCCTCACCACCCGCTGAATTGTCTTCGTCACTTGAATCTTCACATGGGATGGTAATGCCATTAGTCTCAAATAGAAGTTGGGATTACATACCAATATAATGTAGTAATGATTCTTTGTAAGAGATTAGTTGAGGAATGCGAGCCACATTCTCTTCTCTGACACCATTTCTTCATCTCCCGTCTTGACTTTCTTTCTACTGCATTGGAAGAGGTCCTCTTCTTGGGGAGAAAGGCCCGTGTTTGCAGAATTCTTCTCCATGAAATATTTCTCTGTACCAATTCCAAGTTTTAAAATTCAAAGAAATGACCATATAATATTATAATATATTATAAGACATTTTCTCTCTATTTGTTTTATAAATTTAGATTTTTTAAATATTAATTGATACCCGTGAATACCGCTACCTGCATGTGTATTCATTATGAACATGGGTAGTGTACTACCCACCTCCACCCCATCCCGTTGACATTTCAAAATCACGGTCGAACTGACCGATCCCGTTCGATTTTCAAAAACATGGAAATTACTATGAGCATAAATAGGTTATACAAATAGAACCTAACTAAACAAAAGTTTGCCACATAGAGAAAGCCTATCTAACTCATAAACACTCGACTCAAAATATTGTGAATAATTAATTAACCAAAAATTAATAATGGGAACAATTAGCTAGAGTAATCTTTTTAGTCGGTTTAGATTAATTAATTTATTTAAAAATAATAATAGTTAATAGACACCTGGGAAAATATAAGAGAAGATAAAGAAATAGCAAATGTATTATGATAGAAACAGAGATGGGAAATATTAATTGGATATATGAAATGTATGAGGTGTCTAATTATCATAGTTATTTAAGTTTTTTTTTTATATTAAAACAACATTTATATTTCCAAAGTTAGAGTAGAAGTAAGAAGTTACTACTCTAAACTTGAACATAAGCAAAAATAACTAAATTCACATGTATTAAGAAAGTTGGTTAAACTCATTAAATTTTCTTGGTATCATATAAAAAGTATTTGCATTGCCTAAATTACCATACATTCAATTTTATTGAAAATTGTTTCAAGTGGATATACTCTCGTTCTATTGACACATGATTCATTAAATAGAGTGGTTGGAAAGTAAAATCAAATGACATTTTGGGTTTATCTCATTAAATAGGGTAAAAGTAGTTAAAGATTTGCTTATATTTTAATCCACCAAATGTGAGTTTTTTTTTCTTATATTCAAGTCCGGAGGGAGTATATATAAGGTACATTTACTTACTTTTTTTGTAAATTGGCCACATAACACCGGTTCAATAAACTTAGAGCATGTTTGGTTTAGTATTGAAACATGATAAACTCACATTTTCAACATTAGAAATAATTATGTTGGGAAATCAAAACTTGAGTTTGGTCCGTTTTAACGTTAAACTAAATACACACTTAATTGGACCGAATAAAAAAATGACTTGCTAAAGTATTTTAACTTTTTTAATAATAATATTTGCGCATGACAATATTTATATTATTTTTATACTTTTCTACTTTAAAAAAGAAAAAAACAAAAACTTTTATTTTTGTATTTTATTATTATAAAAAAAGAAATGATATAAAATAGTAGTACTAGTAATACTAATACACAATTTGTCGCGTTGCCTACTTTGTTGCAGTGAACTCTCTCAGTCTCTCTGTCTCTGGTATCTCAATCTTCCACTCTGCTCTCTCTGCCATACTCTACTCTGTAAGCTCCACTAGTTGCTCTTCCATTTTCTGGGCCACGAAGGCTTTGCTTCACTTTCCAACTCTACCAACACATAAATTTCAGAGAACAAAAAAGCAATCAGAATGGGTAGTAGCAGATGTTTGAGCTTCACCGTTTTGCGTGACCGGTGGTTCCGCCACTCCTTCTCCAACTCCGGCCTCAAATCAACGACCACCGATCTCGGCGACGGCACCGTCATGCATTGCTGGGTCCCCAAGTCCCACAACGCTTCCAACCCTTCTCTTCTTCTCATCCACGGAATCGGAGCCAATGCAATGTGGCAGTGGAACCCCTTCATCTCCTCACTCACGCGCCACTTCAATCTCTACGTTTCCGACTTGGTTTTCTTTGGGGACTCCTACTCGACCCGACCCGAAAGATCCGAATGTTTCCAAGCCAAGTGCGTCATGGGCCTGATGGAGGCCCATGGGGTCCAAAGAATGAACGTGGTTGGGCTGAGCTATGGTGGGTTTGTGGCGTACAGCATGGCTGCGCAGTTTCCAAAGAGTGTAGAGAAGTTGGTGCTGTGTTGTGCTGGAGTGTGTTTGGAAGAGAAAGACATGGATGAAGGGATGTTTCAGGTGAAAACTGTTGATGAGGCTGTGAATATGTTGCTTCCACAGACACCTGAAATGATTAAGCAATTGGTGCAGCTCACTTTCGTCAAGCCTGTTAAAGTCATGCCAACTTGTTTTCTCAATGATTTCATTGAAGTAAGTAGTTTCAATCATTAAAGTTTGCTTCTTTTTTTTTAATAGTTGAAGATAGTAGTTCTTGTGTGGCCTTTGAAATTGGTCCAGTTTATCAGACTGATGTAACATTTGGATGCGAGTGTCTTCTTAACTTAAAATAACTGTGTTTGCTTATTTATTGTCTTACTGTCTAGTATACCCTTGATGTGAATATCACACAAAAATGGAGTTACCCATTTACCAAATTAAGGGTTAGTTTGGTTTACCAAACGATTTATAGAATCAGTAACAATATATGAATTGATTCACGATTTATAAAGTATATTACAAGAAAATGATTTAAAATCAATTCCACGCTTTTTACCGAACAAACACTAAAACTCTATGAAACTGGCTTTTTTTTGCTTGTTGCAGGTGATGTGTACCGAATACCGCCAGGAGAGGAAAGAACTAATCCAAGCACTGCATAAGGATAGGAAATTGTCTAATCTCCCTAAGATAACCCAGGTTTGTTTATTGTTGCTCCTGAATTTGTATTTTGAGTTGATTTGACTAGATATGAAAGGCTTAACTTTTCAATGATGCAGCCTACACAAATTATATGGGGAGAACAGGATCAGGTATTCCCACTGGAATTAGCTCACAGACTGAAACGGTAATTTTAAGAAATTGAAATTTAAGTTCAATATTGATTTTTTCTTCCAAATATCTCTTCATAATTGGCCCATAATTATGTAGAAGTTAAACCTTTGAGATGACTAAAGCAATTCCTTCTTCAGTTGTGTTGTTTTTATTGTGTTCTGTTCCGCATTTTCCTGATTGTTTTAAATTTTAAATTTCATTCTTGATACTACTTTGCAGGCATGTGGGAGAGAAGGCACAACTAGTAGTCATTAAGAATGCAGGGCATGCAATCAACATAGAAAAGCCTAAAGAGCTGTACAAGAATTTGAAATCCTTCCTCATCAATCCCTTGATTCCATCTAAAGAAGAAAACCACACCAATGGTAACAAGGTGGACCAGAAAGTTTAATTAATCCTGAAAATTAGAAATTTTTAGCATTGTGTGGATATTTGTGTCTCTGTACTATTTTATCTTACAGTTATGAACCATGCTGCTTTTTCTTTCTTTTTTTTGGAGGGAGGGGGACAGAAAGGTGGTGTAATTTGTAAAATTGGTTCTGTTCTGGGATAAAGGAGGGAATGAATAGGTATATTATCTTTTGTACCATTTCAAAGGATGCAGATGAGCAACATTTGTATGAATTATGTAATTTTATCATGAGTGACTGACTTTTAGTTGAACTGGAAAGCTAAATTACTAATAATACACATTGTTTGAGCATGGTAAACCTCCTTCTGCAGTGGATGATGAGAATTATCTGCAAAAGATACTCTGATGTTTAAGTGAATCTGTAAGCTGGAATGATGGTAGCATAGATACAAGATACCAAACCTGTGCAAACAATAGATTTATATAGTGGGAGTGTTTGACTTGTGGTGTGTTTGGTTTACACTGGATCCATATTTCAAACGTAGATACAGGCAGAAACAACTCTCTGTAGCGTTCGTCGGAATCCACGTTCCAAACGTGATTTTGGGATAAACCAAACACACACTTGATTAGTGGAGGATGCGGGTATGATTTTGGGACATGTATACTTACTAATGAGATGGAAAAGGTACAGAATCTCCTTTTTGTTGGATCATATTGTTTTAAGGATATCATTTTTGGAGCTAAATGGGTCAGGCCACTTTTGAGGCTTTAATTGTTCCAAAGACATGCATATTAGTCTAAACATGATCAAATCATAAAAAGAATAAAGAAAACTATTTTGCTAAATCATTCTATCTCGTTTTTGTTTGATATAAAATTAACAATGAAACTGTCACTACCACATTTTTAATATTCGGTAATTTAATATTTTTAGTAAACTCTCCTGCATCTTCATCTTCATTTTA
This sequence comes from Sesbania bispinosa, assembly GCA_026901365.1. Lineage (NCBI taxonomy): Eukaryota > Viridiplantae > Streptophyta > Magnoliopsida > Fabales > Fabaceae > Sesbania > Sesbania bispinosa. The sequence continues at coordinate 380,724 of QLOH01000707.1, read as the reverse complement.
TTACTTTTCACCTTCATCTTCTGTTTCTAGTTATCTTAATTTTAATTGCTACCAGAATGCTGTGTAGTTGATTGAATGTTTATCTGAATCTTTTCATCCTTAGCCTTTCCACATAATTGCTTTCTCTTGAGCTTCTCTTTTCAATCTTTGAGAAACCTTCTCCCGTATACTAAGGACATTTTCATTCATATAATTCCTAGATACTTCTTGGGGACATGGGAACAGGTAAGACAAGTTTGGTCCTTACATTTGTCAAATGCCAACTTTCCGAGTACCTGGTTACTATTATTGCTTTTTTTTTTTCTTACTTTATTATTTTGGTTTTCTTTATGCCTCTTAACATTATTGTAGATTCGTATTGGATTAGCATTAATGCATCTATGCTGGAATCAAAATATCTGACTGATTAAATTATTTATTCTCTGACTCGGCATTCTTTTGTGAGCAAAGAAATGGGTTCGAGAAGTGCAAAACTTGTAGATATTTGGCATATATCACAAACATCCAATTTGTTGGTAAGAATGAGATTTCTGATAAAAAGTATATATTTACATTATAAATTCGTTTCTCCCTCTTGAGTTAAGCAATCACCGTCATGTCTTAATTTTTTTAGTCTCATGCATTATCTTCACCTGAATATTTCTGCATGGTTCTTGGTTATATTTGATAATGGGCCACTCATCGTTTGTATAATAAGATAAGAAACACCGACACGGACACCGGATACGACAAGAGCACGGTTTATATCCAAAATATAGGACACTGAAACGCTGCATATATATATATATATATATATATATATATATAAACATGACAAAAACTTAAATTCAACTTTTAGAATTAAATGTTAAGTTTTTTTTATTTTTAAGAAGTTTGTAATTTCTTATTCTTTTATGTAGTTGACTTTTTTTAATGTTTTTAAACAGAAATTTTTTAGCAGTGTCTGAAAAGTGTTGAGCTAGAAAGAGGTGCTAGTTTATTGGCTTAATCAGTGTCCGACAGGTGTCTGAAGTCGAAGAGTGTCCAAGCTTTAAAAATATTTTTTTTTAACAAGACATTGCAGAAATGTGTTTGATACGTGTCCAAGGAGTGTCAGTGTCGTGTCAGTGCCAACATTTTGTTGGTGTCCAACACTGCAACACGCCTACCGAGGTATTGGTGCTTCATAGAGAACAAGTCAATAAAAGGGGGAAATTGGGGCATTTGTATTTTAAGTTAAGTACAGAATATGTGCTTAAGTGTGTAGCTTATTCTACTCTGTATTTTCTTTATAGCACATGCCTACGTGCGTTCTTAATGCTTACTTGCCTACAATAATTAATATAAACATGATATAATATAATAATATTAAAGAAAGAATAAATGGTCTAAAAACACTTGGCCAGGCTAGTCTCTTCAAATAAAGGGCTTTATATATTAGGCAGTTTTAGTTTGCTGGATTTGATTTGATAATAGGCAGAGAAGGAAATGGAGGAAGCAATGAAGATGGTGAAAGGAAGTGAACAAGTTGCTCCTACTGCCAAATACTGCGTGACAGGGACCACAGGGTATATTGGTTCATGGCGGCTTTTTCACCGTACAGGGGTGAAAAAAAAATTAATTACTAAAATAATATGATAAAAAATATATTTATCAAAGTGGGGTGAGTTTTGCCACGATTAGCGCATCTTGATGCGCCAACCCAGTTAGCGCATCATATAAAGAGAAAGATATATAGGATGCACTAACTCAGTTAGCGCATTAGGATGCGCTAACTCAGTTAGTGCATCCTATATATCTTTCTCTTAATATTATGCGCTAATTGTGTTGGCGCATCAAGATGATTTTTCAAAAATAATAAATTATATTTAATAAATGTTTAAAAAACACGTATAATAACAAAATAATAACAACGTTCGATTTCAACCTTATAATTAATACAAGTTAATTATTTGGGGGGAATAGGGAGAGAATACAATGTCGTCGTCGATTCCTAGCATCCCGAGGTGGGTTTCTTCTTGGTTCTAGGTCGTCTTCTTCACCTTCCATTATGTTTTGAGATGCACGTGCTTCTTGGGCAAATGATTCATTTAAGTTAAAACCAAGGCCCGGTGGTTCATGTTGTGCGGAAGAGCTGCATTGGTGTGTGAACCCACCCGATGCTGGTGACATCATTGGAGCATTTTGCCATTGATCAATCCAACGATGGGTGTTGAATGTGATCCACATGGATGGGTATACACTGGTGGAGTAATATTTACCGGAGGTGTGGGCATATAACATTCCCCCATTGAATATGGAGGTGGATTATTAAAATTTGGAGAAGGCATATGTGGAGGCGAAGGCTGAGACAGATAATAATATGAAGAAACAGGTTGAAAAGGATCAACAGGAGGTACATAATACATTCCTGGTTCAGGTTGTGGTGTCAGAGGGATTGTGAGTTGTTCATGTGGAACTCGTCTACGACGACGATGAAGTCCTTTTCCTTCCACCCGTCCTGCAGGGTTGTCAGTGGTTACTTGTGATTCTTGTGCAGGGTGAGATGGTTTTGGAGCAGATACTGCAGGTGATGTTATTCTGTCAACTGAACGACAAATCTGCAGGCAATGACTAATTTCTGAACGCATGTTTGCAAATGAGAAAGTACTCTCCCCTTCCGATGTCACAGTAAAATACATGCGCTCCAAAGTATCAATCTGTGGCAAGAACCAAAACAAAAATGCTAAAATCAGTTTGTATCTGTGTCATGATATTATTAGAATGATCGTAAAAAAAATATAAAACAAAGATACCATGTTGCCAGTCTTTGCATTTGATTGACTAATCCAACGTCTGGTGTGCTTCTTGTACCACACCATATACTCAGAATTGGATGAGAGGTTGAATTTGCCACGACACTCCTTATTTGTCCAACAGTAATTCACCCGCTGATCCCATTGTGTCACAAATATGGCATGTTTGTCACGCCAATTCTCAGCGGTCTTTCCTTTTAAAGTGATATCATGCAGGTGATATGGTTGTCATGGAGGGCGTGGGATATGTTGCACCATAGCAAACTGGCGCATACAACGGCCTGGCTGATGCCACTCAATAATATGAAAGCAAATGAGTGGCACAATTGCTCGCCATATATTTCTCCCCTACAAACAATATGGCGGGAGCTGAATAACCATTTCCCTTGTGTATGGAAACCAGACAATCTGTAGACATTGCACAATAAGTTAGACAATATAAATATCATTGTATTTGAATAATGTTTATAAGTAAAGAAATACTAACATCTGAACTATCCATCCTATCGAACATGTTTCGATAGTATTCGAGTGTTCCGTGTTGAACGGTAAAAGTTGTTCCTCCTGACCACCTTTCACCAAGTGGCACCCTAGGATTTGGTTGTGGAGGTTGAGGGGCGATAGGTGGGAAAAGCATCCAAGACCACAATTGTAGGAGAACACATGCTCCACCAATCTCCTTACGGTTGTAGTCAGTGGCTTTACATAATTCTCAGTACAAGTATGCAAGAACAGCTGACCCCCAACTGTATGAGCCAGCCTATTCAAAATCGGCTAGTAACGGTAAATATCTCAGAGGCACCCACGTACCTGAATGATCTGGAAATAATAAACCACCGATAATACGTAATATAAACGCCTGAGTATACCGTTCTATTTGTATTTCATCATGGGCGTGGACATTAAAGTCACCAAAATGTTGATTAAGCCACTTCATTTTGAGACGTCCTCCTTGCAGTTCCACCTCTGATGGAGCCACGCCCAACAATTCTTGCACTAGAGGCTGCCAATTTGCATAGGTGACACTCGTGACAGGTTCACCATCAACTTTTAAACCAAGCTGAAAATTAACATCTAGTAGGGTGATGGTACACTCACCCTATGGCATGTGAAAGGTGTGTGTCTCCGGCCTCCATCTTTCCACCAAAGCGGTTATCAATGTATGATCTATTTGAAAAAAATCAAATAAAGCCACGCCCAAAAAACCAGCTTGCAAAAGAAGTGGCTTGATTTGTTGTGGAACAACATTTGAACGTCCAACTCAATCACCTGCTCGTCGAACTGTTAAAATTCTATCAGGTGCACCGTTCCAAATGTGCTCAGACACATGAACATCTTGTAAATGCAAAAGTGACGGGTCTAATGGGCTTGGATGAACAAGTCTCTCGGATGCCATTGTAATGGTAGAAAAAATTTGGTTAGGAAAAATGAGGAGAGAATTCGGGATTGAAGTTACTAACAATAAGAGAATAACGTAACAGCGAACACACTATTGTCTCAAATGAAACACACACACACACATATATAGGCAGTGAGATAGTCCAGCATGAGAGAAAGAATCACGAGTATTTTCTGACTTTGATTAAAAAAAATTGCACCAAAAAATAAGAAAGAATCACGTGTACACACTGCATGAGAGAGTCCAGCAGATTCTTGATCATTTCCAATGTATTCCCGCGACTTCCCAAAGCATTCTCGTGCTTATTAATGCAAAGCGTGAGATTCCATGAGTGTCATAGGCGTGAGATTCCCACGCCTTCCCAAAGCTGTCATATTCCTTGCCACTTCCCAATGTAAGTGTGTCATACGCGTGAGATGCTTGTGAACCGTATACTCACGATGCACGCGTCTACACTCAACATGCCAAAAACTCAAGATGCGCTAACTCACTTGGCGCATTGAATAAAAACTCAAGATGTGCTAACTCACTTGGCGCATTGTGATGCGCTAACTCACTTAGCGCATTGTCTCACTTGGTGTGATGCACTAACTCACTTGGTGCATTGTGATGCGCTAACTCACTTGGCGTAATGCGGCATTGTGATGCGCTAACTCACTTAGCGCGTCTAATAAAAAAACTCACACCTCAATGCACTAACTCACATAGTGCAGCACGAGATGCGCTAACTCACATAGCGTATCCCGTAGTAATATTTGCATGTATTATTTGCATGCATCTACGTGCATGGTTTATTACTTATTTTAGATGAGAATAGCTTATCACGCATTATTATTTGCATCAACCTGTTGTAAGTGATTAATTCTTTCCATATTATTTTCATTAAAACTATTTTTATTTATGTTACTATTTTAAATTATAATAAAATTATTATTATTTATGTTATTATTTTAAATGAATATTATTATTTATTATTATTATTTTAATATAGTTTTTTTATTATTATTATTTATGGTATTATTTTAAATTTTAATATGATTATTGTTATTATTAATAATATTAGAAATTATAATTTTTTAACGTTTAAAAAACTTGATACAAACAGTGCGTCAATCTTATAAGTTCAAATACTTTATGATCATGAAACACAAATTTTATTTATGGATCATTTACATTGTCATTAGCATGAGTTTGGTCTTGTTGCTCCTCTAAATAACGAGGGCATAATCGACGACTGTGACCTACACGATGATAATGAGTACATCTTTGCGAATTCCACGACTCTGTCCAGTCCATTTCATTTCTTATGCGTGTTGACTTGGGTCGACCTTTACCACGCATGGTCGACTCATCCGGAATAATACGGGGACCATTACAGGGCGGCATGTTGACTTCATTTCCAATCGGCCACCATTGTCCAGAATAGGCTTCAACAATACTGTGAGTGGAGTACACAGGATCAACATATTGGTAGAAGTCAATGCTCACAGCGGCACACGCAGCTATAGCATGTGAGCACGGAAACCTATAAGCTTGGAGAACCCCACACTCACAGTAGTGTTTATTTAAGATTACAGCCCATGTATGACCCCCTTTTTGTGTAAGCGGATTATAAGGTTCCTCAACCTCAAACTTGGTTGACTGGATGTCATATCTCTGCACTCGAAGAGAACATGCATCTTCTTGATTTTTGCTGAACAACTGTGTGAACTTTCTGCAGTATCTGCGTCGAGAAGATATCTCAGATTGAGCTTCAGCCCCACGCCTCACAAAATACTCTACTAATCGTGCATATGTACACTTGACTAGTGTTATTATTGGCAAATTTCTAGCCCCTTTCAATATCTTATTCACAACCTCGGACAAGTTAGTCGTCATGTGTCCATACCTACGGCCTTCGTAGTCGTGTGCGAGACTCCATTTTTATTTAGAGATGCCATCAATCCATCTTTGAATTTCTGGACTTGTTTCACGAAAGTTGTTCAAATTCCTTTCAAACTGATGGATACATGGCGTATACCCTACAATCAATATGGGAAAATTGTTAGACATGTAAAGAAAATCCGATAAATATATAATAAAATTAATCAACACAATTACCCAATTTTAGAAGGTCTTCTTTAAGTTTTGCATTTTTAAATTTGTGGTTGAAATTGCTCGCAATATGCTGAATGCAATAAACATGATATGCATTTGGAGGCTGCCACGCAGGGGATCTTGCTACAGTTGATTTTATGCTCACATGTCGTTCAAATATGAGACATATTCCTTGCTTTTGGGTCACATGTGCACGTATATTAGATAGGAACCACGACCAAGCCTCCAATGTCTCTCCTTCGACAATAGCAAATGCAATTGGCAACACACAAGTGTTTCCATCTTGAGTGGTGGTGATTGAAAGAGTCCCTCGATATTTCCCATACAAGAATGTTCCATCAATTTGTAACACCAGAAAACTCTATGAAAGGTACAGAAACGAGGGTCCACTGCATTATCAAATACAAACTCCCTCGTTTCAATTATATAAGTAGATCCAGGGGAGTATAATACAATTTTCTCCAACCATCTAGGCAGTTGTTCATACGACTCATCCCAATCGCCATACACCCTCACTATCGCTTTCTGTTTAGCTTTCCAGGCCTTTCTATACGAGATGAAGTAACCAAATTGTCCTTTGATCCTTTCTTGAATCAACGAAATGGGAACTGATGGATCTATAGCAACCATGCCTACATCAAAATAATAATTTTTCATTATAAGTATCATGCAATAACATTTCTTGAAATAGAATATAAACATTTTTACGCAAACGAAAATTATCATACCGAAGATGCAGGTGGATACAAATTCTGAATCCAATTTTTGGTGATCTTGAGATAGCATTGCATTCATGCAGGTATGTCGACCGTCCCATTTAGAGATGGCCCATTTATTTGATTTCTTACCTAACATTGCTCTCATCCGCCACGGACAACCTTCAGAATAATTTGGACACTTCAAGGTCAAATAAGTAGGCTTTGATTCGACTACATGGCAGGTCTGGTGTATCTTCATGGAGTAATGCTTAACGACCATTTGGACATACTGTTTGCTATCAAAATGTAATCCAACATACAACTCATCTCCAACTTTCCATGATCCCGACACATCCAAGCCAGGAAATTCTATCTCCTGATCAGGGTGGTCCCAATTTATTGCCTTATAGTGAGGAGTTAAATTCCAATAAGGAGCTTTTGTTCCACCTACAAACATGGACCAAATCATAGGATTACTAATGTACAAAAAAAACAGCAATATCTAAATATTACTGATTACCTTCATGTGGTTCAGGTTGATCCTGATTTGACACAGTATCAGGTGAATTCCCCATAAACGTGGGGGGGATTACATGATCAACAACTGCATCAAAGTCACCCCCCACATCTGTATCAGATGAATCTCCCTCTGGGACTTGGCCTTCATCTTCCTCATCCTCACTATCATCACATTCTCTGTCCACATTCTCATAAGCTTCACGATCAAGAATGTTGGTGTCCTCAATTGTCACACTTCCTGATACATATACATGATGATCTTCAATCCCCATTGAGAGTTTCGTATCCAATTGAACAGGTTGGACGGGTGAAGATGAACTACCAACACTGTCAATCTTTGCATATAATTCAAGAACAATTATCAATGACTGTTGCTCGAAAGCCTGGATGATGCACTCCACATCTTCATCATCACATATTTGAAGACCTGTATATGTGGTGGGGTTTTGTGATGTTAAAAACCTACACCTTAGACTATACACAATTTGATTTTTTGAAAGATTAATTTTTTTGTGAATCTTCCTCTTCAAAAAATTAAAAATAATTCCTCTTTTTATATGAATAGCCTTCTTATAACCTTCAAACATTATACCTTGCACACCTTCATACTTTCTACCATTCCAATAAATAAAAGTAATAATTTGACTCATTTTATATTACTAAATTACTAACAAATACGCAAACTAATTCATGAAAAAATAAATGCAAGTTGTAATTGCACATAAACCAGACCACAAAAATAACACAAGTTGTTAGACTTGTGGCCAACTGAATATGCTCTCATTTATAGTGACATGCTCCTTCTTTTCGGACAGATATCCATGACCATTAAAACTATCATTTCCATCTAATCCATTACATCACATAGACATATATTTACAGACGAATATATTCTATTAACGGTACAAGAATATATTCTCTGTAAATGAAACAACACAATTAAGTTTCAAAAATTTTTAAAAATGAATAAACATAAGTAATGGGCTAACTGGGGTTGGCGCATCTTGATGCACCAACCCAGTTAGCGCATCATGTGAGAGAAAGATGTATAGGATGCGCTAACTGAGTTAGCGCATCCTATACATCTTTCTCTCACATGATGCGCTAACTGGGTTGGTGCATTAGCCTTCCACCGTGGCAAAATTCACCCCACTTTGGTAAATATATTTTTTGTCACATTATTTTAGTAATTAATTTTTTTTCACCCTTGTACGGTCAAAAATCCGGTTCATGGCTGGTAGAGACTTTTTTTAATAGAGGTTGCACGATTCATACTACCGTTAAATGTCCGTGAAAGGATCCTTTCCTATCTCTCCATTCTCTCCAGCAGTCTTTAGCTGCGGAATAACTATGGATTAGCTACGGATTTTGTTTTCCTATAGTTATTCTATAGTTAACGTTTGCTAGAGATGATTGAGAGGCTGGAGAGGATCTAAATCCAAATAGCATCAAAGAAATTATCAATTAAAACAGAAGTTAATGTGATATTTAACACTTTTACTTCACAAGTTATCGTAGAAATTAACATGGTGACATGTTACTTAATTTTTGCAGCCATATATCAATATATAATAAATTGTCAGAATTTTTTTTACATGCACAATGATACTTGTACATGTAGAAGCCATTGTTTAGACTCATAAGTGCAACTTGGTGTCCCCTCAGAACATTTTCTTGAAGTCATGCTTACAAGCTATGGGGTTGAGGCTGTTAGATATTTTATATTATTTTTTTATTTCAAAAGTTTTTTAAGAGAGTAGAATAAATAAATGATTTATTTGTCTTTTTTAAAAAATATTTTTGACTTGGTCAAAACCTTTTTTTTATCTTTCCTAACCTTATTTATTTATTATATAAGCTCATTCTCTCTTAACCTAATAGACATAGTCTCCACTCTCTTATCTTCTTTAAAAATACTATGAGTTTATTCCCGAGTTTAACGAAATTCATTCTTGCTAGTTCTGATACCTCGGAATTTTGGGAAGAGCCTGTTGTATAATGAGGGATCGTCGCATTCTGCAAATGAATCCTTAAGGACAACGTGATTCTATGTGCCTCAAGTTATTAATTTTGTTTGCAAAAGATAATTTCACTTACAATCTTAAGGATTCATTCGCTGAATGCGACGATCCCCCAGGATACAACAGGCCCTTCCCTGAAATTCCAAGGTATCAGAACTAGCAAGAATGAAATTCTGTTAAACCCAAGGATAAACGTAGCGTAGTTGTGAAGAAGAAGATATCAAAGTGGAGGTTCACCCAATTAAGTTAAGAGAAAAAGAGCTTTATATATTAAATAAATAGGGTTTGACCAAGTCAAACTAGTTTTCTGAAAAATAAAATCATTTATTTATCCCACGCCTAAGCAATGTGGGACTTCATCCTCTCAAAACTTTTGAAATAAATAAATAATATAAAAAATCCAACAATCCCTACATATTTCAAAAGTTAAAAATAATTTAAAAAGAAAATCTTCGTGGGTTTAACGAAATTCATTCTCGCTAGTTCTGATAACTAAAAATTTTCGAGAAGGGCCTGTTGTATCCTGGGGATCTTTGCATTTTGCGAATGAATCCTTAAGGACAACGTGATTCCACGTGCCTCAGGTTATTAATTTTGTTTGTAGAGGATCATTTCACTTACAGAGGCCAACCTAAACAAGTGAAAGACAGTGTTGGTGAAGTGAATTCAAAACGTCCTCTAGATCATTCACATGATTTAAGTAGATAGTGTTGGAACTCATGCATAGCCATGAAATTATTAATCAGGTGCATTAAAGAAAATCAACACTTTTTACTAAGGAGAATAATTATTCATACACCAAATACATATACAACAATTCATACAACACATGTTTTCTTTTTATTTCTCTTCATAATATCTCACATTTTTCTATCTTTTCACTCTATCTCTCACATTGTTATATACAAAGATGCAATCAAAGGCATGAGGAAGTGTGCAATGTTTTTATTCCAATGACGATAATGACAACCTATGATGAAGGGGTTTTTGAGAATGGGTCACTTGAATTGGAAGGAGGACCATGCGCAGACAAAGAAGACGGAGAGGGTGCATAGGAAGGAGGTGAGGGCAGTGATGGAAATAGAGGATTTCATGGTAGAGAGGAAGGATGAGGTAATAAGGGCTCGTGTAGATTTTCGCGGTTCACTTTTAAGAAGCATTTTTCTAATTTTCTTTTCATTTCTCTCCAAGATGTTTCCATCTACAATAATGTTTGATAGATGCCCAAAAAAAATTTACATCTAAAGAGATAAGAAGAGAGGAAAGAGAAATTATAAATGTGATGTGATGAGAAGAAGGAGACAAAGAGAGATGAAAGGTGTCAAGTGAGTGGAGAGAATTTCAGAGTGTTTATATATCATTGTTGATCCATCAAGGGGAGCGTGATTCAACCACTAATCTAGTTGGAACTAGATGTAGGGCATGTGGAGAATCTTTTAGTTTATATATTGATGATTTTCCTTAGGATTATAACTTTGATACTCTAAAAGTGGAACATGGATAGATGAAGAGAAGAAAGAGATAACAAGAAAGAAGAGAGAAAAATAAAGAAAGTAAAATATGTGACAAATGGTGTCATGAGAGAGAGAGAGAATGGAAGGGAAAGTAAATGTTGAATGATATGTGAGAGGGTGAAGTATGAAAAGAGAAATGTTATATAGACACTGTTTGTGGTGACTTTTAATAAAATCAAAGTTAAAGATTCCTATGAACAATCTGGGACTAGAATCAAGTCCTCATGGTGGATTCTAAAATAAAGTGATGCAATTGAGAAGTAAGTAGAAAAAAGTAAAGGGCAAGAAAAAATGTAAATTGAAAAGTAAAAGAAAGTGCAAGAAAGTAAAAAAGAAAGTTTAAAAAAAAATGTATTGAAAAGGTTCAAGAATAATGTAAAAAGTTTGAGGAATTCTCAAACTAACATACTTCTCGAGTTTTCTCGGATGAGCAAGTAGTTGTAATAATGGTAGATAGTATGATTTTTTGAGTAAGTCTTAAGTATGTAGAATGGAGAAAGATCCATCCCTAGGACCTATAACTGTGCCCTATTTATAGATTTTTGACCCTAACGGTCAACTAATTTACATTAGACACGTAAGACAAAATCCCAATTGCCTAATCTAAGACCACACAGGTGTCTGTTGAGATCTTGGCAAGCGTACCAATATCACAGCAGTATAATGGTAAGAGGGAAGGGTTGTCGTATCCACAGGGAACGATACAATTTCAAATTCTTAACGATCATTGAGTAGGATAAGATTTGTTTTGGATTTTTGAATTTTAAAATACTGAATTTAAAATACTGAATTTAAATGACATAAAATAAAGATAGATTTGGATATCCAAAACAAATTTGCAAAGGAAAAGGATGAATGAGAAAACTAGGATTGAACTTCGTCTATCGCACCCTTCTTGTATTTTGAAAATCATTGAAATATGGGAATTTGAATTTATAAAAATTGAAGCACAAATAAATATTATTTCATAAAAGGTTCCCACAAATAAGAAATACTCAAAACAATTTACCCAGGTTCCCACTGCCATAAATTGCCCTGCTTGAAGATCAGTTGTTAAATGTATCAATTCATCCTGGTTCCCACAGTGACGAATTGAGTGTTTTTACCAATCAGAATTCAAGAACCCTATTCCTAGGCATTCAAGAACTCATATCATAACTCCGGCACAGAGGCGAAAACTAAGCATTAAGTTTAGAAATAAAAATACCAACTTTATAAAGACAGGGATTCCCAAATAACAATTATTCAAAATACAATTGGGGATTGAATCAACATCGTTCAATCCTAAAGAGAGGTTTAGCTACTCATGGTAGCCATTACAAACCAAATAGATGAGAGGTTGAATACACAAACGAGACTATCACCCTCTTTGCAATCACCCTCTTTCTCCACTATGGCTTCCTAGAGATTGTCACTCTCTTGGCTCTCAAGGATTCTCAATCAAGAACTCTCCTCTTGCGGCTCTGAATTGTATTCTCCACTTGATAACCTGTGTAATCCTTGTATTTCACTCATAACGCCAGGTATATCTTGAATTATGGCTCCTGGTGTCCTTTTATAACCATCTGAAGGCCCATAGAAACCCTAATTACAGCCCAATAACGTTAGGTTATGCGTTCTACGCTTCACCTACACTCAGCTTAAGTGAAGCGCAGGAAACAGTGAGCAACAGGGGTTTTTGCGCTTCACCTGCGCTCAGCCCAAGTGAAGCCTAGAAAACAACAAGCTCAATTTTTCAGCTTCTGATGCTTGTTCCTTGTTGCTTCTATCCTTGCTCACTTCTTTCTTGATGCTTTATTTTTCTTTTCCATTTTTCTACATAAATTAGAAAATTTTCCATCAAAATAGCATCAAATTCCTAACTTGTTAAAATAACTACTCATGTTGCAATTTAAGCTGAAAGGGGTGGATTTAGACTGTAAATTCAACTATTCGAACTCAATTAGTGCTATTTTTATATGCTTATTTTACTACTTTCTAGCACTTATCAGTGTCCTGTCTTCATTAGATGTCTTCCACGTGCCTTCTCTTGTTTGAATTCTGACCCGAAATCTTCATATAATTTGTCCAAGTCTTCATTTGAAATCTCCATGGATTTTGTCTTTCCCTTGACTCAAAATCTTCAAGAAATATTGCAGAGTCTAAACTTGAATCCTCCAGTAAATTTGGTTAAGTCTTCACTTTGAAATCTTCAAGCAACTTGACTAAGGTTTTGATTCGAATTCTTTATATAACATGACTAGGTTTTTGATTCGAAATTTTGAGTTATTCTAGTCATGTGGGATTCGAATTCTTCAATGCTTCTGCTCCTATAATATTCAAAATCTTTCAAAAAAATTGACTTATTCAGATTCGAACTTCTTGAGGACCCTAGCAGTCCCAAGTTTGAATTTTTAGTAGCTCGAAACCTTAGAAATTATTCTAAGTTTTGAGAATTCTTACACTTGGTTGACATAGTGAATTCGAAATCTTACTTCATGAAACGTATATCATACTTTGTACGTTTCCTTCATGTGCCACGTGTCAACTTGTGATTGGCTCTCTTGCTTCACACTTTTGATCAGAAACTGATTCATCAGATGAAACTTACTGATAATTTTAATCAGTTTTCACTGATTTTTATGTTTAAGCATTTATGGTATTGCTTATGAATTTTTCTTATAAATAGTTACCTTTCCTTTTAATTTTTACTCATCTTGGAAGTAAGTTTTCTTCCAAATTACCTCTCTTCTCTTCTAGAAAAGTAACTTTCTTTTCAATCTTTCGAGTTTTTCTTTACTCGAATTCTTCCTCCTTAGCTTCTGTTTTTTCATTTTGAAATCTAGAGAGATTTCTGATATTGGTTATTACGTTCGACCTAAGCTTCAAGTGATTTCATTCGATTTTAGGTTGACGTAATGATCAATGTCAGAAATGTTTCTAAGTCTTTTGGTCTTTGGGTCGAACGTTATAACCAAAAGTGAGCATTTAATTGGTACTTTTACCTAATAATGCCTCAGATTTCTCCTCTTCTAAGGGAGTGCCTATATCTTTTGTGGCATTTCCATCTCCCTCCTCATCATAGGTTTATACCCAAATCTTGGGAAGAAAGGGGAGAAAGAGAAGAATCAAAATATGGAGGATGACCTCTTTTGCGTAATTTGTTAGGTGGTGATGTTTGTATCTTCTTTGAATTTTCCTGGAAGATCTCCACCTAGCTTTTACCCTTTATTCGAATTATAGGGGATACTTATCTTTTTGCTTTTTTACTTGATTAATTCACTTATTCGAAATAGAAAAGAAGTATTATGCATGAGAAGGTAGTGATAAAGAATGCTCACTCAGAAGCTTTATCCCCCCACAGAGTTTTCTTCCTTTTCGAAGACCAAGAGGTTCGAAGAAATGGAAGTTTGATTACTTCAGAATTTCTAGAATTTCATCAGAGATGAAGGCTTTTGTTTCGAGCCACCTTCTTTCTTGTAATTTATTATCCTTTGTAATAATTTCTATGTAATTCGAATTTCCTTTTGTAACTTTTAAGCATTCTATTATATTTTGAATTTTATTTTGTAACTTATTGTATGAATGAAATCCAGTTTCGAATTCAATTCCCTTGTACAAGTTTCTATCTTTATATCAATAAAATTCGAAATCTTTATGCCTTTTATTGCTAAGTTTTACTCGAAATCCTTAAGTAAATCATTCAAGGATTCTAATTTGGCAAAGGCATTAACTACTATAAAATATTCGAAATACCCTTCAGATATAAATTTCGAATTTTAATTTAATCAAGATTTCACATATCAGAATTTTCCTTCCTTATTATGATTCATTCGAATCTTGCCTTTAAAATAGGAATCTTCTATAAATATAACTTAGTGAAATTTCCATCCCTAACAAACACCTTGAGAAAGATAGGAATAGAGGAGAAATAAGAGATAGATGTGATAGATGATATAATATGACAAGAATAAAGAGATAGAGAAAGATGAATGATGTTGAAAGAGTTTATAAAATAAATGAATGTCTACATATCATTATTGGTATGATAAAATTAGATTTAGATTCACTGACTTTATGGTGGGAAAATCAATGTGACTTTGGAAGAATATAAACTATTGATTTCGAATTTAATAATCAAACTCTTACCATATATTCAAAATAGAGTAAATTACTCTGACCTCCCCTCTATTTTGTAAATCCTACACAAAACCCCATCTATTTTCAAAACCTACACAAAATCCCTTCAACTTTAAAAGTACATTACATTAAAAACCAATTTTCAATGATAATTGTTAGTCAATAGTCAACTGCTTTATGTTTTTTGAGAAGAAATATGTTCAAACAGCAATTGCAGCACCAGCAAGGTATAAAACCAGTAATAACACAACTACCCAATAGTAAAGGTACATGTAAACCATGGTACCCAACAAGGTATAAAACCATTTTCACATAAGAATCCATACCAAATAGCAATTGTAAACAGTGACAAGGACTTCTATTTCTTCACTAACAACAGAAAACTAACATTAATACAAAAAAACTGTCTAAACAGAACAACCATAAAGCAAATTATAATTTCTTGTGCCTCCTTGTTAGGAACGTGGTTGATTTGCCTCTTGTGAGTTTTTTTGCACACTTTGTTGAGAACCTTGTTGATTTTGTTGCAACTCGTTCTTCTGTAATAAAAGGAATAGTAAAGTAGTCAAAATTGTGAAATAGTAGCATGCATAATTACAAGAACAACAACTTTTGTTAATAAATACTACCTTATTTTTCTTCTCCATCATCTTAAGCTTGAGCTTTTGTTGGGCAGACATATTTGTTTGTGACATTCTTTGCGATGATGTTATAGTTGAACCCTATAAATATAACAATAAGAGTTATTGGAAATTATATAAACAAGAATAGTAAATGATAAGACAACAAGTCTACATGTGCTCTAGTAGTTGGAGTTCTCTTTGCTTTTATAGGAGTCTGTTGGCAACTCCTTGAGTTATGACCAAGCTCTTGACAATTTTTGCATCTTATTATAGCTAATCTTTTTCTAATTGTAGAAGGGGTTGGTTCATCTTTAGCTCTCTTCCTATTCTTTTTTGGTCCTCCAGGCAATCACTTTCTAATAGATCTTCAACACTTGGCAAAGGATGAATTATTGTATCATAAGATCTGACAAAAGCAATGGGACTGTAGTAAACATCCACATAATCCTCAATTTTAGCTCTTTTGTAACGATTTGCTGTTGCTGCTGTATGTATGCATGGCAATCCGCTAATTTTCCATTGAGTGCATCCACATGTTTTTCCTTGCAAGTCAACCACATCCCTATTATTTCCATCATTAACCTCATATTGGTCTCTACCAGCACCATAAACTATACATGCTCTACTCTCTATGTTAATCACAGATAAATCCTTAGCAATTTTTGGTAGAACTTTCTATATGCAAGTAAAACCTATTTCATACCTTTTTTGCCACCTAATCATCAATTTAATTCTCATCTCATTTAGTAATATGAGTGGAGGTTTATCTTGCAACTTATTGACCCATTGGTTGAAGGATTCACACATAGTATCCGCCAAGGACAACGCTCGGCTTCACATATTGTTGTCACCCTAGTCTTTTCATATTTTATATAACCAATATCAAAACATTCTTGGATTACATAATCTTTCAATACTGCCCTGAATTCATAAACATCAAGAAAAAGCCCATCCTTCTCCAACTTGACCTTTCCATTATCATCAGAGTGAAATCTTTTCCCTTCAATATTCTCGTTCAAGTCAAACAATTCTCCCTCAGAATTAGTATCATTAATGGCCCCTAAGTCTTCTAAGTCCACATCAGATAAACCCAAATCTTCCTCTTCATCAGATAAACCCTCATATTGCTCTCCATCAATGTTTTTATTGCCCTCCTCATCAACCTCACCCTCACTAGGAATGTAGTTCTCATCCACATCAGTGTCACTAAAATAAAAGTTCTCATCCATTCCTAGGGGAACATTATCCACATCAATACCCACTACATGTTCAACATGATGTTTTGCTTTCATTTTATCCCTTAGTTCCTATATAACCAATACAATTATTAAAAAATAAAAAATAAAACATACATTAAACCTCAATTATTAAAAAACAAAAACAAACATGCACATAATCACATAATCCAATACAAGATATAAGCATTCTCAGCTTAAAGAGAATATAAGCAACACATCGTAAAGAGTGTGGAGTACAGCATGGCGGCCCAGTTTCCAAAGAGTGTGGAGAAGTTGGTGCTGTGTTGTGCTGGAGTGTGTTTGGAAGAGAAGGACATGGATGAAGGATGTTTCAGGTGAAAACTGTTGATGATGCTGTGAGTGTGTTGCTTCCACAGACACCGGAAGAGGTTAGGCAATTGGTGCACCTCACGTTCTTTAAGCCCGTCAAAGTCATGCCAACTTGTTTTCTCAATGACTTCATTGATGTGAGTGGTTTAATTTCTCTCATAAAATTGACCGTTTTTTAGTATATAGTTGAAGATGGTTGTTGTTTATACTTGTATTGTATGGCCTCTGAAATTGGAACAGTTTAGGAATTAGGAAAATAAATAGACAGTTTCTGAAGAATAAAAGAAGACAATAGAATTGAGAACATTATTCATATGGAGCTACTACTGTGTGGATGTTTTTATCCAAAGGCTGCAGGGGAATGAATGCAGTCATTTTGAGACTAAACTTGTCATTAATGATTGAGTGTCGAATTGATGATTTGCAATGTCAATAAACAAAATACTTGAACAATGTTTTGTGTAATAGGCTAATGGCTGATTAGTTGTATTATCCCATTTGAATGAGAGAAAGTTCATCACTTTTCAGTTGTCTTCTTAACTGAAAATATCTTGATCACTTATTTATTGTCTTACTGTCTAATCTACCCTTGATGTGAATATCATAAACATGGAGTTATTCAGTTACCCATTTACCAAGACTCTCTGAAACTGGCTTTCTTGGCTTGCAGGTGATGTGTACGGAATACCGCCAGGAAAAGAAGGAACTAATACAAGCACTGCATAAGGATAGAAAATTGTCTAATCTTCCTAAAATAACCCAGGTTTGTTTATTGCTCTTGAATTTATATTGAGTTAATTTGGCTATATTTGCATTATTGCACTGTAACTTCCGAAAGGCTGAACTTTTCAATGATGCAGCCTATGCAAATTATATGGGGAGAACAGGACCAGGTATTCCCACTGGAATTAGCTCACAGACTGAAACGGTAAATTTAAGTTCACTATTGATTTTTTTCTTCCAAACACCTCTCCACAATTGGCCCATAATTATGTAGAAGTTAAACCTTTGAGACAACTATGTGTGTTTGGTTAACTGCAAAACCACGTTTCAAATATGGATCCCACCTAACTTTATAAAGAGTAGCGTTGACTAGGATTCACGTTTGAAACGTATTCTACAGTAAACCAAACATGCACTAAAGCTATTCCTTCATCAGTTGTGTTGTTTATATTGTGTTATGCTTTTACCTGATTGTTTAAAATTTTAAATTTCATTCTTTATACTCGTATGCAGTCATATGGGAGAGAAGGCACAACTAGCTGTCATTAAGAATGCAGGGCATGCAATCAACATAGAGAAGCCCAAGGAGATGTACAATAATTTAAAATCCTTCCTCATTGATCCTTTGATTCCATCTAAACAAGAAAACCACATCAATGGTCACAAGGTGGACCTGAAAGTTTAATCCTGAGAATTAGAAAAACTATTCAGCATTGTGGGATATGTATGTTTCCCTGTTATTTTATCCAACAGACTTTTTTTTTTAGTTCCAGGGGTTGGGATAGGAAGGTGGTGTAGTTTGTGAAATTGGTTCTATGCTGGGAAAAAGAAGAGAATGAAAAGGAGAGAATGAGGTGCACCATCTCTTCTGCCAATTCAAAGGATGCTTATGAGCATCAGATAGGAAATGTAACAGTAGGCTAAGCGCAAATTGAGTATCCATCCAGAATCTGATACAACAATTTTGTAATATCATTAGTGGTGGTTGCCGACTTGCTGTTTATGAGTATCCATCCCAACACATTCTTAAAATAGGACCGGTAATTGAACCGGTAAATGCATTGGTTCAGGGTTTAATGGTAGTCGAATCGGTGATAAATAAATATATATTTTTAATATTATATAACATTTTAATTAATAAAATAATACAAAATTATAAGAAATTAAGATATATAAAGTTGTAAATTCATATAAGTAACCTTGTTATAAGGTTTATAAGATAAAAATTAATAATAATTGGTAAAATAATAAATATATATGTGTAATTCTAAATATATGTCTTATTTATCTAAAAAATATTTTAGATTAAATAAAAAATAAATTATTTATTTTTTTTAAAAAAGACCGGTTTAACTGGTTTTGAAATTCACCGGTTCTTTTGGATTGAACGGACCAGTTACCTGGTCTGTTCCCGGTCCAACCAATCGATCTGATTTTTAAAACTATGCTTTATAGTGGGTATTATTCCCTCTGTCCCTTATTATAAAAGACCCTTTCAACCATTTCACACAGTTTAAGAAAAATTGGTTAATGTATCGATCTTTTGAAAAAAAATATAGCATTCCTAATATATCCCTATTTAAAAGTCACTATATTTTATATACATTAATTGTCACATGATGGAAAACTCTAAAAGTCACTTTCCAATGGTGTAATTAAACATGTGGGTAAAATTTCATTAATTATTCATACTCATCAATATATGAGGAATTAAAAGAGTTATATTAACGAAGTGCAAATATGAAAATAATAATTAATTTATCTAAAAATCTACAAAGAATCTTATATTAAGGGACAATCAATCTTTCTAAAAGGGGTCTTATAAATAGGGACGGAGGGAGTATCATTTTATTCGGATGGATATGAAAAGAGATTGTTTTATATATGAGACTACCTCTATTGTACATGGGCAAATCATGCCATGTATCGTACAAGTGATTGTTTAAACCGTTAGATGTACAATAAAATAAATGAGTGGGTAGGATTAATTGGTATTTGAAAACATAAAAGGTTGCAAATTGGTCCTTTTCGTTCTTCAGTTAAATTTATGTGTCTTTTTCTCACATGTTTTCTCTCTCATCTTCTATTATTATTATAGGAAAAGAGTTTAAATTTACAGTGGACATAGTGTTGCTTTTTCATTTTTTTATTTTTTTATATTTTCATTCTGTTAATGCAGCAACTCTTTTTTATATTTTGCTTTTTATTTTTATTCATTTTATCTATCATTACCTCTATTTTTATTTATCTATCTCATTATGTAAATATATAGATTAAGAAATACTTCATTCTGTCTAGGGATGTCAAAAAAAAAAAAATCATACCCGTGGATATACCCGCAATGGGTATCCACATATTTATATAATGGGTGGAGACAAATATTATACTACCCTCCCCGCGGGTACTCGCATACCCATTAAAACAAAATTTTCTATTAAATATATTTGAATATTATGATTTTTATTATTTTATGATAAGATATAATTTATTTTATACTATTTTATGATGATATTTTTAATATATTAACACGTAATGGTATTATATAATTATTATTTATATATATATAGTATGTTATTATAATATATTATATAACATTTTCTCTTTTTTTTTTTATAAAATTTGAATTCTTAAACATTAATGGGTACCCGTGAATACCCACGGATACCCATTACCCGCATGGGTACCCGTTAATTTTAATGGGTATGTATATGGGTAGGCACTACCCGCCCCCGCCTCGTTGACATCCTTAATCCTGTCCCTTTTTATAAGACACTTATTACAAGTTTGAGTGGTACTTTTTATAATGCATTTTACAAGAAGCATTTATTACTATTTTCCTTATTTACCCTTATTAACTTTAATGTCTTTCCAACTATCAAATGGTGGTGGAGTTAGTTTTTTTTTGTTGTGGAGTAGTGGAGTTAGTTAATGATATATTAAATAATGAGAAAAATATGTTTTTCGTCCCTATAGTTTCGGTCAACTCTGGTATTTGTCTCTGTACTTTAAATCCTTTGTTTTTTGTCTCTGAACTTTCTAAACCCCCAATCCATGGTCCCTGATCGTTAGTGAGATATGTTAACTTAATGACCTGGGTAATAAAAGTTACATGTTTAGCCTCAATAGTGGGTCCCAAATAGCTGACTCATTTAATTAATCTTTTTTTATTAATTTTTTAATTACTAAAATAGCCATAATTATGAAAATTGAATTTTTATCGGGTAAAAATTGCTCAAGTGAAAACCCTAATTTAGTAATTATAGTTATTTTAATAATTAAAAATTAATAAAAAAAATTAATTAGATGATCAGTCAATTATTTGGGACTCACTATTGAGACTGACATGTAATTTTTGTTAGTCAGCTTATCAGGTTACCAGATCTCACTGACGGACAAGGACCACGGTTTGGGGGTTTAAAAAGTTTAGGGACAAAAAACACAGGATTTAAAGTACAGTGACGAAGACTAAAGTTGACCAAAATTATAGGGACGAAAAACATATTTTTCCCTTAAATAATGGTAAAACTAGAAAATTAAACTATTTTTAAAATTCTAATAAAATTAACCAACTTTAACAACTTTGGTATGTGAAATTCGGTTAAGTGTGTCTTATAAAGGGATCAAGGGAGTATAATAAATATGTTTATTTATATTAAATTTGTTATGTTTTTTTAATATACCATTTATCCTTCTATTTTATTTATTTATATTCTAACTTATTATATCACTTATTAAGGATAAAAGTAGAAAAACATATACCATTGATCTTTCTAGCAATCTACTCTCACTCTTTCTATTCATATAAATTTTTTTTTTCTATTTTTGTCCTGTACAATAAAGGACAATGACAACTATAGTTTTCAAACAATTGGGACTTTGTGTTACTACTACTACAATTATTATTATTATAGTATTTTTGTTTGATACATCAACACTTCTATTTATTTTAGAAATTAGCAACACTCCTAGCAATCTACTTCAACCTTTTCTATTCTATAAGTTGTTTTACTTTTTATGTTTCCTTTTTCTACACAAAAGGACAATGACTTTTTATCTTTCTATTTTATTCATTTATATTTTCATATATTATCTCTCTTATTAAGGGTAAAAGTATAAAAGCGTAATTAATACTCTCTTAAACTTTTAAATGGAACATATAAATAGAAACAAAAAATATTCAAATGTGATAGAAAAATATGAAGGAATGTACTATCTATGTAATAAAATTATTTGTCAAATTACTAACACCCCTACCAATATACTCCCACTATTTCTATTCATATAAATTATTTTACCTTTTCTACTTCTTTTTCTGTACCAAAAGGACAATTATTACCTTTTATATCTCTATTTTATTCATTTATATTTTCACTTATTATCTCTCTTAATTGAGAGTAAAAGTAAAAAATGTAATTAATATTTTATTGAACATTATAAATTAATGGAATAGATAAATAGAAACAAAAAAAAAACTTCAAAATGGGAAAAGTGGTAGTACCTATTTAATAAAATCATTTTCTCTACTACATGTGTCAAAATTATAACAATCTACTCACTATTTCTATAATCAAACATATAAATAAGAATGGATAAGGAGAGAAAGTGTTTTAATATTGCCTCCCGTGGAGGACAGTTGTGGTTCATAAAAAATAATCACTTTACTGAAGTGAGAATAAAAAGATTAAAAAAATGTAAGAGAGAAAACGTGACTCACGTATTGGGGAAACAATTTTAAGATAGAGTAAATAAATAAATAGAATAGATAAGAAAGATAATAAGTGAAAGCATTAATTAATAAAATAAAGAGATAAATTATATATATTGAAAAAACACTTTAAATTTAATGTAAATCAATACATTGGTTGTATTTGTTAATGTGTGTTTTTATGTAATGAAATAAATAAATAAGAACGGATAAGGAGAGAAATGTTTTAATATTGTCTCCCGTGTAAGATACGTGTGTTTCACAAAACATGTTCACTTTACTGAAGAAAGAATAAAAAGACTTAAAAACGCAAGTGAGAACACGTGACATGTGTACTGGAGAAACAATATTAACTATTAAGGTGGAGAGTAAATAAATAGAATAGACAAGAGCGATAATAAGTGAAAACGTTAATGAATAAAATAGAGAGATAAATGATATAATGAAAAAAATACTTTAAATTTAATGTAAATCAACACATTTACTGTATTTGTTAATTTGTGTTTATATATAACGAAACAGATAAATAAGAACGAATAAGGAGAGAAAATGTTTTAATACTGCCTCCCGTGGAGGATACTTGTGATTCATAAAATATAATAACTTTACTGAAGTAAGTATAAAAAGACAAAAAAAAAAACGTAAATAAGAAAACGTGACACGTGTAATGGAGAAACAATTTTAGGATAGAGAGTAAAATAAATAAAATAGATAAGAGAGATAGTAAGTGAAAACATTAATGAATAAAATAGAGAGATAAATTATATATTGAAAAAACATTTTACATTTGATGTAAATCAACATATTTATTTTATTTCTTAATATTTGTTTATATGTAATAAAATAGATAAACATGAATGAATAATGAAAAAAATTATTTTAATATAATAATAATAATAATAATAATAATAATAATAATAAAGAAAATGAAAATTTGATGAAGAAAGGAGAAAAAAGCAGGAACAAGACTGCCTCACATGAAGAATACTTGTGGTTCATAAAAAAAAGTTAAACTAATAATTAAGATATTGACTTAACTTTTAAATTTACTCTAATAAATATATAATGAATCAAAATATAAATTAATAATTTTATTCAAGTAGATGAGTATAACATAGTAATAACTTTTATAATTCTAATTAAAAAATATATCTTTAGAAAATAGTAACCAATATATCACAAATATAATTATAAAATTAAATATATATATATATATATCGGGTAATGAGAAAAATTATTTTAATATTGTAATAAAAAATGAAAGTATGATAAAAAAATTATAAAAAGAAAGTGGCCGAAGTGGAGCAAGACTGCCTCTGTGTAGGATACTCATGGTTCATAAAAAATCACTTTACTGAAGTGAAAAAAACTAAAAAAATGCAAGTGAGAAAACGTGACACATGGACCGGAGGAACGATTTAAGATAAAGAGTAAATAGATAAACAGAATAGATAAGAGAAATAATAATTGAAAACATTAATAAATAAAATAAAGAGATAAATCATATATTAGATAGAATGCATTAAATTTAATGTAGATAAATATATTTATTATATTTCTTAATGTGTGTTTTTATGTAATGAAAACAAATAATTAAATAATAATGAATAATGAGAGAAATTATTGTAATATTGTAATAATAAAAAAATTTAAATTGTGATAAATAAGAATGGATGATGAAAAAAATATTTTAATATAATAATAATAAAAAAATCTGATAAAAAACAAAAATATAAGGACCATATTACAATATATAAAAATATGCTACAAACCGTTACTAACATGTAATATCAGATCCGGTACAAGGCTTGTGATGGCCTTGCACCACAGACTCACCCTTATATGTGAAAATGCGAATGGTGAGAGTGAAAATAAAAACCTCGTAATTCAGTTTGAATGAAAAAAAATTCCGACCTGCCGGATTCGAACCAGCGACCTAAGGATATCAGCCTGGGTGACCCAACTACAGTCCTCCGCTCTACCAACTGAGCTAAGGTCGGTTGTTGAATCTATGGGTTTTAGATTCGTACGAAACTCATAGATTTCATCTCTTAATTCACATCTTTTGTGATATTTAAGAACTTAATTTATTTGCATATACTTTTAAATAAATTAATAAAAATGACGAGTTAATGTTTAATATGATAAAGTTATTATAAGATTTTTTTTTTCATTTTCTTTCCTTCTATACAATTTTCTCTGGTATATTCTTTTTAAAGGTCAAAACTAAATAAATTCATTCAAATGATCATAGAATTAAAAAAAAAAATAAAAAATACAGTAGTCAATATAGGATCCTCTGCCCAAATATTAATATTGCGATGACATGTCCTAGCATATTCAGCTGAAGAGTTTGCTGCAGAATTACAAGAGCCATACGATACGACTATTTTCTCTTAGGTATTATTGTGAAATTGCAATCTGTTATTTGTAATTTGGTATTATGGACTTGCAACAATTTTTGTCCAGTTTTTATTTCATTTAATTAAATTATAGCCAGGCATAACAGATTTCCACCATATTTTATTTTACTCACTCGTTTATTTTATTTTTTTTTCATGGCCACGGCATTTAACTAAATTTTATGAAGTTACTCTGTATAAAAAAGAATAAAAAGGAAAAAGGCCTCTTCTATTAACCTACTGAATTCCTTATCAGATGATCCTGAGTTTACTTTTACATGAGCATAACACTAAAGTGTGAATTACCCTTTAAAATGAAGAGCCTCTTCTATTAACCTATTGAAATCATTAAAGGATGATCCACCTATATCAGTGGCTAGTACAGCTTTTTTCCTCCATTCTAAAACATTCTGCTTCATTTCCTTTCCCTTATCTCTTTCAATCATTTCCTTAACAAGCTCAGCAATTTGGCCACACTTCACATCATGGTTTATCTCCATCCCAATTCTCCAACTTGTAGATGCATATCTACAATTCATTTGTTGCTCTGCAAAGAAAGGCCAGCAGATGATAGGCACACCTCCACATATAGTTTCTGTTAGTGAATTCCATCCACAATGTGTTAAGAAGAGCCCAATTGATGGATGTGCAAGCACTCTATCTTGAGGGCACCAACTTGTGATGTATCCCCTCTCCTTAATCTCATCAGAAAACTCCTTTGGTAAAATTGCTGATTCACCCATTACAACATCAGGCCTAATTATCCATAAAAAAGGGTGCTTGCTATTTGCAAGGCCCCAAGCAAGTTCTTTCAGGTGATGTTGTGTTATCACAGTCCAACTTCCATAATTCACATACACAACTGAATTGGGTTGCCATTTATCTAACCAATTGAGGCACTTGGAGTCTTCTACCCATAAGCTTGACCTTGATCCTAGTGACATAAATTGGTCCTCAGGAACATGCCTGCATAGCAAAGGAAGTGGCCCAATGTTGTATATGTTAGGAAACTTGGCCTTGATTGCATTAAGGACTTCAAGTTCAAACTCTTGAAATGTGTTAAAAATGATTCCTGATGATGTCAAGCAATTCTTTACTTCTGACCCCATAAAATCAAACATGGTCTCATCAAGATTTGTGGTTCTGATAAAGCTTGGCATGTCTCTGAGTCGAATATTTTTCATCCCTGGAATCCAATCTATGGGCATGTCCAGTGCACTGTCAGTAATAGGTTCATTATCTGAAACAAGATAATAAAAAGTTATCAACCGATTCAAAGTCCAAACATTTATACATTGAACCAATTTGAATAAATTTCTCTACAACAAGAAGAAAATAAAACGAATCGAAAGGTAAAATGAATTCAATTTCTTTCATAAATTAAAATTAGTTTCTGTAACTTAACTATTTCAGAATATCTCTTATCCAACTTTTCCATAAACTCCTATAAATTTACAAGTACTTTTTTTTATTTTTATAAGTTCTAATTCAAGCATTCAACTTAGTTAAAAAAACTCCTATTGAAAGCCAATAGTGCAAAACATGAATATAAATTAGGAAACCAAGCCAGAGTCATTGCCACTAAACCAAATTCATATTTAATACTAAAAGGTAACCTTTGAATGGAATAATGCCTCTTTTGGCTAGTTCATCAAATTGCAAGTATCCCATGAATCCACAAGCAGAGGCAGTCCAAAACTGAACTTGAGGTATGTTCAATTCCTGAGCAGCTTTAATTGCAAAGCTCATGACACCATCTGATATTATGCAACTAACAGGAGGTACCCCTGAAGATGTGTTTAGCTTGATGAGAAGCTCCTTGAATGGTGCCAAAAAGTTCTTTCGAGTTGAATCACAAAGGGCTGAGACATCTGGGTTTTCATCACCATCACAAGGTGGCAAACCATCTGGGATGGTCTCAAATTGAAAACTTGGTTGGCTCTTAACAAAGTTTGGTCCTTGAGACCGGATTAAGCGTCTATGATTGGAGTCAGTGTTGACAAAAGTTATGTGGAAGCCATGCCAGTGAAGGAGCTTAGCCAATTGCATAAAAGGGTTTATATGGCCTTGTCCTGGGAAGGGAACACACACTACATGCGGTTGGGACTTTGTATGTGAACACCTCATTATTTTTTTGTTCTAATGTTCTGATTCTTTAATCAATGCGGGTTAGTGAGTTTCATAGATTCATTCATTGAGAAAAGCAAGGATGGCATCAATCAATATTCCATTGCATTACTATAATAGTTTAAAAGATCAAATGAAGAGGTTGAGTTGATAACTCCAACGTGTCCTTGTGGAAAAGTTAGCACAAATGATGACATCAATGGTTATAGAAAGAGACCGTTTGAGGCACCTCGCGGAAGAACAGAAGCCAAATAATGCCAACTTACTCCAACCCGATGCAGATAAATCATAAAATAAATCTTAAACAACTACATTTCCACGTCACATTTTCTATTATAATTAATATATTACAGCTCAAGCGCAAACCCATCAATTTTATTGTATTCTTTTATTTTTTCCAACTCTAGTTGTGTTTGTGTGAATCAATTTATAAATTTTTCTTAATTTCTAACCTTCGGTTGATTTAGATAAATGAGTTACAAGCTTTAATTTAAATCATGATTAAATTATTGAATAGTCACCAACCTTTGTCTTCTTACAAATAAATGGAAAAAATATTATTTCCACCGTTCCTACCCTATATAAACTCACTTGGCATATATAAGTTTTAACCTAAGTGAAAGAACTTAGGAATTCTAAGTACTTTACATTTATATTATTTATAGTTAATCATAAGATAAATATTTTTTTTCATTTTAAATACATGTAATATTTTGCTCAACTTATTATAATAATAATTATTATAGTTATCATTATTATCATCATTATGTTTAATATCATTTTTTTAATTTTTTTTTACGTCAAAACTAAGATTGCATTAGCATAAAGGACTCTGGGAACATCCAAAGTCACTTGAAGGGAGATACAAGAAGGGGTGTCTTCCACCCAAACAATATCAGGATTATTGCATGCAAACTTAGCTAGCAAGTGAACTGCAACATTGCACTCACGGAATCAATATATTATATAAAAGGCAGTTTCTATCAGATCCTTTGATGTAATGTGTCACCTCCTTATGCTGTCATTTTTCCTCCAAAAACATCATTTTTGGAATAACCAATAAAAGATTTTTCCTGTCACATAATTTTATTTTAAATTAAATTAAACATGTATATCTTCCCAACCAATATCATTAAATAGTGTTTCAAGTTCCCAACCAAACTCATTAATAATATTTTTTTGGATTTACCGCTAAAAGATTTTTACTTCCAATTTTTTTTATTTTAATTGTATTACAAATGTTTGTTTATTATTTTATTGTCCATCTATACCTCTTCGTCTTCCCTGTGCAAAATTTTTCGTGGTAGGCCAACTACAGGTTGCTTGAAAGATGAACCCAGAATCTTATATGAGATATCATTAAGGTGGCCAAAAAAAGATCATGTTGTGTATATTACAAAAGGCTGGCAGCAATTCTGTTTGGCAAAAAATTTGAAGAATGGTTCAGTACTTCGATTTAAAGTTGATTGTGATGATTCTAAGATTATTCATGTTAAAGTTATGTAAAATGTTATGTGTCATAGTAATTAGTTTTTATAAGTATGATGTCGTTTAAATTTGTATTGCCAAATGAGTATGAATTTATTCTGTTATCAGTTGCTGATTTTCGAGTATAAAATGTTTATACTTATGTTTAATTTATGTTGAAATCATTACTTTCAAGTTGGTGATGTTTCTGCTGGGTCTTTCAAATATAGTTTAAAATATATTTTAATCATTTCCCCTGCTCTTAATGCTTTTATTCGTAACATTTTGAGCTCCTCAGATTCATCTAAATATAAATCCAACTGATGGAAGAAGTTTGGCTTATAGTTAAACAATATTCTCAATTAAAGATTTTTTTAATATAAATTCATATTTAAAATATTTAAAATTTTAATTGAATAAAGATGTTCTGTAGAAAAAAAATTAAATTTTCCAATACAATATGACCAACATTACAGACCAATGCAAAGCCGATTCTTATGACCAAATTTTTATTTTTTTTATATATTTAATGATTTAAAGATGATTTTTGTCATAGTTAAAATATAATTATTATTATGTATTATAGTATTGGTTGTTGAATCTTTCTTAGTTAATTGATCCTAATTAATTTAGGCAGTTTAAACTTACAAAGAATGAACCGCGAACAACTATAATAAAGATAAAAAAGATCTACTTCTTGACGACTATGTTTATTCCTATTTGGAAATTCAAAGTTCAACTACTACAATTAAGTTTTACTAACATTCATTACTCTGTTATTTATTACTTACACAATTGCCTATATAGTGGAATTGAAAAATGTATCTATGTATTAAAAAGTTCTCATATAGAAACTATACAACTCCATGATTTTTTACGGCTCAACGTGAATGTTGTTTTATGATTTCCAATGCTTCATGTCAGATTTATAACATAATTAATAATTAATAATTAATATTTAATAGTACTATTTAACTATATCAGGTTAATATGACAGGTTATATTTAGCATTTGGAAAGCACGTTCAACTATTTTAGTGCAGAGCAGACTTACAAAATTGCCTATATAGTGGAATTGAAATTATCATTTATATATTTAAATATTTAAAATTGAAAATAAAGAGGCATTGAAACTATACAATTCCATTAGTTATTTGGTTCGGAGTAATTTCCATGATCTTTTATCTTTTATGAATTCCAATGTTCAATGTATGTTTAGGTAACTGATAATTCCTTTCTTAAATGTGTCCTTTCAATTCTTAGAAATTAATTTTATATTAATTAATATATTAATTAATATTATGTTCAATATATGTTCAATATATTGAATTTATGTTTTAGTACTGATAAATGATAAGATAAAAGATAAAATATAATAATATCTTCCTTGAATTTGTCCTTTCAATTCTCACAAATTAATTTCATATTAATATTAATATTAATGTATTAATGGTATTTCCTGTATGTTATTGGGATATGAATCGTTTTTCACGGCATGTATTTATACAAGTACCTCAGTAATGTTTCAACCATGCAAACCAAAAAGATAACTTAAACATTCTAAAATCATTTTCATTCCTCTGTTATAGTTCAGTTCCTGTGTTATACAATAGTTTTTGACAATGGCAGGTAGATATGATTATATCAAAGATGTTGGTGTGGGTTCTGAAAATAAGATATGGAAAATCAGTTAGGGTAATTCGCCTTTGGAGATCAGCAAGTTTTAAAGTCAGCTCAAATAAACCAATGATTGAAATGGTGGTTTTGGATGAAGAGGTATGTTGGTATTTAGTTTTATTTTAAGTAGCTAGAGTGTTAAGTTATTGCTAATCAAATTGGAAAATGATTCCTTTCTATTTAAATTTTATAGGGAGGACGTATCCAATGCACCGTGAAGAGCATTCATGTTTATTTGTTTGAAGGTGTTCTTTTGGAGGGTAGCGTCTACATGTTAGAGAACTTTTCAGTTGCACTTAACAGTGCAGAATTCAAACCAACCATGCATGAATTTAGATTGTTTTTCAAAAGGGAAACTCAAGTCCGATTGATTGAGGATTCATCCATTCCAATCAATGGTTTTTCTTTTGTTGATTTTTCTGAAATTTTGAATGAGAAGAATAAGGAGAGTCATTTGGTTGGTAAGTATCATTTTGAAAACAAAACCTTAGTTTTAACAAGCTTTGGTTCCAGTCAAATTTTTCTGTTTATAATGTAGATGTTATTGGAGTTCTAACCGGGAAAGGTGAACTTATTGAATACAAGAGAGATGGAAAGGCTTGCAACTACATTGTCATTGAGTTGGAAAATTTGGAGTATGTGTTTTATCTAAGTAGTATTCAGAATTGATTTTTCATAGTTTATATGAAAGATAGACAATAAATTATTTACAATGTTATTTCTTAATTTAGGGGCGGGATTAAGCTTTGTTGTACTCTTTGGGAGGATTTTGCACATCTGTTTTTGAAAAATTTGGAGGAAGAAAACACAAATACTTATGTTGTAGTCCTCCAATTTGCAAAAATGAAATTTTTCAAAGGTTCTGTTGGAGTATCTAACACTACTTACAACTCAAAATTGTTTGTTAATGCAAAAATTCCTGGGATTGAAGATTTTCACATGAGGTAATGAAGCAAATATTGTGCCTTTTTTTGTTTTTAACATCTAAATTTTTACGCAGTTCAAATATATCTACTTCCTCTTGATTAGGTTGAAATCATCTGAGACCCAACAATGTGTCCAGTTTAGTCAGTTAATTGATGCAAAATATGTCTCTCCTGAATAAGATTTTCTTCACAAGTCTGTTTACAAAACAATAGGTGATCTCAAAGAAGTTTGTTGGGTAATGTGCCCTATTTTGATTAAATTCTTTTAATTAGCGTTAATTTGAACCATACTTCTTAAATGACATTTTTCATAATTTTCTTAGAATGCTGTCTTTGTAACTATTGGGACTGTCAAGAACATTGAATCTGAATATAATTGGTGTTATCGTGCCTGTAAAAAGTGTTCCCAAGGATTGAGAATTGATGGGGGAATGTTCTACTGCAAGAAATGTGTGACTCATTCCTCTACTTTTGTCATGAGGTGATGTCTGTCTATTAAATTCAGTAAACTTTGTGCATAATACTGAATTTTGTTTTTTAATTAACATGTTTGTATCATCATTGCACCGGGTATTGTATTCAGTTAAGGGTGGTAGATGAAACAGATTCAGCTTCATTTATGTTATTTGATAGGGAAGCATCCAATTTTCTTAATGTTTCTGCTTCAGAGCTTCGTGCTTCATATATAACTAGGGTAATCAACTTGAAATAGACATTACTTTGTCTTTTATAAGGTCTAAAATTTCGAAAAAATTTGTTAACATTTTCAATCATGTAGGGAGGAGATAAAAATCAACATCCTGAAGAGATTGATGCATTCAAAAATAAGAAGTTTTTGTTTAAAGTCCAAGTGAAGGTGGAAGATTATGAATCAATTCTTCCGTATGTGATCAATGTTTCAAAGTTGTATTTGATGAAAAGATCATTGTTGCCTTTATTAAAAAATATGAAATAGAAGAGGTATGCATACTTGCTTTTGCCAAAGTTTTTTTTAGATTATAATGATGATTCTTGAAACATCAAAGTATATTATGTTTTTTTTTTGTGCTAAACAAGTATCTTTTTTGTTGTTAAAGGTTAGGTTAATCCAGGACAATTCTGAACTTTAAGTCATTTTCTGAACCATCTGATATAATGAAGATATTTCCTGGTTGATTTTAATAACTTAAATCCTTTTTTTTTTGTTTAGGCCATTGTTAAAAACTTCTTATTATGTTTCGTGATAAAATACATGACAACATTTCTGCTTCATTTGATCAAGTTGATGAATTTGGAAGTCCCGTTATGATACCCGTAGGAAACAAAATTGCTGATGATGCCTTGGCTCTTATTTCCCCACTTGATGCACCAATTGGTGTTTCTTTGCCTATTCCATCAAATCAGACTCCTTCCAAAGATGATAATCCAGGTTGGGAAGCAAAATCTTCAGTTCCCCTTGGTGATGATGCTGAAATGTCTGCAACAAAGATGAGAAAAGTCATTAAGCAAGAGAAGATATGAAGATGTTATGGATGAAGTCCTTATATTTTGTGTTTGCATTTTAACTGAATTTTGATGGTTCATTTGTTTCAATTTTCAGTTGTTTTATCCTTTGAATTCGGTGTTTAACAATTATGCCCTTTTTAGTTTTGAGAATTGTATGCTGAAGTTTATTAGTATGTTGACAAAGTTATGCTTCTACATGTTGGCATTGGGTTTCTATGAATTTCTACATTAGTTTTTTTATTGCTCAATTTTGTTTATTAATTTTTTCAACATAATACCCTCCATTTATTGGATGAATAGCTTATTGATTCAACAATGAAATCTTACAGCTTCAATCCTCAACAGTAAATTATAATATGCGGTAGAAACTTCATGTTAAACAATATTCTCTTTGTTTACAAAATGTTGCAGAGGATGCTTTAGCACTTACAACAATCAATTATAATTTTATTCCTAAATTCTTAACAGTCGGATTTCATGATTTTTGTGAATTGAAACTGTAGTCATATCATGTAGAATTTGTAGATTACTGACAACTGCAGAGTTAAAGACTTATATTGCAATACCATTCTATACAGGTTAAAGAGCCAACTATTTTGAATATCAACACTGTTATGGGATATGGGATTACAAATACATCTCAAAAAGTCATCCAATTTTTATAGATGTGATCTTCATTAATAATATATAAGTTATAACAATATCATGTATAAATTTTTAATCTTTTAATTTAACTCTTTCATTTTTTCCAATTTTACCGTGCGTACATCACTAGTGAATGACTAAAAATAAGTGAATGAAAGCTGGAACTATAATTAACACAATCAGCAACTATCATATGAAAATCGGATGGACCTAACTTATTGTGGAGAATAGCAGAGATTAAAACTTGTGAATCTGACTCTGGTTCCAAATTTAAGAAGCCCATATCAAGAGAAAATTGCAAGCCTCTTCTAAGGCACGTAGCTTCAGCTAGCAATGGATCAGGGCCACATCTGACAAGGCTAGTAGAAGCACCAAGAACCACACCCTCATGGTCTCTAACTATTGCAGCATCACCCCAAATACCCCCATCCATCTTAGCTACGTCAGTGTTCAGCTTGTATGATCCTTCCTTGGGCGGCTTCCACTTAGAAATTCTCTGCTGACGGATAGGAGCAGGGTACAGCTCGGTCTGTAGGACAACACGTTTAAACTGTTCACAGAACTTGACTGCATAATTGATGGAGGATGAAATAGGAATGTCCACTTGTTCAAATATAAGCTTATTCCTGCTAAACCATAAGTTGTACAGGAGAGCAGGAAACAAACCACCCATATCATTCTTGGGGTCATGAATAAATTTGTCTATCAAATTGGACATACTAGGCAGAGGGATATTCAGAATTTGTTCCACCTCAAAATTAAGAAATGTTGAAGCAATTATATCACGGTTCCACGAATTAGTCTCATGATCAATCAAGGAAGCCACCATACTGTTAGAAGGGTGATCATTAATAGGGGACCAGACATGATATCCTAGCTGTAAAGGTAGCCACCCATCCTTCCAAATATTAATCGAAATACCTTTCCCCACTGTCCAAAATGCACCACGTTGCAAGACCCATTGTAAAGAATGAATGCTTTTCCATGTGTAGCTCGGGGAGAAACCAAGGGGGGCATGGAGGAAATCAGATTTTGGAAAATATTTAGCTTTTAAACACTGTGACATGAGAGAGCTTGGGTTTGTCATCATCCTCCAACCTTGTTTTGCAAGCAAAGCTTGGTTAAAAGCTTGAAAAGACCGAATTCCCATTCCTCAACATAGCTAAGTTCCCAATTGATGGAGGATTACCACCAGCTTTCTCCTGGTTTGACAGGACAAGATTCATATCACCAAAACAAATCCATTGTCTAGCATCATGGGCATGAGAGAGTGACAATAAGAGCTCATATGTTTTATGCTTATTATTGGCTTTCGGGTAACCATACAAACCTGTAGCTCTAAAGGACAATTCACCTCCTCTGTAGATAAAAGGAAATCAATATGGTTGAGTGATGATGAGAGAATTTCTATCTGCACTGAACTTTTCCATAACAAAGCCTCCCCCTACAACTGACTGCAAAAATATTATTTAAGCCACTAGTATATCTCAGCTTCATCATCTCTGTATCTTTCTTCCTGGTTTCCGATAGGAAAATCACAGTGGGGCACTTAGTTGCAACAAGCTTTTTAAAAGCTCACACTGACCGAGGGTTCCCAAGCCCTCGGCAGTTCCATGATATTGTTTTCATTGCTCTCGGCAAACCTGGTGGACCAGGCTCGCCGTTAAATTATCATGGGTGCAAGGTATTTTGGTGGGAATTTCAGGAATAATAGTGGCATCATCATTCAATTCTGCATAGGATTTCCTTTTAAGACCATCCTCATGTGGCTTGTAATTCTCCTTATTTGGCCCATTACGCCCTGGATGCTCCATTCTTTTCCACGTTTATATGTAATTTGATGGTGTTTGCTTTATAAATCCATATGCTAACTATAGTGATATTGATTTTTGTCTTTAAAGGCTATATTCATGCAGGGTATGCAAGGCAAAAAATTGTCGTTGGAGCTGCTCGTGGGTTAAGGTATCTTCATGAAGAGTGCAGATCAGTGGGTTGTATTATTCATCGTGACATGAGGCCAAAAAACATTCTCATAACTCATGATTTTGAACCTATGGTAGGGTAGTGCTTTGCCTCCTTTCTAGTACAAATGTGTGCATCATAAAGGTGTCTGGTTGTACATAAAAATATATTTTTATAGGCAAGTTTGAGCACATTGCAATCTTGTTCTCCCTTCTGATGCCATGGTACATTAAAGAATGGATATGTATTATGTGTGGCATCCTCTCATTAGGGACCGATGCTTACATAGAATTGTTGGGCCAGGGTTGCATGAAACTACTTATGAGCAAATCTATGCAAGTAGTATATAGGATATGATTGGTAAAAATGATTTATTAATCAGCTGAAACTTAAAAATCTATGACTTGGGTTGAGTTAGGTGCGTGCTCTTGAAGCCTTCGAAGAAACGCCACTGAGGTGGAGGATGGTGATCTTGTAGACTTTGGGCTGAGGTTGGTGGGGTTTTGACTCTTAACTAGGAACTCCACTCTCAAACGGGTCTTGCTACTCTTTCCGGATTCAACTCCATTTTTTTTCTTGATCATTGCCCTTACATCATGCTTGAATTCTTCCATTGATTCCAAAGCTAATTGCTATTCCTCAATGCTATCATATAATAATACAGTTTCTATATATATGTGTGTGTTAATGTTAATTTTGGACAAAAGGATTGATGCATGCGGGGCAGGAAAAATGGCATGAAGGGCATATATTTTTTGTGTTTATTAACTCACCTACAGAAGCTAGAGGTTGGATGGTACATGCATCTCAATGATTTTATATTTTTAGTTTTAGTGAATGGATGTCAAATCGGTTTCTTCCAAGCTCTTGAGGATTGTAGAATAAGGGATTCAAATTCAATTACTTCTGTCATAATGCAAGTTCCATATCTAGTAAGTAAAGTTTGATCCTAAGTTCATACATATATTTCACCTCGTAACAACTTTCCTCTTCCCCCTCCCCTTTTCGTAACATTAACATAGGTACACTTTCATTTTAAAATAAGCACTTTTTTAATTGTTTTTAACATTCCCCATCCATGTTGTCTTATTTTATTTTATAATTTTGAAAAGTTGAAGTCATCCCCTGGAAAAATAATGCAGTCAATTGAATTCCGGTTAAGAATCAATGTTGTCAAATATATTAACCTATATGGAATTGCTTAATATATTTTACCTGCAGAATAGCTACCGGATAACTATAGAAACTTGAGTGATTCATTGCTACAATTTGCTAAAAATAAGTTAAAAAATTTTCAAAATTTGCTACGGTGTAGCTACCATATTATTTGTAACTAATTTGCTACTTATTTTATGTCCCCCATTTTGCAACAAATTTCTAGTTATTTCCCGGGGAAGTTATTTGCTGTCAGTTAGCTACAAATTAGCTACCGATTTGTTTGTAGCAATCATAAAAAAGTATTTTTATCAACAAAACATAAATAAAGACAAAAAAATAAAGATAAGGTTTTTAACATGTATATTTTCAAGAAGTACGTTAATTTTTTTATAAAAAATTGGTTTAATTTAAAAATATACATAAGTTATTTAATAAATTAAAAAAATCATAAAAAAGTAAATATAATTTCAAATGAGTTTTTTGTTCTTTAGTTTTTAAAAACAGTTGTTAAGAACAATTTTATCAAGTAAGTTTTTTTGTTTTTTCATTTTAAAAACAAATTTTAAAGCTGAATTACCAAATAATTTTTTTTTCTTCTCCAAAACGGTTTTTAAAATGAATTTATAAAAGTGTTTTTAAAAATTAAAAAACAAAACTAAATCATTAAAGCTCTAAGATATAGAGCTTGGTTTCTTTCCCAACGTTGGAGAGACAACCACGAGTTGCGAAAGATCCAAGAACTTCCACGTAAAATTCTCTCCATATCAGCCTCCGTTTCAAAGAAGAATTGAAAGGTTTTTGGCTCCAATTCCTCCACCTTAAAGCCTTTAGCACTGGGTCGCAATTTGGTACCCTTTTATTAGGGAGGGTTTTTGGTATCTTCTTGTCATTTTTTTTATTGAATAAGCTAAAATTACGTAGGAACAAGTCGTGTACTTCGTCCTAAATTATTTCGAAGACATAAAATAGATTTTAAATGAGACACATGTGTATTGCAAATGAGAATGTGAAAAATGGAGAATACAATAAAAAATACATGATAACAGTTATAGGAGGTAAAAAGTCTTTTCAAAAATTAAAAATACAAATTCTAATAGTTAAATATTGTCCTATAAGTATAAAAATATTAAAATCATTTAAGAAAGTTGAGAGAAATGGATTAAATGATCAAAGAAGATACCAAAATCCTCTCTCACGAGAGGGTACCCTAAAATTTCTCTCACTATTTGCACCAGATACTTGCGAGGGCATTTTGCAGACTATTAACATGGACAGGTTTTTCTGTAATGAGTCGCCCAACAAGACTTCGCAAACACAGAGAAACACCATCTGATATGTCTTCCTCTGTAAAAACTACAATAGGTGGTGATTGGTTACGTGACATGTTGACTCCAGGAAGGGACGTGTGACAGCAAGCAGCGACGAAAGCATGAGTCATAATACAATTTTTATTATTTTTATATCATTGTTTTAAGAATATAAAATAAGCTAAATTACATTTTTCTCTTAAAGAGAAGTTTAAATTACATTATACTCTCATTTTATTTTAAAATCTATTCTAACTCTCGATCCTTTCATAAAATGAATGTGTTATATTTAAATTTATTTCAATATAAATAAACTTATAAACATTTTTTTCTCGATTATCAATGATAAGATGTTAAAAATGAAAATGGATATTTTGAGTGAAATTCTAAAGTTGATAAAAAATGAACATTTAGAACTTATTTTTATCCTTTAAAGTCTTAAAAATTAATAATAAAATATTTAAAATTAATTACTATGACAATAAAATTATAGTGAAAGGAAAATTTATGTTTAGAAACTCTTTAGAGTCATTCACCATTAATAAAAAGTTTATCTATGATAAAATAGCCTAAAATATAATACATCTCAATAGAGGGAAGTGTATGCTTTAAATAAGAAGATAGAGTTTTGTAATTTAAGTTTCTCTCACAAGAAAAAAAATGTAATTTACTCAATAAAATAAAATAAACACATTTTTTTTATTTTTCTAAAAATAAGATAAGTGTAAATGAAAATGTTAGAAACTTAAGTTATAAAAATAATTGTCCAATATAAAACTCGTGTTAGTGTGTTTGTAACATTTTAACCCAAATAAATTTTGCAATTGACCAATTAATTGTCATATCCATGTGGGCCCGACTCATATTTTAATTGCTTTACAACGTGCTACAAAAACAAGAGGCATTGTTTATGGATCGTTTGGTTTGGATTTGTGATAAAATTAAATATTATATAATTAATTGATTTGGTTTAATTTAGCTTTTAATTTTTTTTAAGTAAATTCGAATGAAATCAAGCCAATTAAGTTCTAGTTGGTTTCCTTTATGCCATAAGGTTGAGATAAAAATGTTATTATATTTTTTTTCAAGTTTTATTTACACATATTACTTTTTATATAACATTTTAAAATTTCTATTGCAATGTTAAAAAGTTTTTTGATCTTCAATGATTTTAAACAATTATATATCGTAGCGATTATAAATATTGATATTACTTTTAGTTAATATTTAGCTTTTTACATAATTATAACTTTGCATATCTCATTAACCTCTTTACTCAAAATAGGATAATTGGATAGGAAATATAACTATATAAAGAAACTTGGTAACAATAAATAAAATAAGAAGATCAAAATCAATGAAAAAGAACATATAAAATTAGAAGAGATTTTAAGTACTAAAAACTAAAATATATAAATTTAAAATAAAAAAATTGATTAAGTCGGTTGAAAAAAAAAGGAAATACAAGAATTGAAGTGATTATAATTGGTTGATTCGAGTTTGAATTGAAATGAAGTTAACAAATAAACTAATCCGAAACATTTTGATTGATTTGATTTGGATTATCGGATTAACTAGGACAATCTAATTCAATGAAAACCTATAGCAGGAGCATCTATTTTATTTATCTTAGGATAAATAAATACTTGCATTAGTATTACAAATATAAAGTATAATGTTATAATCCTGCATTTGCATTACCAAGAACATGAATGAACTTGGCAACCTTCTCAACTACAGCCACAGGGTGAAGGGTGTTGCAGCAATTAGGTAAGACGAATTCTTTCTGTTCGGGGGTGAAATCGGTCCAGATGTCAATCCGACTCCTATATGCTCTTGTCATGGTCGTCCCTTTGGAGGCCAAACCGAGATGGGTTGAGACCTGAATAAGACACTCCAACGTTTAAGTCAGTTCGAGTTTAAGCAGGTAAGTAGTAATTACGGGGGAGTTAATGCGTATCTGTCTCATTACCAACAATGAGCTTTATAGGCTTGAGGTAGCGTGTGGGCCTACAGAAAGTGGTTGAGCGTCCGTATGGTTTGGTGCGGGTTGACCCAAGTCCCTTCGTGTAACGTCCTAATTTCTTAATTCAAAAATAATGCCTATTGGGAGCACTATTTCCAAATTCGTGAAATTATTTCACGCATTATTGATACCGGCATACAATACATCACAAGATTTAGGTATGCATGACAAACAAATCCGAACCCGCGGGTACCGACCCGTCCCCGCCCCGACTTTGACGGGGAAAACCCGTTTTGACCGGGTTTAAGTAAAATTCGACCCCGAACCTGCCCCGCCTTTAATGGGGACGGGGGAGGGTTTGAGGGTGTAAGAACCTGAACCCGCCCCGACAGAATAATTAAATAATTTTAATATACTAATAGTTAAATAATAAAGGTAAATTTATATATTTTCTTTAAAATATAATATAGTTCTTAAGTTTCTTATTTTTTTAGGATTATCAATGTTTATATTTACATGTTAATTAAAGTATATTAGATATATATATATATATAACTGATTTAAAAACATATATTTAAGTTATAAAAATAGAGAAAAAAATGAAAAATAGAGAAGGTAAAATCCCCGCCGGTTTCCCCCGAACCCGACGGGGATGAGGTTGGGTTTCATAATTTCATACCCGCTCTTTTTAAACCTGAACCCGAACCCGCCCCGACTTTTATGGGGTCGGGGACGGGGAGAGCAAAATCCGCCCCCGACCCACGCCGATGCCATACCTAGGCTTAGGTAATCCAATGGTTACTTAAGCAGGAATCCAATAAGTCAATATAAATAAATATACATAAACTGTTGCTAACAAGGCTCAAAATATAATGTCAAATAAATAGGCATAATGGATATAACCATACATGTGTCCTAGAATATAAATAGCTTCTCTAAGGCCCCACATATACTATTGTATCCCATCAAAACAATAACACTATGCCTATACAAAATAGTATCAACAAAAGGGGTCGGGCCACCATAAGACCCAACCAACAGCTTCAATCTCCCGATCAAGCATCCGAACGGGGACCCTGCACATCTGAATATAATTCCCACATCCTGGGGTGAGACTAGCGTTCCAGTGAGTGTGATAAAACATGCAGTGTATGGAGTCGGACAAATGAGATGCAACAAACATACATAATGCATAATCCCATCAAGAGTACAAGTACATAAAATCAAGGAAAGCATGACCGTGATGTGTTTTTACCCGACACCCGAGGTCTTTTCTCTATCTGTGACTGTGATTGAGCGCTCGGCCATGTGTCCAAGGACCGTCATCCAAGACCATCTATGATTAAGTTTTATCATCAATCAATGAATAATGCTTATTTTCATTTTAGCTTGAGGACCCCCATCTCCCTCTTGGCTGAGAGGTCGATGTGGTTACCTCGTTCTTCTTATACATGATTTCCCAAAGGCATGTGATGGTCGAAAGACCCTGTGATAGTCTGAAGACTCTGTGACATATTTTTTTATGGCCATTGGCCCATGAATGCTTGAAGGCATTATCACCCTATTTATCAATAAGCATGAATGGCATGGCAGGCACAAATAATCATTCCATAGAGATTTACACCCTAGAAAACTAAGTATGACCTAGGGTTAAAGGCATTTAGACATACCACTCAAGCAACCAAGATAAATCCAAGAAATCAACCAATAACGCTCACAATCAAGTAAATAAGCAAGGGGAGAGAAGAGTAGGGAGCATACAATAGGGCAATCAAAATGGAAGTGGGTGGGTGACCATGCTCACCTCAAAAGCAATAGAAATGGAGGTGATGGCACACTGCTAGAAGCTTGGACCTGCAAGACCTACATTGAAGGATATGCACCAACTTCAAGCCTGAGCTTCAAGCAAGGAAGAGTTGGAGAAATTAGTGTCTTACAAATAAAGGGTCACTACCCTACAAAATAAAGGTCACTACCCTACAGAAGGACACCTTGACCCTGGATAGGACCCTTGTCCTATGGACCACCCTTAATTAGGACTCTCTTATATTTTCTTTTTATTAATTGTAAATTTTCTTTTAATTCCTCCTACTTGGGCGCTATTTTTAGTGAGTTTATTGGTTAGTAGGTTGCCTTGCTATAAGGCTTAGGAGGTCATGGGTTCTATTCCCACATAGGATAGAAATTTGACTCATCTTGTATTTTCCTACATGAGTGGGCGCCATTTTGAGAGGTTTATTGGCTTAAGACTTAGCTTAGCCATATACCTTGGGGGTCATGGGTTCAAAACCCACTTAGGAGTGTTTTCACTCACCTTTTATTTTCTTTCTTTTTTATGCCCCTAAAAATCCGCCCCCCTCCCCCTCTTTTCCTATAAATAGGAGTCCTCTCCTCTTGTAAGACACACATTGAATTTTGAAGTAAAGGCATTATGCCCAATTTTCTCCTCCTTTTGTGAGTTGAGTGAGGCTTGGTGGTTGTTGCTCAAACCATATTGAGACTTATCTAATTCTCCTGAATTAGTGGCGTCTGGAATTGGACTTATCTGCTGCAAGTGGACTCTTGCTTCAGTGGCGTCCTTCCCATTTCTTCCTCTCCACTTTTTCTTTCATTTTCTCTCATTTTCTATCACTTTCTTGCGCAAAATAAGCTGCTGCCCTGCACCTTATTTTCGCAATTATTCACTATATTGTGATTCTAATCGGTTGGTTTTGCTCAATTCTAGATCCTACACCCATCCGGCTATCAATTGGTAATCAGAGCTTGATGGATTGAGCAATTTTTGGAGCACATTGGGGCTGTTGGGCGCTGTTTTGCTGCACCTATATGTGCAGAATTTTCATTCAATTTAGTGTAATTCCATCTCTCTTTTCAATTGTAATTTGGACTTGGACTGTTTCCCGGGCCCGAGGTGCCTTTCTACTGCTATCAGCACTTGTCTGTCTTGATTGATTTGCTTGAATTCTTGCTAGTTGGGGGCTGTTTTGGGCGGCTAATTCCCACCCCCTAGGTGTTTGTTTAAATGCCTCTTTAATTGCTCATACTTGTTCTTGAGTAATTCTTGCAAATTGCTTGACATAACTGCTTGTTTGTGGTGAAGTGTGGTAAGAGGAGGCATTGTTGTCTTCATTTTTCCAAAGATCGTTCACCTACATTTCTCCCCTTCACCATTAATTGTTCATCCCCCATATTCATCTCTTTACTTTCTGCTTTTAATTTTACGCCACTTAATTTACGCTTCTCCCCATCCTTTTAATTTCTGCTCTCCCCTTTACATTCTGCCATTTACATTTCTGCTCTCCCCCATCCTTTTAATTTCCGCTTCCCTCTTACTTTCAGTCATTTATTTTCAGTCCTCCCCATCCTTTTAATTTCCGCTTCCCCTTTACATTTCTGCTCTCCCCATCCTTTTACTTTCTGCCATCCCCTTCTACTTCTGCCATTTACATTTATGTCCTCCCCATCCTTTTAATTTCAGTTTCCCCCTTTAATTTCTTGCCATTTATTTTTGCGCAATTTTTTCCTTATTATTTTTGCCATTTTTGCGCATTTTTTGGCTCTTGTGTTGTTCAATTTCCTACTCTTGTTATGTCTGTTTGATGGACATTCTGATTGCAAATTTGGATTGGCTGCTATCTCTACCTTGGACTTTCCCTATTTGATTGTGCAAAACGCTCACCTATAGGATCTTTTTTGGTTCATAGTATTGGAAGAAGATCAACAAATTCTAATTGTTGATTTTCCTTTAAATTTTAATTCCAATCTTAAAATTGAACCAAGCGCGTTTCTGTGACCATACCGGTTTGTATAATCAACAAGGAAGTGCTAAGCAATTTTTTTGGCCATTTTTGAAATCAAGTTGCCATTACGTTTTTACAGTTTTTAGAAATCAGTTTATTCATTATTTTTGCTTTCTGGGCCACTTGGCCCAGTTTGCTGTCAGAAAATTCCAAAAATATTACAGTAGGTACAATTAATTTTTTTTATTGTGTACAAATTTCTGTAATTTTCTGTTGGGGGAAAAAGACAAAAAAAGAAAGAAAAGGCAAGAAAAAATACAAAAGATACGTACGTGCCAAAAATAGAAAAAGAGGTGTAAAAAAGCAATAAAGGGTGCAAAGTCAACAACAAAGAGGAAAAAGTCAAAAGACACCCAAAAAGAGTCGAAATTTCAAAAAAAAATTCAAAAAAATAGAAAAACAAAAACAAAGAAGTATCCCAACAATACAGTGACAATTATAC
Organism: Sesbania bispinosa; assembly: GCA_026901365.1. Taxonomy (NCBI): domain Eukaryota; kingdom Viridiplantae; phylum Streptophyta; class Magnoliopsida; order Fabales; family Fabaceae; genus Sesbania; species Sesbania bispinosa. The sequence goes on along the minus strand of QLOH01000707.1, from coordinate 336,601 downwards.
TGTAATCTTCTGCTTCATTTCCCTGTATACCGTAATTGAGTTGTATTTGCTGTTTTTCTTAAAAACGACAATTTTGACAACTCTTTTTCAAAAATCACCAAAAACAATTCTCTTTGCAATTTCTTCCGTCTTGTCTTGTTTGCTGTCTGCTCTTGTGTATAAGCTTGTTTGAGTGCCAACTTTTCTTGTTTGTCATATCAATTCTTTGTTTTGTCTTAGGATTTTCCAATCTTCTTCCAGTAGGTATTTTTCTTTGTTAGTGCGCTTCTATTTGGGTAAGGGTTAAGACTTAGACTCACGTTGGTCTTTGCAACTTCTAATCAACCTCCAACCGAGTAGAAGAGGCAAAGAGTTTTCATTATAGAAAAAGCCAAAAAAGAGTGACATACACGAGTGTTAACATTCCTTCGAGTGTAAACACTTAGTTGAGTGGAAAGGTCCTTAAAAGTTTTAACATAAAATCAATTAGGAGAATGGAAGGAAGGAGGAAAGGGGAAAGGGCAACCATGTTGTTTAGGAAAGCCTTAGAAACACCTTTGGGTGAAGAAGAGAGCCAAAGAGAGAACCTATTCCACACTAGGTGCCATATTGAAGATAGGGTTTGTTTAGTGATCATAGATGGAGGAAGTAGTAGCAACTTAGCTAGCCTTAGGTTAGTTAACAAGCTAAACTTACCTACTACCCCACATCCAGAACCTTATACACTTCAATGGGTGAGTGATGAGGAAGAATTTATGGTGGATAGGCAAGTGAGCTTAAGGTTCAAAATTGGGGATTACCAAGATGAAATGACCTTTGATGTCATACCCTTAGAAGCCTCTCACATCCTTTTAGGAAGACCATGGCAATATGAGAGAAGGGTGAAGCATGATGGGTATTCCAACACCTATAGGTTCCGCCACCAAGGGGTTAAATTCACCTTAATTCCTATGACCTCTAGTGAAATAAAAGAAGATCAAACCACACTTAAGAGGTTAATAGAAAAGAGAAAAGAGAACAATTAGAAAAAGAGAAAGAAGAGACACTTAAAAAGAGAAAGTGAGGAAGAATTAAGAATGCAAGAAGAGAAAGCATGTTTATCTTGTGATCATTTGAATGCTAACTCTTCTAGTGAAAGCATGAATAGGTTGATGGCAAACATTCCTAGTATTGCAAAAAGGACAACTCAAGCAGTTGAAAGGGAGTTTCCTAAACTAACTTTCTTTATGCATGAAATGCCTTCTTCTATGCATAATTATATGCCTCAAAGCATTACATGTTTGAAAGAAATAAACAATGTTGATGATGCTTTGAAATCTATTGCATGTTTAGAAAAGGCAACTAAGTTTAAGAGTACCATGAAACTTACTAGAGATGCATGTTTAGTCAATTCCTTTGATCAAATTAGATTGCATGATAGGAATGATAACAAAGTTGGATTGAATATGCATGCACCTTTGGTTTGGGTTTATAAGTTGAATACACATTTTGGTCCTCAAATAATTGTTTCATATAAAGATGTGTATTATGCTCTTGAACTAGTTTGTAAAAGGATAAAAATTTGGATGAAGCTATCACATATGAGAAAACTTGTTTGACATCCACCTTACATGATGATATGCTTCATAGTGTGCTTGCTCAATGTGATTCTTTTAATGTTTCATCTTACATGAATATATATGATAATATGCGAAATGTGTCATATTACTTGGGTGAGTGCATTAGAATGGATATGCCTGGTGAACAAACTAGCATGAATACCTCATGGCATGAACATATACACTACCCTTTTGACAATCATACTCAAGATGCATGTGTTATGTTCAATAAAAATGTTGGGATGTTATTGAAAAATATTAAGACATTTATGCCACATAGTTTCACTTGTGCATTTATTTGGGAACACAGTGTAGAATATTTTGATGAATATCGCACATTGAAACATATTTTGTACTTGTGTGGAGATTATTTCCTAAGCCTTCTCCATGACCACTTACTTATCTTACTTCCAAGGGAGGGCTTCAAAAGATTAGTCTTTGACCCAGGATCTAAATCCACAGCGTACATGGACAAGATGATTCATTCTTCATTTAGGGAGTTTTTTAACCCTTATCTCAAACACCTCTTGTTCATGTTATATGATTTTCTTTTGCTAACCTTTATGATTCCCAAGTATTTCTGTTATGAGCCTTCACTTTGCTTGCTTGGGAATAATACTTATGGGTCTTCTTCTTGTTGTCTAGGCTCAAGGAAGATGTTCAACTTGTGGATCTCTGACTCTACTCTCCAAAGACTAAGGGAAGTACCTTCTTACTTCCTGAATTTTGTCATCCATCTCTTTCTTCTACCCAGTTCATTATTGTTATGCCTCCTTTTTGAATTTTCAGATTTGAGGTCAAATCCTTTTCAAGGAGGAGGGAACATTGATAACCGGATGGGTGTAGGATCTAGAATTGAGCAAAACCAACCGATTAGAATCACAATATAGTGAATAAATTGCGAAAATAAGGTGCAGGGCAGCAGCTTATTTTGCGCAAGAAAGTGATAGAAAATGAAAGAAAATGAAAGAAAAAGTGGAGAGGAAGAAATGGGAAGGACGCCACTGAAGCAAGAGTCCACTTGCAGCAGATAAGTTCAATGTCAGACGCCACTAATTCAGGAGAATTAGATAAGTCTCAGTATGGTTTGAGTAACAACCACCAAGCCTCACTCAACTCACAAAGGGAGGAGAAAATTGGGCATAATGCCTTTACTTCAAAATTCAATGTGTGTCTTACAAGAGGAGAGGACTCCTATTTATAGGAAAAGAGGGGGAGAGGGGTGGATTTTTAGGGGCATAAAAAAGAAAGAAAATAAAAGGTGAGTGAAAACACTCCTAAGTGGGTTTTGAACCCATGACCCCCAAGGTTTATGGCTAAGCTAAGTCTTAAGCCAATAAACCTCTCAAAATGGCGCCCACTCATGTAGGAAAATTTAAGATGAGTCAAATTTCTATCCTATGTGGGAATAGAACCCATGACCTCCTAAGCCTTATAGCAAGGCAACCTACTAACCAATAAACCCACTAAAAATAGCGCCCAAGTAGGAGGAATTAAAAGAAAATTTACAATTAATAAAAAGAAAATATAAGAGAGTCCTAATTAAGGGTGGTCCATAGGACAAGGGTCCTATCCAGGGTCAAGGTGTCCTTCTGTAGGGTAGTGACCTTTATTTTGTAGGGTAGTGACCCTTTATTTGTAAGACACTAATTTCTCCAACTCTTCCTTGCTTGAAGCTCAGGCTTGAAGTTGGTGCATATCCTTCAATGTAGGTCTTGCAGGTCCAAGCTTCTAGCAGTGTGCCATCAGGTGGGGATGAAGGGGTTGAGAGTGATGATTCCAAGCTCTAGTAGGGGGTTGAGGTTCCAATCCGAGCTCCTTGTGCTCCTCTCTTCCTCTATGTCTCTCTAGGTTTCTCTCTCTAATAAAAGGGGAGAAGACAATAAATGAGAAGCCCTAACTTGAATCAACATTAAAAGCTGATTCGCGGATTCTCGCTCAAGCGAGAGCCTTCTCACTTAAGCGAGAGGAAAGGTTCCCTAGGAGAATCGCAATCTCACTCAAGTGAGAACTTGCTCGCTTGAGTGAAATTCACCCAATAAAAACCCCAAACCTCTCTGACTTTGCCTCGCTCAAGCGAGAGCAACTCCAAATTTTGGTTGAATTGCGCTTGAGCGAGAGGCTCTCGCTCAAGCGACCATATCAGTAACTAGATTTCTGATTTTCACTGATATGCTCGCTCAAGCGAGGCCATCTCGCTCCTCGCTTGAGCGAGAGCACCTGAATTCAAAACACTTATTTTTCACTCTTAACCAATTTTTCCCTAATTCTTTTTATAAAAACACATTCCCCTTTTTACTTTTATTCATGAAAATAGTTAAATTTGGGATGTTGCACTTTGCACGTCCGTCCGGGTTATACAGATGAGATGTGGTCAATGCGGGTTGGGTGATCCGCTCTAATCCTTTCCGGGCCTGTTAACTCGGGGGTTGGCGGCCCAATCCTACTCCCAGAACACTTTCTATTGAAGAAATGCACACATTAACTATGCTATTTTCACTTTCTGGACATCGATATGGTATTTCTAGGCTTCTTAATAAATCAAGTCAGGTGAATGGCACTTTTCTTCATGGCTAGTTTTTTGGTGTAAACCACAGGTATCCCTTATTACCAGGGGCAATCCTGTTCGGGGCTTAGTCAAAGTTAAGGCTCCTCACCCCTCTCGAAGAATGTGTTTAGTGGTGATCAAACCCGAGAGCTCTTTCCACAATCTCAGCCTGCGTTGGCAACTGAGCCACAACTCTTTAGTTCTTCATGGCTAGTTTGTTTAACTCAAAACATAATACACTCCTAAAATATTTTCGAAGGTATAAAATTATATTTTCAAGAATAATATTGCAAGCAATGTATGAAACACATCATTTTAATAAACATAAACTAAAAGAGAAAGAGAGAGAAAAAATATTTTTGAAGGTATAAAATTATATTCTGAAGAATAATATTGCAAGCAATGTATGAAACACATCATTTTAATAAGAGAAATGAAATTCATACACCACACAACATTACAACCATGGAAGAGAGAGAGAAAAGAAAAAAGAAGAGGGAAAAATGCGGGATGTGATATGTGATGTAATGGAGAGATATAGAGAAAAAAATATGTTATATGAGTTGTTGTATATTTTGGTTGTATAAATTTATTATCTCTTTTAATAAACATAAGCTGAGAGAGAGAGAGAGAGAAATTTGTTCCTAATAAAAGGGAAGTAAAACACATCCCTCGTACCTAGTCTTTGAGCTTCGTCCCCCCTCCTCTCTTCGCCTTCCTTTCATTTTTCATCACCCTTCTTTTTTCTCCATTTCCCTTCAATCTTTTACACATAGTGAAAAGTGATGAAACTTAAAATTCCTACTCATCCCATTTTTCTTTCCAAGTTTAGTAATTTTGGAGTTATCTGAGTAAGGAGGAGAGTACCCACACCACAGGAGTTACTCATTTCGGCTCTATGAAGTATACCCACAATTTGTAACTTAAGGAATATATTATTGGAGTTGTTGGAAAGCAGTTTGGTTGACTCTCATTACTTGTGAGTGGTTTAACGATCATTGTGGTTAGGGTTGTAAATGAGCTTAGTTATTCGTGAACTATTTGAGTTTGACTTATTAAATGCTTGACCAAACTCGTTTGTTTAATTAAACAAACAAACTCAAACTTAAAGTTGAGCTCGATTATCTAAATGAGGCAAGCTAAAGCTTTATAAGCTTGACATTGAGAGGTCGCGAATAGTTTGCTTATTATATATATATATATGTATATGAGGAATGATCAAATTACATTAGTGTAAGTTACACCAAGTCTTACACTGCTGAATAACTTTTTAACAGATCATCATATTAAGTAATTTACCGTTGGATTTAAAGTTACTATTATATAGATCACACATATAAAACTTTACATTAATCTGAAATTATTTGATATATCATTGAGATGTCTCAAAATTAACGTCATATATACATTTGAAATATATGAAAGAAAGGACAATTTGATTATCGGTTTATTAGTGTTCAAATTTTATGAAATTTTACACAAATGATCAAGATGATGAATAAACATAATACAACGGTTGGATTAATAAAAATCATATTCGATCTAGAGTTATTAGCGGTATAAGACTTGGTGTAACTTACACTGGTGTAACTTATTATTATTAATTAATATTAATAATAAAAGTAAAGTAAGATTAATAAAAAATAGAAAAGAAAACATAAAGTTAAAGTTTATTTTTAAAATAAATAATAAAATAATAAAGTAAAATAAATACTATATATATATATATGAAAATAAGTATTGAAATATTTCTTATATCAATTAAAAAGTTATGTATTGAATTTTAAAAAATATAATATTTTAGAATTTTTTTAATTACACATACCATGTATTAAGAATATATTTTCATTTTTCTATCCATATAAGAGTAAGTCTACAGGTATGGGTGGAAACAGGTCAGACTTTGGCAGGCCTGAGCCTGGCCTGACTCATAATTCATAAGCCTGAGTCTGGCCTGTTACTTGTTATAGGCCTTTTTGTAAGGCCTGGCCTGGCCTGCGAAAAAGCCTGGCTTGACCTGTAAGCCTATTTAGAAGTATGTTTTATAACAAGGCCTACCAACAGGCCAATAGGCCTATAAGCCTATGCAGGCCAGCAGGCCTTTTAAACAGGTTTTTTATATAATTAATTTATTATATTCTAATTTTTTACTATATTATAAATTTTTTAATTATATTTATAGTTATTTATATAATTAATTTAATATATTATATATTATATTAAACAGGTCGGCCTGTTAAGCCTAATAGGCTTTTTCATAGGCCTGAAGCCTGACCTATTTAACTAAACAGGCCTTTTAAGAAGCATTAGCTTGGCCTTTTTAATAAACGAGCCAGGCCAGGTCAGGCCATAAACAGGCCAGGCCGCAGGCCCCTGACAGGTCGGGTGGCCTATTCCCACCCCTATCTACAGGGGTCATATTTTGGCTTGTATTTTGTTCATTGTAATTAGCCTGGTGGGTGTTTGGGTCTGATGTCTTCATGTGACAGAATTTTCTCTTTTAGCTTTGTATTTGTATTGGGTTAGAGTAACCCTTGTACTCTTTTAATTTAAATTCATTTTTGCTTAGCAAACAAAAAGAATATATTTCTAATTTTATATTATCATTTAATACTAAAATATTTATTCATTAATAAATTCATAAATTTTAAAAATGATTTGAAGAAAATTTTCATAAAAGCAAAATTAATGAAATTATAAATGAGTTAAACAAACCAAGCTAAAACTTTGTTTTTCTTTAACAAGTCAAGTCAAGGAAAGTCAAGCTTTTAAGTTTGGATCGTTTAAATAAATGAATCAAGCTTGAGCCACATATTTTTTTTCATAAGCCAAGCCTGAACTTCAGGTGCTTAGTTTGGCTTGGCTCGACTCATTTACAACCCAAATTTGTGGACTATTTTATTATTTTTTATAATTACTATTTTAATTTATCTTGCTTTATTTTAATGTTGTTTTTTGATTAAAATTTGGGAAACATATTCTTTATACTGATTTCATTTTGCGTGAAATTCATTTCAAAGATGGATAAATTTATAAATTTAAAATGGCTGTAATTGATAAAAATTGAGATCGAATTTTGAAAGGGACTTTAAGAAAATAGAATAAATTTGAGATTTGTATTATTGGGATCCATGTTAGAACCATGTGTGTCATTAGCAGATGATAACAACCTAGGTGGACCTAGTTGTATGATTCCAGGAGGAGAGAGCTATCTATTAGATGGAGCCTCCACTTTGTGGAGAGGGCTATCAACGAGATGGAGTCGCCCCCAATAATATAATATGACATTGAGACATGTTACGACTCCGGGAGGAGAATGCCATTTGTTAGATGGAGCTAGCTGCCACTCAGTGGAGAATGCTATCAATGAGATGCAACCGCCCCCGACACAATATTGAGATATGACACACGATCTGGGTGGAGAGGGTTATCCTTTAGATGGAGCAGCCCCAAGGGAGAGGCCCCCTTTGGAGGAGAGGGCTATCGACAAGATGGAGCCGCCTCTCGGTTCTATCATGAGTGATCCCTATTGTATTTACATTTCACATGATTTATATTTTTCTTAATATATTTCATTTCAGATTTATTCATTTAAACTTACATATGTTAAACTTGTTATTATTTTTTAAATGGTGAAGTAATTACCAACTCATGATATTAGATCAAGTTTATTTGAAATTTTTGGGACTATTGAACTCACACGTTTAGTAAGTTTTATATTAAGAAGTGAGTTTTATATTAAGACTATTTTATTGAACAACTTGTGTGTGGATGTGTTTCCCTTCTAGTTCATGGTGTTTGTTAGGCCTTTACTAAGTCTTTATGACTTACTGACTTACCCCTTTCTATTATTTTTCATCCAAATTCTCAAGCAGCTGGGTAGCAGGCTGCCTAGCAAATTTTGATACCTTCGACTTCACTAACTATTCTTTTGGTAGGCCTCCTTTGTTTGGTGGTCATTTGATGTATTTTGGTTATATGTACAAATATGCAACTATAGGGAGTCTAGTTATGAATTTATGTTGAGGTGTATATTTTGATGTTTATTAGATCAATACTATGTTTTTGGATACTCTGACTATGTATGTGTATATATATTGTTGGTAGGATTTTTGAACTTTTGGGATGTCCAAAATATTAGGGAGACTCTATCAAAATTTTTGTAAGATTTTAGAAGTATGTTTGTTTGGGAAATTCATTTATCAAGTATTACACTATTGTTATAATTAGATTTGTCAGGCTAAATTAAGGTATTAGTCTGTGCACCGATCACGACCTTGGATTTGGGTTGTGATAATGTAATTATTAGGTAAATTTAAAAGCATTTTTTTAACATTTAACATTGATAAATAGTTTTCAAAATATAAAAAGTATGAAAAGAGGTGAGAATTAAAATTATAACATGGCTTCCATATATATATATATATATATATAAACTTCCATTCTCATGCCATGGGAAAGAAGATATCAATCCCTCCTCATGGGAATAGAAATGGATGAAAGTATAGGAATATCATTTTCCTTGGAACCATAATGGCCAAGAATATTTTTTTAAAAAACTTATGACAAATATGAGAATATTACATTGCTAGGTTAATTTTCCCAAAATAAAAAGGAAGTAGTAAAGTCACGGTTAAGGTTTAGGTTAATTTGACCAATATTATAAAATTCATATAATTTATTGACTCAGTCAAGATATTAAATTATTGAGTCATTGGTTACACTGATATACATCTAAACCTATAGAATTAGGGGCAGAGCCAATACTATGAACTCCCACAACTAATTTTCTAAAATTATATAATGCCATATATAAAATAATATTCTCGCCCCCCCCCCCCCCCCCCACTTTAATTTTTAACCTTTTATTATATTTTATCATCTGTTTGTTAACATGTGTTATTTGAAGTGAATCCTAAATTTAACCCTCTTTTTTTCCTTTTTTTAAATGGGTTGTGTTATTTTTCCCTTATTTCTTCATGATGTTTTTCTGACTAGTCACTTGACATTTGTATACCTATATGGTACTGATATTCAGTATTGGTTGAGTTAGCTTTTGTTGATCCATCATTGCTACATTGTTTAGATAGTATTGAGGAATTGGATATGGACACTTATACTTTTGGTATTTGCTATCGTCCCACCTATGTTAACCTTATTGAATTAAAGAATTCTTTGTAGATAAGGTATCGTTCTGTAGACACTTCGGAACGGAACAGAATGAGACATGTAGGTTCCATTTTATGTTTGGTGTATTTTAAAAATAGAATAGAACATGACATATTATTAAAAGAGTGGAACACTTTGGTTCTATAAAAAGGTGGAACCATGGAGAACATAACATAACATCTCATTATTAATTTTTTATTGACAAAACTACCACCGACTCTCCTAACCTTTTTCCTAAAACTGCTATTCATCCTTTGTCACCTAACACATTTTACCACCACCATTGTCGTATGGCATCCTACACCGCCACCGTTGTCGCCACCACCACCACCGCCACCGCCACCGCCACCGCCACCACCACCACCACCTAACACATTTTACCACCACCATTGTTGCTCGACACCCTACACCACCACCGTCGTTGCCGCCACCGCCACCGTTGTCGCACCACCACTACAATCGTCATCGCCATCACCGCCACTACCACCTAACACCTTTTACGATCACCATTGTCGCTAGACACTCTACACCATCATCGTCGTTGCCACCACCACCGCCGCCACCATCACTATCGCCGCCCTACACCACATACTACCACCTTCCAACACCCTAAATTAAATTTTTCAATACTTAATTAAATAATAAATAGGATAAGGATATATATGTAATTGGACACATATCATCATGTTATATTCTATAGTTACCAAATATAACACAAAACATTTTTTGTCCCGTTACATTCTATTCTATTTTGTTCCGTTCTATTTTGTCTCGTTCTGTACTTCTACCAAATGCTATCTAAATATAATTATATATTTCTTTTACTTATAAAAAATTTACAAGTTTTATATCAAATTTATTGCTATATTATACACGTGGTAGTTAAAATTTTCTTATAATTTTAGTCTTGGCCTCCCTTGAATTAAAATTCTGACTCCGCCCCATGTGTAGGAAAATATAATTTTGTACCCAATCATAAAACACCTATATATGCGTATATATTAAACGCTTAAATATGTTTTTAGTTCCATAAAATATAATAAAATTTAGTTTTGGTCCCTCTTTTATATTTTTCTTGATTTCTATCCATTTTTTAAAAAAAACATATTTTTAATCCTTATTATTGACTATACTTCATTAATTCATACTTGTAACTCTTATGTAGTTTTTCTTGGATAAAATTTAGAGGAGGATTCTTGTAAATTTTTCTCTTAAGAAATCCTTCACAGTAAATATTAAAAAAAACATAATTTAAAAAAAATGTTGTTTCAAAATTTGTATACTTTACTATTGAAAAATACATAAGACAATTGTGTAAATTTTGAAATTTATAAAAAATAATTTTGAAATTCACAGGAAAAATTCAAAGGAGAATTCATAATTTAATTTATAAGAAACATTGCTTGTCATATGTAAAAAAATATATTTAAATCCTTATTTAAAATCAGTTTGATAACATCAATTTTTAGGATTAAAGATAAAACCTTTAAAAATAAAATATTTTTATTAAAATAAAAAATATTTATTGTTCATTTATGTTTTTAATGTAATTATTATTTTTATTTTAATAAAAATATTTATTTTATAAAGTCTTATTCTCCATAGTCGATACTAAAGAGTGATGTTATGAAATTATAAGGTAATATTTTAGTGTCTGGTTTAATAAAACGGTCTTGCTCTTTTATGATCTTACCTACCTTTCGAGGACGAACTCACCCAACTCATGGACTTATATGGACCGGCCGGCCTTTTGTATATGTTCTTTAAAAATAGTAATTAAGACAATATATAAATTTAGTGTGTATTACACTTTTTTTCTTGAAAGATGTTTAAGTTATATTGCTCTGTTCTCTAGTTTTAAAAATTATACTCTTGTCATTTGAAAAATAAAATAAATTATACTTTAGTTCATTTTTATGTAAATGGACTTTGTAGTTAATTTTAAGTGTTATCAGTAACTAATTTTGATTTTAAGATTTTAGAATATCAAAAGGAAATTTAAGTAATTTTATATCATCTTTATAATTCTTCTCAAACTTTCAATTTCTTAAATCCTTACAATTAATAGTAGATGTTTAAAAATAATTATTTATTATGTTAAGAATTTCGGAGAGAGAAGAAAATGTCTATAAAAAATAATTTATAGATAAGTATAATACATATTTATTTATTAAAGTAATATAATTTAATTTTTAAAATTAGAAAGGAAAATAAAGGAGTAAACTAACAAATCAGTCCCTGATTCTATGGGGACCATGCAGTTTCATCCCTGACTTTTCTAAAATAGCACTTTAGTTCATACTTTATTAAAAAAACATGCACTTTAATCCTTATTTTATTAAAAAGCATGCACTTTAGTCCTTCACTTTATTGAAAAACATGCACTTTATGCATGTTTTAACAAAGTTAGGGACTAAAAGTGCTATTTTACAAAAGTCAGGGACAAAACTGCATAATCCCCACAGAGTCATAGACTGATTTGTTAGTTTACTCGAAAATAAAGTAATTTAAGTAGTATATTTTAAGGGGATGTGTAATTAAACAACAAAGATATTAATCAAAATAAAAAATATTACGATGACTATAAATGCTAAACTAATTTAATCTAAATTGAATATTATTTGAGTTAGAACATTTATTACATGTTAGTTTATCCGCATTTATGAATTATATGATGCTTTTATGTAGTCATTATGATGATATTTTGGATTGATCTATGCATTTGTTTTGTTTAATTAATATGGGTAGTGTTCTGTTTGGAAAATCTTTTAATTAATATTATTCTTTTAATGTTGTATTCTGTATTCATACAATTTGTTGATACATTTAATGGCCCAGTCCGTTTTCAGACAAAAACAATTATTGTTCCGTAGAAGTTTTTAACATTCATACGCAGTGGTGGGCCTTAAAAATTCCAACCATACGGACCCAAGAAACATCCAAAAGATGAAGAGAAAGTAAAAAGGAATAAGGAGAGGAAAGAACATTCTGGTGTGCAACTATGAACTATCACAGTGAAAAAAAAAAAAAATTATGTAGGCACAACTTAAACATGCATAAAAAGGTAAAATTTAGGTACAAAAGTATATTTTACTCTCACAGGTTAACAGTAATTGTATTTGTGTTCCAATAGCTGCTTAAAAATAAAATTTTTGCAGTCAACCTAGGTTCTGGACCCTAATTAGTCTTTATTGAGTGGAAAGGAGAATTAACAAACACATGAAAAAAGCAGTTCAAAGGCCTAAACTTTCACAAAATTTAGACGCAACCATAAAGTCAGATTTCAGGTCTGTAACAAACTCTGTACAAGTGTATCAAACTCCAATGTATACAATCAATGCTGACGCAAGTGACCCATCTGTGAAACCCAGACAAAGCAATCCCTCCCTCTCATTGACCCTTCTTCTCTTTAGGCACACAACATTATCAGCAATAATTTTAGTCCAAAAAAATAAACAAAAATAGAGGGGCAGTTTCTTTCTTTCCATCTAATTTACATCTCAAGGTGATGATAATAATTAATCCCCATCAGAATAGGAAACAAATTTCTAAGGGTTGTAGAAATGGTCACCACATTGGCATTTCCAACTCAATGGCTTGTAATTGGAATACCTGTTGTTACCTTGAAGAAAGAAACCTTCCATGGCAGCAATTTGGTTAAGACCTGGCTTGGCCTTGTCATGGTTAGGTGAATTTGGAACTTGCACTGCCATGCATGGATGACACTGGTTGCACTTGTTGTGGCATGTAGGAGGAATGGAACCTAACCTGTTTTTCTCCTCAAATAACTGGTCCTGCACATACACAACAATAACACACATACCCAACTGAGTACTTTCCAAACCAAGTAGAAAAACACATACATAAAGCAAATGCATGAGGAAAAATCATGGCTTTAATAGGTTAAATAAAAGCCTACCCTTGGAGGAATTGCAGGGTGTGGTTGATTGAAGCTAGAAACAGGACAAAACAGATGGGGTAGTAGAACTATGATAATAAGCAAGATGATGATTGTGATGGTGGTGGTGGTTGTGGAGTTCTTCTGATATGAATTAAGTGAAGCCATGAATGTCTATCATGTCACTTCTTGAAGTCATTCCCCATCTAACCAAGAGAGTGAGTGAGGAGCAAAATTATTAAATGTGAGTGAACTATCTATCTTTCAGGTTGTGTTTGTGAAACAAGCCAACCCAGAGAAAGAGATAGAGAGAGAAGAAATAAAATGGCTTAAAAAACTTATTTTGAGTGATGGGTCATGAATGCTTTTTTCTTGTTGTGGCGTATAGTGAGAAGAAAGAGGAGGGGCATGAATTAGAAGAGTGTTGGGGCAGCCTGCAAGTATAGAGAGGGATAGTGGACGCTGAGAGAGGGTGCAGAGTGTGGCAGAAAAAGTGAAAGGAACGATTCAATAGAGGTAAACAAATTGGGAGAATCCACATCAGTATCAAGGACCCCTTGGTCAGTATTCTATTAGTAGTTTGAGACTGGTTATAAGTAGCTGGGTGGAAAGCGAAAGCATTTTTGTATTTCTAAGGGGGTAAAAAAAACACACACACACACACAACACAAAATGACAGGTGGTAGTTAAAATTGGCATTTATTGTGCTATCTAATTTTCGTCTCACTTCTTGGAGATTGACTGGGTTTGACCTAGCTATTTACATTTTACAATTAGGGGTTTCCAAACTAATTATGCTTGCTGATGCAAAGGGATTCTGTCTGCTTACTGAAGCCAAAAAAAAGTCCTAACCTAGTGTAGAAAATGAATAATCTTCTTGCCTCCAAAAACAGGATTCTCATGCAAGTTTAAAATGTTGCTATTACATGTTTGGATGAACCATGGAAGTCTATATAAATCATACTTGAAGATGTAAATATGATTTGAAATTTGTGTATGTAGTTGTTTTTCATTAAAATTGATTTTATCTTTAAATTTATGAATTGTTAACGTGTTAAATTGTAATTTTTATATTGGGTTAAAAAATTTATATTGAAATTTACTATGTACTTAATTTAAGAAAAATATTTCCAAATATGAACCACATTACTTAAAATTCATATTTAATCAAAATCAATTCTATAAGATCATGTTGAGGTTCATTCAAATTTATATAAACACTCATACACAAAAAATAAATGTATATTTGGATTCATGTTTATCATTCAAAATCACGTTGAAACGTTAGTTAATATTATTTTAAGTAGAGATCACAATTGAGCCAAATCCTATGAATACCCTAAATATTATTTATAATGGACAGAGTAAAAACCCGTTAAGCGGTATGGGCGCAGACACAGGTAATAATCCGCATTTTTTTACTGGGATGAGCGTGAGTACAAGCACTATGGTGCCTAAGCCTAACCCGCCCCATACTCTCACACGCGCGCACACACATATTAATTAATTAAATTATTTAATACATAATACTATATATAATTATATATGACCAAAATAGTGATTGATTGTAGTGGAAGTGGACTATGACCCAGACAGATTTTACATGGTCAAGGGTTTGAATCCTGGAATCACCACTCTTGGAGGGGCTTTACCTAACCACCACCCACGGCCCGATGGTTAAACTCACACCTATGTGGGGATTCCCGGTCAAAGACAAAAAAAATATATAATTATATATATATATATAAATTTTATTAAAATATCTAATATATTTATATATATTTTTAAAACTACCTATTTATGTTTTTTTTTACTTTATAAAATATGACCAATTAGTGTTAATAATCTACTTTTTGCACAACTTGGAGAATGCTAGCACATAATGTCCAAGTTTATAAAATAGAGTGATGTGAAAGTATATTGTAATATTTAATAAAAATTTTGAACATTAGATCATGTGTTCTGTTTTAGAACGTTAACATATTATGTTTCGATTGAATAAAATTGCTATGTTACTGATGTTTAATAAATGTTTGGATGATTTTAGAGTAATTTTTCAATTGATTTATACTTTTCTTTAATTAATATTTTTTTATTGAGTTATTAATTTTTCACTCAACTAAATTGTGGGTGAACGAACACGGGTATGAGGGTGGACATTAAAATTGTTGCCCACGCAAGTACGAGCGCGGGTATGGGTTTTTTTAAAAACGCATGTAAGAGAACGAGCATTATAGTACCCTGCCAGGAGGGTACCCATTGACATCCCCAGTTTTAAGTATATGTACACATATTTGAGTGAGTGTTCGTAAACTTAAGTTTAATGACATGTTTGGATGGACATTAGGAGCATGCAAAATCACATTTAAAGATGTAAACATGGTTTGAAATCAATCCCAACATGTTTAGGTATTTTGAATCAAAATTGATTTTTCTCTAAACTCATGATTGAGTTAACGAGATAAATGGTAGTTTTTCCATTGCATTACTACAAAGTTACTTTTAAGAAAAAAATTTACAAACACAAATCATATAACTTCAAACTCACATTCAACCAAAACCAATTCTATAAAATCAAGTTTATAACGTCCTAATTTTTAATTAAAAAAAAATTACTGTTAGGAGTATCTCACTCCAATATTAATATTAATACATGCCATTTTACATGTCATAGCATGTTCCAAAATAAAATTAATTAATAATTAAATTGGCAAATATAAGAATTGAGTGATATTCCAAAGATCACTCAACCTATAGAATCTTTAATAGAGACATGAAATAAATACATGCAAATTAAAGCTATTGAAACTAATGAACCTAGAGTCTAATTGGGACACGTACCAATAAAAATTAAAGACTATAAACTATTGGCTATAATTGGTCTTAAGCCTTCAAGAGACCCCAATAATCCCCTCGAGGTCTAATTTGTAACAACATGATATTGAGTTTGGATGGAGAATTTTAGAATTCTCAAAATTGTAATAGACAATGTTGAGTGAATTGTTAAAATGAGAGGAATTGACAATGACAATCTAAAAAATTTGAACATAAAAGAGAAATGTTGAAATTCTCTCTCAATATTTGTCATTTGAAATTTCCCTATTTATCATAAAAAATCCTCCTATTTGTCATTTAAAATTCTTTATTCTACTATTTTAACACATGAATTCTAGTAATTTCAAATTTCTCTATCCAAACACAAGGTAATAGTACTAACATCCTAATGAGCATAATCAAAACATGCAATGTAAAACAATGCAACGATCCACATCTTAAGTATTAAGAACATTCATATCCTCATACTTCATCTACAACATATCACTATTCATCTATTTAAATAGATAGAAATTATATCTTTTCTTTAAGTTGTCTTTTTACTTTCTATATTGGTTGTCCAGAGCTCTTAGTCAAAGCAAGAAGAGTCCCCCTTGCAGGTCCTATAATAGAATTGCACTCCCTATAATCTTTTCAAATTAACCATGTTGTCTTAATTAATGGTTTCCATATTGTCCATAGGCCATATACAAGCCAAAGCTTGATTTCCATATTGCCAATAGGCCATATACAAGTCGAAGCTTGATTATGTTGTGTGGTATATTATTTTCGTGAAAACACATAACCATATTTTCGTATTTAAGGGGGAACCATATTCATCAAGATGATAACAACAAGAATGATATGTATGTGTGTCAATATAATGAGCATGTTATTAAATAGTCAAAGCCATCACATAGTAACCAATAAAAACAATCACAACAAACAAGAATGAGGGAGATCGAGAAGAAAACTCAAATAAATCATGAATGAGGGTAAGTGTGTGGATTATACTCACATGGAGTATGATGGTGACGTGAATCTTTTGACCATAGGGACACACTATGATTGACTTCTCTTCTCCCTCTACTTCAATCCTAATTCGTCGAGCTTTCTCATTTGTCTCTTTCTCTTTGTTTTCTTATATGCTTCTAAGGTTTAATTGTAAGATGCCTCATAAAATCTTGAATCCCCCTATTAGAATTTAACACCCTCTTAACATTCCGACCTATACTCATAATTACTTATTTATATTATCTATTTAATTATATTTAATGCTACTTAATTATTTATTTAATTCTAATTTCTTCTATTTATTTTATTTATTTAATTATAATTGTTCCTACCTTGGGAACTCCCTATAAAACTATTAATTTTATTAAAATCTAGAGCTGGTAAAATGGGTCAGCTCGTTCAGACCTGCAAAAATGTAGGGATCAGACATTTATTTTAGAAGTATGAATAACTCTTGGGGTTTTTTTAGCCCAACTTGATAAAGCTCACTACCAGCAAAAGTCCATAAAAATGTTGGACTCGAGCTTTATTTTAGAAGTTTGAATAACTACCGGACTTTTTAGTGCGACTTGTAAAAGTCCGCTACTTGCTTCGAGCCGTACCGGGATAGCCCGAATTGATAACTCTGTTGAAATCCTCAATTTCTAAAGGTCTAAGTTTATTAAAGCTCATTTAAATTGAAGTTTGTAAATGCTCACTAAGTGAATTTAATTTTATAGAATTGATTTTGCTTAAAATCAATTTTGCACAATAGGCACGCTTGTTTCAATAATGAATTCGTATAGTTAAAGTGCAGAGATTAAATGAATTCTCAACCATATAGTTAAAGAATTAACCTTGTAAATTGAAAAATAACAACAACCTGTCTAAAAATATAAAACAGATACGACGGAGAATCGCCACTAATTTTATTAAGGGAAAATATAGAAAACCCCAAAAGATGTGATTTGCATAAACCTAAGCCAGGATCGAGAGTTGGTCATGCATAAGGAAGGGTGGAGATTGAACCCCACAACACCCTTGATACATCCACTTAAAAAGTGATTACCTTTGTTTTAATTGTGCAAATTATTAGTGGGTTTCTTAATATTATTCACCCCAAAAAATAAAGTGTTATTTACAATCAAGGAATTTTATTACCAATTATTTACAGGAGAAGTTTTATTACAAATTATGTACAAAAGGTTGAATTATGAAAACTATTAATTTGACTTGAAAGGGGTGGTCTTTGCTCCTACACATCCCCTGGTGCAATGGGGAACTCAAAGGTCACGTAGTTCTTCTAAAAAAAACATTTTGATTAGTTGATGAATTTTATTTAATTTTGTTTCTTTCCTAATTCTTACAATTCAAATCAAACTAAAAATATTTACATTTTATTATTTTTTATATTTTTAAGTTTTATTTAACAAAACTAAAAAAATCCTCCGAAAATAAAAAATATACAAATAATTTAAATAAAAGAAAGGGATGGGTGGACTTACCTTAAAAGTGACCACTTTTGACGCTACTTCTCTCTTAAGATTGCTTGATCTCTTTTTGCTTGATCTTTGTGACATCGCTTCCTCCTCTGGTTGCTTGATTGCTTCTTTATGAGATACATTCTTTCTCCAATTGCTTTCCTCTCCAATATTGTTTTCCTGTGTGATTTGTTTGATGTTTCATCCTAGTCACTCATTGGGTATTTATAACCCATCCCTAAACCTCAACTCTATCCTTTCCTTTTCCTTTTCAAGTTAGTTTTATCTTTATTTAATCCTCAACCCCCTGTTATCTCTTCCTTTTTATCATATTTTTAGCGAGTAAACCATCATTTTAGTCCCTGACTTTTTCCGAGTCGGACACTTTAGTCCCTGACTTATGGAAATACACAATTTAGTCCCTGACTTTGTTTAACATCCATCAGTTTATTCCAAAACGTTATATTCCGTTAAGTCATTGTTAATGTGGCAATCTGACTTGTCTCCAGGGTCCAACATCCATCAATTTAGTCCCTGAATTTGTTCAACATCCATCAATTTAGTCCCTGACTTTGTTCAACATCCCTGACTTATGTGTCATCCTTTTCCTTGCACTCACCCCTCTATATTATATGATTATTAGCCCACCTCCATGGTTGAAGCATCACAACTTGTGGATTTATTTAATTAATCTAGAGTACATAGTTGCAAGCTGCATCCATACACAAAGTATGCATATTAATTGCATGGCAGCATAAGATAATTTGTGTTTTTAGAAAGTTTTAAATTAAAAGTCACCGCCAACTACTCCTCCAGAACCGCCACCATGCCCACCGCCAACTACTCCTCCAAATCCACCACCTCCATAGCCTCCACCAGCACCAATGCCATCTCCATGGCCCCCGCCAGCACCACCTCCTATGCCATCACCATGTCCACCTCCAACTCCTCCACCTTTGCCACCTCCATAGCCTCCGCCAGCACCATCTCCGATTCCTCCACCTTTGCCACCTCTGGCTCTACCTCCGATAAAATAAATAGAATAAACTTGCATACTATTTTTCCTCAAAATTTTCAAACATTACTCTTGCATTTTTATAACCTATTAATAATTGGATTCTTTGACTACTATTATTTTAAGTGATCAAATTTGTTGAGTGTGTTGTTCTTTTTGTCTCATTGTACTTGCTTTACCTGGATTTTTCACATCTATGTCATTTGAACCTTCTTCTCACTCTCTATATATCTCCTTATATTTTTGTTTCGGTATTTTTAATTTCTGGGTATAGGTATTATTCTATTTAAGCTTGTGCATTAAGAAATTGAATTGGATTAGCTCAGATTTTAGGAGTAACTGGGTTGTTATATTATGCACAGAAGAGGTGGCTGTGAAAAAGAGAGGGGTGAGTGCAAGGAGAAGGATGACACATAAGTCAGGGATGTTGAACAAAGTCAGGGACTAAATTGATGGATGTTGAACAAAGTCAGAGACTAAATTGATGGATGTTGAACCCTGGAGACAAGTCAAATTGCCACATCAACAGTGACTTGACGGAATATAACGTTTTGGACTAAATTGATGGATGTTGAACAAAGTCAGGGACTAAATTGTGTATTTTCATAAGTCAGGGACTAAAGTGTCCGACTTTGAAAAAGTCAGGAACTAAAATGATGGTTTACTATATTTTTAGCCTTTATTTGGTTTATCGTTGGCGAGCCAACGTGGTTACAGCGTGAATCCCAACCATGGTTTGATAGATATGATTTTTTTTTTCGATTATATTGAAATCAATTTTGGACGTGGCAAACATGCAAACAAACAAGCTATTAGCTTCTTCCAATCTGTTTCTTTTATCATATCCTCAACTTTTTTATGATCCCTCTTTTTTACAATTTTTTATTCTCTTTTAATTTTATCCTCATTTAATCTTTTTCTTTTAGCCTATGCTTAGTCAAATAAATTATCTTTACCCATTCTCATCTAAATTTACCCTCACTTAGCCCTCTCCTAATCCTTTTACCCTCTTTCAAATTTAAATTCATCAACCTCTAATCCTCTCTTAATCTTTTTATCCTCTTTCAAATTTAGAATCATCCTCCTTTAGTCTTCTCCTAATCCTTTCATCCGCTTTCAAAATTATTATCCTTTCCTATCCTCCTTCAATCTTTCTTATCCCTTCTTTTCGTCATCCATTTTTCTTTATTCTCTCTTATCCTTTTTATTTTCTTTTTTTATAAAATAATAAAATAACTCGATCAAAATAGGGTATTCACACTACTTAGATTTTGGACTGAGTCTAACTCAATCCCGAAAGCTAACTTGTAGGGTGAGGAATGTCTAATGCTTATATACTTTATATGGATTTAACACTAATTTGTAGAACACACAGGAAACACTAGAAGGGGGTTGAATAGTGTTTTATAAAACTTAAGCAGTTTTTGGAAACTCTTTCACAAGCAACAACTTTTGACAAAGTGATCTTTATAACTTGCTGAAACTAGGATTTTCGTACTTGCTGAAGTAACTTCAGCAGATTCAATAAAACAATTTAGAAACCTTTTTTTTCAACATAGTGTTATAAAACAGTAGTTTCAAAGCCCTCCACGTTAGTATAAACTGAATTTAAATGAATTTAAGGATAAGAGAACTTAGCCAAAGATTTATACTGGTTCACCCACCTCCACTATGAGCTACGTCTAGTCCCAAAGCCAACCAGCTAAGGATTTTCACTAATCTCAGAGATTACAAGTACTCTTTTCTATCAAGTCTCTTCAGGCTCTACAACAACAAGTATTCTTTTCTATCAAACCCCTCTAGGCTCTACAACAAGTATTATTTAAACAACAAGCCTCTCCAAGCTCAATAGCAAGTATTCTTTCTTCCACCAAGCCTCTTCAGGCTCTCAGACACTTGAAAATGTTTACAATGAGATAGGTTTAAGTTACTTAACTGAGATAGAGTTCCTAACTTAAACTGAAATGAGATTGTACAGAATAACTGAGTACTACTCAGGATGTGTAAATATTATGTACAATAATCAGAGAGTATTTGCAGCTTGAATTTTGACACAGTAATAGCTTGTTTCGTTCACCCTCTCTTGTAGAAGTCTTCACGAAGCTATTTATAAGGATGAAGTTTATGTCCGTTGAAGATTGTTGAGTTCACCGTTAAGAGATAACATTTAATGCTGTAGAATCCGTTGTGAGACAATCTTCTGATAGCTTCTGACACTGTAACAGAATAGGTGAGCAGTGATGACTCTGTTCTGACACACTGCAAGTACTATGAAACAGAGTTTTCCTTTTCTGGTACTGATGATTCAAATTTACGCACAAGGACTCTGTACTTCTTTCCTTAAGAAGACATGATGCAGAAGACGTTGAGAAAACTTTTAGGTCTTGAACATAAATCCTCAGAGGGCTTCACTCTATTTGATTTCTGACTTCAGACAGTATGCCACGTTGGATGTCTTTAGCAGGTCTTCACATTTCAGATAGCTCTTCTCTTTAGAAGGTTGATTACTTCAGCAGGTCCTGACTCTTCAGAGGGTTCCTCTACTTCAGAAGGTTGCACCACTTCAAAGGGTTGCATTACTTCAGAGAGTTGCTCTTTCAGAGGGTTGCTGAAACATAAAAAAATACTTTAAAGAGAATTTGCACTATCTTTCAGAATACTTTAACCAAATTTGTTATACATTAAAACTTAGGATAATGAGACTTAAAACATTATTAATTTCTTAATAATATTTTTGAGACTCAACATAATCAATGTGGGACTCTCCAATACACCCCTCACGCTCAGGGCTGGACATCTGAAGCGTGGTCGTCTATGGGTGAGGCCCAATTGTGACACCCTTCTACCCCAGCTCTTATACAATTAATTAGTCGAAATATTTTTTCAAAAGCAGTATCCCTCAACGGGTAAAAAGGTTCACATATCTCTTCATTTAAAAACCTCATTCATTGTAAAACAACTTAATTAAAATAAAAGTAGAACTCAAAGGTTTTCAAAATACACAAGCAGCGGAACCTCCAAATAATCAATAATTAAAACATCCTACTCGCCATGTAAGGCATTTAAAAGTTCACGAAAATACTCCTAATCTAGAAACATATTAAAACATCTCAAAAACACCCTGATGTCACATCTATCAGAGCATACCCTTTCAATCATAGTCGACACCAGTCGTGTCCTCCTCAACACCTGTAAAATATAACCACAGAATACGGTGAAGAAAAGGAATACTACCTATACATACACATAGAGAATACCCATCCTCACCCACAACATCATTACATCATGCCATCAATACATTAAATCACCAATGAATAACATTCATTTAAAACTCAACATATATTTAATCATCTATATCAACATATACATGTCATACCATCATTCCTATTCACAACACATAAATATATCCTTTATACATTCATCAAACTCATCATCATCATCAGCTCATTCATATATCATCATATAGTTCTCATACCATCATTCACCCAATTAATCATATATTCTATTCTCACACATAATACTCATCATCATCAATCATCATTTAATAACACAATTTCGTCATCATATATCACACACCAATACTCCTCTCATCATCTACCCAAAGATCATGACTTAGAACTCCACACAATGAGTGCACCTCGTCAATCACTCTAGTTAGTACCAAGATAGTCTACCGGTGTTACCACACACTACCCGATAGGTTGTACCCCCTCTATGGGCCCGCACAACGACATTCGACCCTAGGTTGTACCCCCTCTATGGGCCCGTACAATCACTCCTAGGTTGCACCCCCTCTATGGGCCCGTGCATCGAACGCCCCATCTTGATCCCCTGAGTTATACCCCCTCTATGGGCCCGCATAATTCAGGTCTCATCACATATGCTCAAGGCATCTCTCCTAAGTTGTACCCCCTCTATGGGCCCGCACAACTTAGATAACATCATTATCAAAAGGTAATATACACCATCATCATAAATCATCTTTATCATGCATTAACATGCTCATCATCAAACATCATCATTATAAAGTGATATACACTTATCATCATCATCATACATCAATATGCTCATCATTAAACATCATCATAATAAGGTGATATACACTGACATCATTATCATCATCACACTCATCATCAATTATCATCATAATACATCATCATACTCATCATCAATTATCATCATAATACATCATCATAAGCATCGCAATCCTCATCAAACATCATTAATCATCAACACCATACTCATTATAAAGTACTCTCAAACAACATAAATCATCATCAAACAGTTAGGATCTCAAAATCCACCCTGGTAATCGATTACCAACCTCTAGTAATCGATTACCCGCAAACAAGGTCTCTGGTAATCGATTACAACCACCTTGTAATCGATTACCTGCAACCAAACACTCTGGTAATCGATTACAGCATCCCTGTAATCGATTACCTGCAAGCAATCTCTCTGGTAATCGATTACAACACCCCTGTAATCGATTACAAGTAAACAAACAGTGCTTCCGGGTTGCCCAAAACACTCTGGTAATCGATTACCACTCCTGGTAATCGATTACCCGCGACGCAGATCGCAAAGTTCACGATTTCAAACCTCTCTAAACTCATCCAATCAATCCCTAATCAATCTTTTACGTCTAATCGTCATACATAATCATTATTAGCATCCAATACTCCGTAAATCAACAATCAATTACAGATTATACCATCAATTCATCAAAACCCCCAATTTCTCAATCCCTAATCACCCCTTTTTCCATTATTCTCAATACCATCTTTAATCTCATCCAACACTCATCAATTTACATACAATCAATCATCAACCAACAGATTATATCTTCATTCTAAGTTATAAATTCATCAATTCAAAATTATACTCTTAGATTACTACCCAAACATCCCCTACATGCATATACAGGCAATACCCTCTCCCCCACCGTACCTTAGAGATGACGATCATAAACGAAAAGATAGAACTCCCTTGCTAATCTACTCTGCGGTACCTTCTCCTTGTGGAATCGTTTCTCCCATCCTTAAGGTTTCACTCTCTAACGTTTTGAAAAATAAGGATTAGGGTGAATTGGTGACCCCTCCTTACTTAAATACTTAACTGGGTTGGACCCACCCTCAACCCACTCATTCTTATTTTATTAAATAACATTATTCATAAAAATATTAATATTACTAATACTATTTTATTCCTCTCATTTAATCAATTAAAATAATAATACTATTATTTCTTCTTTTTCTTTTATTTTTATTTATTCATTTATATTAGGAATTATTAGGATATTATAGAGTCCTTATCCATCTATATTCAAATTTAAATTCAAATCTTATAATTAAATCTTATCCTAAATTGTATTGATTCCTATCCTTAATTCTTGTGATCTCAATATCCCTATTTAGAATCTGATCCTAATTAAAAATACTAACCATATCTCTCTCGTAAGATTATCATTACTAATCCTGATGTTATTTTATTAATATAATAATTACTATATTTATAACAATTAATGTTAATTGTAATCTTATGATTTATCTCTTAATAATATTATCATTATATTCAATATGACCATTTTTTATTAAGATCCTAATAATCTAACATCTCTCCTACTATTTATAATATTATATTATTATTATCTCATAAATACGAGTATATTAATATTTACTATTATTAATGTATAACTTCTATTTTTACAGTTAACGTTATCAAAATATAATTATACGTATTTAAATTATATTTCTAATTTTTCTAAATTTTGGGATGTTACACCAATAACGGATTCAAGATAGGCTCTTATACCAATTTAGAATTTGGACCGAGCCTAACTCAACCCCAAAAGTTAACTTATAGGGTGAGGATTGCCCAAGACTTATATATTATAATTTGGCCTTATCTCTAGGCAATGTAGGAGTCTAACAACACTAAAGAAGTTGAATTAGCATAGTTGATAATAATGCAGAGCAACAATAACATGTTTGACCTAATTGGCATAGTTAAGGTTTACTTATATTAAATGCTAAAATAAAAACTTATACTCATGAACTGAAAATGGATAGAAGCAATTGATTTGATATTCCTCCACATTTCTAATTTTCCATTTAGGTAGAAATCACAACATAAAAAATATAACACAATAATTAGGTTGCTCATTAATAAAAGGTAATGTACCATTAATCATGTCATTGCAGTAAGAACCATAAAAACAAGTGACAAAAAATGTACATTTACAAGCCATAAATTAAGAACAATGTTGTGTGCTTTAGTAAAAAAAGTCATAAAATAGACATAATGCAAAAAGAAGCATCTAAAAGCTATGAAAAATACATATCATTAGACCCTAAACATTCTTTTTTTTTTTTTTCTAAAATATCATAAGTATTATAGCTTTATTGGTGGAGAAGGTCGAGACCCAAGATTTAGAATGGATTGCATGAATCTTAACATTGTAGAGGAAGTTTCACCTTGCACTAGATCTACACCAATTGCTGAAGAGGCCGGTGGCATTAGAACTATGTCTATTAGACTATTTGTTGCTATTGTATCGCTTCCTAATTTCCTGTTTGATACCCTTATGATGGTTGGTGACTTTGTATTGAGCATATGAAGTAGTAAATGGTATATGCTGGAATGAAACCAGGTGGCCTAAAAGGTTGTTTACTATAATGAATGTTAGCTTCAAAAGGAGCTACCTAAAACAAGAAACGGAAATAAAAAAATTAATAAGAAAATAACATCGCAGTGAACATAAAAAAAACCATAATTATTAACTATTAACCAATGTAAGAATTAATAATAAAAAATATCATTATCAGTATAGGAATACCATCATGGCGGTTGGTGTAGAAGCATTAGCAAGTATGGAGGCATTATTAGTCACCTCAGTAGTAGGTGTTGCAAGGTTAGTGGGTGGTGCTCATTGCAATGACCAAATAAGTGTTAATAAGTGTAATATCACAAAATTTCCAGCACATGAAAAATAAGAATATGCAAAACTTAAGTGGTGGTTTCAGTTTAGGATTGATTTTGTTGTCTTGATGGTTGGGATTGGGACAATTCTATCTTAGATGCAAATTGTTTAATGCTTTCCCGTATCCAGGTCACGACCAGGCACCTACCAATAACAGTGCTCAATCGTGGTACTTATGGGGCTTGTGAAGATCTATCACTAGAATTCTACTTATTGTATTTGAATCCAACTCCTCCTGAACATCTATCTCACCTCGTACATATTCAAGCACATGATGATAATTTCTCATAAACTTCCATTCGTGGTAGAGTCAAATCATACGACATCCTACACATATGGCAAACTCATTTTTTTAAATACATAAGGGAAAAGAACAAATAACTAGTATTTTGCAACAAAACCACATTGACCATATTGGAGCATATGCACAACAACAACAACAACAACAATAATAATAATAATAATAATAATAATAATAATAATAATAATAATAATAATAATAATAATAATAATAATAATAAAAAAGGTCATAAGTCTCTCTTTAACTGAAACAGAGACGATAGGGACCACATTTGTTCACATGCACAACACTCACCCAATAAAAGAAGATAAAATAAAGGTCATAAGGGACCACAACAAAGTCACAAGGACCACAACTGAACCTAAGTATATCACTCAAAACACTATCACAATAAAAACAATTTACATGATCCCTACTCTTTCTCCCCCTTCTTATTTTACTTGCTTGTGATTGATTGAGGGTAATCTAGGGTTATATGTGTATTGGCTTTGATTACTTGATTTGTGATTTAACCCTAGGTTGTAGAGGTTAGGGTTTTTATGATAAATGTTGATTATGAGATTCGAATGTCATGGAATTCTCATTTAGCATATATAACATGTTCACATGTCATGAATCATGCCCTCATATTTTGAAACCCTAATCATGTATCATGTTTTCATGTGCCTTTGGCCAAGAGGTTAATCATGGGTCTTCGGACCATTGAGGGGTCTTCAGACCAATAAGGTACAAGAGAGGTAATCACGTTTGCTCCTAGGCCAAGGGGTAAATGGGATCCCTCAATTAAAAAAGAATCATGTATGTTTAATAATAAAACTTAAGAGGTTGGCCCTGGACGACGGTCCTTGGTCACACGGTCGAGCGCTCAAAGAGGTTAAAGTGAAAAGAACCCTTGGGTGTTTGGGTTAAAACACTTGAGGACTAACTTTGCATTGGTTGTTTTCATGACTGACTCATGATCCTTACTTTTACGATAATGTGCATTCACTCTACTCCCTGTAGCTTGTACTGTATGGATCAATATGTATCTATGTTTATCTATGTTGCAAATACATTTGTTTGTCTTTCCCCACACTGCACACGCTGTTACTGCACTCACTGGGACGTAGTCTCATCCCACGTTGTGGGAAATTACATTCAATTATGAAGGAAGGATTGATTAGCATTGGATGAAGAGTTGGAGTTCCCTTGGTGGATCCTTCCGCCCTCAGCTGCTAGCTTGATCTCTAGGACATTTAGATGTAATTAAATTATGTAATGTTGTAATGGATCAGAATTTGTATCTATGATTGGATTACTTTTGTAAGCCACTGAGTGGCATGTATTTGTATTAATTAAGTCGAGCGATTGATGTTTTTCGCTTAAGCAAGCGTTGGATTGCCTAAGCAATTATGTGTTGATATGATGATATTCAAAATGAGCGAAATAATTTCAGAAATTCGGGAATAGTTTTTCTAACGGATATTATTCTTGAATTAGGAAATTAGGACGTTATAGAGAAAATCTCACAATTCACCGAATCAAATGCTCTTAATCTCAATCAATTTTGGGTTAATGTGGGTGGTTGTGTGTTAGAAACTTGAACTTTTACCTTAACTCATACAAGAACACAATCAAATGTAAAACGAGGTGGGATTTCTTAACAATTTTGTTCATCTTTGTCCTTGTGAAGAGGGTGTGCCCATGTCATTGCCACCTAACATCCTAAATGGCACTTAATGTGCCACATTATGAAGTCTAACATTGTTAACCGGTTGAAAATAATAAAGGGACTAAAATGACTAATGAGTGACAATTTCAGGAATGTTTTAATGAGTTTCCTATACCTTTAGGGACGAAAAGACTAATGATAACATTTCCAAGGACCAAAATAGTTGTTTACTCAATTACTTGTGACAAGAGCATATCGATTTCAATAAGTGTGGCAATGATTTTTGTGCTTATGAGAATGATAATAATTGACTCGTTTTGGATTAGAATTAATCGATTAAAATTACTATTATTTGGTATTTCTTATTTAGGTAAAATAGTGGTATTTTTATCCATCCATAAAAATGTTATTTTCTTATCTCTTACTTTCTACTTAACATGTGATAGATTATAACCATTCTTTGTCTTCATTTTCTCACATACTTCTCTCATACCAAATAACTATAAATCCATTCATTTCTTACTATTTTCTTTTTCCCTTATTTCTCTTTTCAAACCAAACATAGATTAGTGTTTTAGGGCATGTTTGGATTTACGCCCAAAATGCCTCGTATTCATGTTTATTTCAATGTAAAGTGATTTTGTAAAAAAAATTTGATACTAGGTTGCTCTGAACTAAAATTGATTTTCTCTCTACATTTGGGTAGATATGATAAAATATAACTTTTGCATTGAGTTAAATTTTTTAGGCTTAAATATACTTTTGGTCCCTCTATTTTGTTGATTTCGTGATTTTGGTTCTGCTAGTTTTTTTTTTCAAAATTTTGGTCCCCCAAGTTTTTTTTTGTGATTTTGATCCCTCAATTTTTTCAATTATTCAAATTTGATCTTATTGTCAATTCTCCAATAAATAATTAATGAATTTTGCTATATATGATGACAATAATGGATGGAAACCCCTTTCTGTTCAACGTTACCATAGAAATACTTCTAATTGAGAAGAATGATGGATAAAATCTCCTTACATTAACTCATATATATAATTTATTTCGCTTTATTTTATTAACTTTGATTATTAACAGTGACACGACAACATTAAAATGTCCAGATTTTTTTGCTCCATTGTCATCAATCGATAATGCATAATGAAACTGCTATATATATAAAGTGAGGATTCTTCCTATTTCAATTTAGGTTATATTATCCTTATCATTTTTTACTTACTTTATCCCTCTGACCATCCAATAGTTCTCAAATATAGTAGAAATTTCATCACTTTTCAATACAAAGTGTTACTTTATAAGGTTTTTGCTATCAATACCTTTTTATATGTTTTGTTATTCTCATAATACGTCAACGTCTATTCATTAGACTAATTAAAACATTTTTTGAAAGGCATTAATTAAAATATTCAAATATTAATTTAAATAAAACATAAAAATTTTATATCACGTAGAAGTGAATAGTCTTGTCGCAAGAAAGGAGCTACCTTAGTAAAATCCATTAGTTATTAGATGGAGAATTAACAATGGAATTAAATTTACATAATTGAAAAAATCTGGGATCAAAATCTCGAAAAAAATACTAGGTGGGCAAAAATAATAAAATAGGGGAACCAAAATTATGAAAAAAAAATATTAGGGAAGGCAAAATCGCGAAATCAACAAAAAAATGGGACTAAAAGTACATTTTAGTCAATTTTTTATATTATTTTAAGTGATTATAGGGTGGATCCTTTTTAGTTGGATCTATCATAAACCCCCAACTTTATCACTATAAAAAATAAATTTAATTTTATAATATATTAATAATATTTAAAATTAAATTTACACTATTTATAATAAATATTTACCATTGACCTCTTGTTTCTTTGAATACATGATATACTTTCCCATGAATTCCATTACAACCTTGCTTTAAAAAATATATAAATTACATTACTTCAAACTCATTTTTAATTAAAATCAATTCTAAAAATTCAAATTTTTCCAAAATTAATTTTGTTCACATTTATATCCAAACAAACACACGTACTATGTGTCTATATCCCCTCGCCTATCATGTCATAGGCGTTTCAATATAACAATATATTATTTTTAAAAACTCATGTATAAAATTGTAAAATTAATTTTTCACTTTATAATTTAAAATAGAAATAAAAAATATTTTCATAAAACTTTTATTTAAAGATATTTTTGAATTGTAATGTCATATAAACAATATTTTATAGGCTTAAATATATTTTTGATTCCTCTAAAATATACGTGTTTTTATTTTCATGCCCTTATTTTTTTATCATTTAGTCCCCTTAATTTTTTTTCTTTTCAAAATACTTCTCGCCATTAGAATAGTTAACAGAGTACTGATGTGACTATTAACATCTATGCTGACATGTCTTTCTCACACATATGTGGCATCCACTGTATCAATATTTTAGTTTTATAATTTATTTTATTACTTTAAGCCATTAAAAAAATTCAAAAGAAAGAAAATAGAGGAGCAATCGTTTTAGGCTTTCTATCTCCAAGAACATTCTTCTTTCTTCTTCAACTCATTCTGCCATTGTTGTCTTCTTCTGATGCTCCATTGTTGCTGATATGAGGCAGGCACTCCATTGTCAATGCACATCTACATACAGGTGATGGGGAAGTATTGATGTGTGGATATCTAGCAATGAGAATGTGGTTATTATATATAAAGATATCTGAGAAAATGGCCTGCTGATTTTCCTTTATCACCATACCACGTTTCTGGGTAAAAATTGCATCTTTGATTGAACTGATACTATGATTTAGGGTTTAGAGTTTAGGGTTTAGGGTAATACATCTTTGCCTCATATCAATGATAATGGAGCACCAAAAGAAGACAATAATGATCGAATGGGTTGAAGAAGAAAGAGGAATGTTCTTTGAGAGAGTCTAAAACTATTGTTTTTCTAACTTCTTTGTTTTGAATTTATTTTTTCAACGGTTTAAAGTAATAAAATCAATTATAAAACTAAAATATTGACACATTGGATGTCACATATGTGTGAGAAAGATAAATCACCATAGATATTAACGACTACATCAACACTTTATTAACTATTCTAACGGTGATGATTATTTTAAAATGAAAAAAAAGTTTAAGGGGATGAAATTGAAAATACATGTATTTTAGAGAGTGAAAGATACATATTTAAATATATTTTATATTACAAAGATTTACACAAAATAAGCTTGAAGGTATGAGAAACTATTCGTTTTCGAGTTTCCTATTCGAGGTTTCGGGATTCCCTGTGCTGTGATTCCACAGCTTGCAATTAGCCAAAGCTGCCATTAGATTATTGACATCGCACTGAGAGGGATTGTGACAGTGAGTGACCAGACGTGTATGTACCATTTTCCAGTGAGAGGAGCAGAAAGATGTATATGTCAAAAATGTTAAATATTTCCACTTTTGTGCAGGATATTTTCTTTCGTCTTAATCCTTACGGTCACCATAAGAGTGCTGTTCATAAAAACAAAGTAAAGTTTTATTTTTTTTCTTTCCTAGAATTTTTTTAGAGTTTTCCAATCCGGGATTCAATTATTTACCATTAGCAGACTAAAAAAAGTCGAGCGAAATACAAGGACAATCATGCTGCCTCTGTACCTTCCAAATCGGTAAATCCTTTCTACTCATCCTAAGGGAGAATTTTGATTATATTTATATATTTCTATAGAACATATCATGTCACTTTAAGTAATATAAAAATAAAGTGAAATTAATTATAAATAAATGATCAAAACCATTGTGATACAAAATCATGCGTGTGTAAATACGTGTAAATAAATATCTCTTTTCTTTTCTTTTTTTAAAAAAAAGTAGAATGACCCGTCGTACAACTCCAAAACTAAAAATGGAATTAACATCCACATCATCACATGCAATTCCGAATTCAATGGTGATTATAAACAGCAAGGATAATAGTTGATAGTTGTCAACTGTCAAGATTAAGAGAGAGATATAGGAAGAGACGTGAGATATTTAAATGAGCATATGGAAATATAGGAGGTTTATATATCATGGTTGTTTCATAATTGTATAATTTCTTAATCTAATTACAAATAGTTTTACTTTAATTTTGTCAAATGTATGTTTGATTTGATATTGAAATGGAGGTGTTGTCTAACGTGTGTCATAAAAAAAGTTTAGCATCAGTGGTGGACCTTCTTTTACCTGCAATATCAAATTGTGTGATAACTTGCTCCAATTTAAAATTTAAAAAGTTAATAAAAAACATTGTATGACTTTTTCTCTCCTCCCTGTATGATTTCTGTTTCCAGCCTCTATACCACTCTCTTTCCTGTGGGGCTGATAGATGAAATAATTCAGTCACTGAAATCAATAACTACTACAATTTCCCAATTTTTGAACAATGTCTTCCGTGGATGGTCTCTCAAAAGGAGATTCATGGCTCATGGGTGCAAAGCAAAGCTATTTTTGCCGATTTAGCTGCCACATATTCAAAGAACATGCCATGAAGATTTGGGTCAATAAATTCTTTAAATCTGAATGATTCTACAGCAAGCCTTATTGAACTAGTTATCTTCTGCTTCTCTGAAAGGATCTGGAAAAGCAGCACCACAAAGTGATGAACAAAGGAAAGGGAGTGATACAGAGGCTGTGGACAAAAAATGTACACAAAGGAGAGAAAAAGTGATACCATGTTTTTTTATTAAATTTTAAATTTTAAATTGAAGCAAGTCACACAACCTGATATTGCAGGTTAAAGAAGGTGCACCATCGGCGCTACACTTTTTTTAGACACACCCTAGACAGCAAAAGGAAATCTGTCATATATATACCTCTCCCAAATCTTATATTACCTCTATTCTGATTTAACTGTCCATTTTTTAAGAAAAAAAAATGTGTTCCTATTTAATTTTCCACTTATAAACTCAATGTAATAATAATTACATTTTTCTCCATTTTATCCTTATGTTAATAAATGACTCACTATTGAAAACTAATGAGATACAATAGTACCAAAAGAAATAAAAGGTAAAATAGAAGGTTTAAAATTTATTTCCATGAAAACAAGAGTGATAATGTGTTTTTTTTGTCTAAATGGTCAGTTAAATATGAATGGAGATAGTATCTTTCACATTACTGACAAGTGGTAAAATTAGAATAAGTCATGTGTGTGTTGTTTAGCACATAGTCACATGGTTCACAATTCATTCCGATACGTGGTACGAGTACGCGGTTCGTTATATGATAAGAATTTGGTACAAGGGGGTATACTTAGTTGGTTCACTATTTCAGTTCATGGTACATTAAATCTACTGAATTTTTATGTTTTCACTATTCTTCCATGTGGAAACTCCACGCATCCTCATGTCAAAACCAAAGAGTCCAGCCAACACAGCACACTACACTGAACCCCTCTGTTTCTCTCTCATCAAATGCCCAGCTGGACCAAAAATTATGAAGAAGAAAAACAAAAAAGGAAACAAAGAAGGAATGAGAACAGAGAGGAAAGGAACAAAGAGGAAGCAAATGGTGACCCCCAACCTTGCACCATGAGTGACGACAACAAAGAAAGGGAACTGAGACGAGACAAGGAGAGGAACAAAGAGGAAGCAAGTTGGAACTCTGGTTCACAGATATTAAAGAAATCAAAAGAGAATTATCAAGTTCCAAATTGCCTACTAACCGCGAATTAGAACGCATGAACCAATTCGCAGTTGTCTGTGTCAATGAGCGAATTATGTGACTATGATCTAGCATTTCCTAGACCAATATCAGCCTAGCTAGGTCTAAGTCAATGCCTTCCTTATTTGTGAGCATGGTTTTAACTTATTTGCTCCTTGATGCTGGCGTTATTGATCCATGGTTTTACCAGAGACTAACGTTACATAGATAAATACTTATTCTTACAAAACTCACAAATTTAGTGTCTATTTGATTACTGGTTAGTGGTTACACACAGTGTAGAATCAATTCAATAGAATTGATTTTAAATTACTTCCGTTCAATATACTTCGCAAAATGTACATTACTCACTTTCAACCATTGATTATAGAATCAATTATACTCAACTGTAAATTAAACGGACACTAATCATCACCATTCTATTTTTCTCTATCTTCACCTTCTATTTGTCTCCACCATCATTCCATTCATTACTGAAAACCTAAACTAAGATACAGTTCTAACTTCTTTTTTTTTGGTCGAACAGTTCTAACTTCTATAAGGGAAAAAGAAAAACAGTACGACCATTGTTCAATTGGGATACAGTGAACAAAGATTACTTTAAAGTGTTAGACTTCGTTTATGAGACCCTCCTGTAAGTGTAAAACATAAAGTCGATTTCAAAGAGCTACTTATATTAAATGCAAAACGCAAATAAAGAAAAGAACTATTTTAGCCCATAAAAACAGAAATGGCAAATAATGAACGAGTAAAATTGCTATCAAATCTTTGATTTAGTACTTTCATTTCATAACTGAAAGCCTACGGTAGCTAGAGAACATAAATGTTCTTGGAACGTCGTCATCTCTCCACCTATCAATCATTAATATAATACAAGCAATATATGTTTTATCGTTGAAAGTGAATGCTGCATTGCTGCTTGAGATATACTCAGGGTTGAAACCCCATTTAAAGGAGTTTCTCAGCTACTTATTAACGCAATGGAAAATAGCTAAGCAAATTTTGAATTTTTTTTTGGTCGAAGCAAGTTTTGAAATTTGAATAATCTCAGAAGTCCACACCCCTGAGAGCTAGTTGGAAAGTGCTCTTTGTTTCCAAATCGCATTCATGCTACTTATGTTTGTTTAGTTCTAGAACTATAAATTTATTAGTGTTCATTCTAATAGTATGCTTAACTCATAATCAGCTAGTTTTACCATCGAACGCACAAATTAGCTAGCACGGGATTGATTTAATTTAACCAGCAACCTCATGCTTGAACCTCGGTGTACAGAGCACTGTCATATGAGGCCTACGATTTTGGATATTCATATAAAGAGTGAAATAAGTTATTTTAAGCCTTCTTTAATTAATGCACGTTATTGTTCTTAACGAACTCACACCACAACTTGAAGTTACCTAAGATTAAGCATGTGGTGAGAAATTAATAAGTTGATAACTACCTTTGTTCTTACTTCTTACCCACTTTCAACCAGTTGAATTAAACTCACTAAACCTTTCTTAAATATTTTACATAAGGTATCCATAACCTTGCATTAATTAAAACCATTTAATAACTTTTACTCTTTTAATAAATGGTTTTAATTAATTAAAAGAAAAAGGTATTCTTTTAGTTTTAAATATATAAAATATTTATCATCCAACTTAATCAACAGTCTTAAGTTTATGTCTAGATATGCAGCAACATTAACCCCATAATGGCTCGGGTAAGATTGCTTCCAATAAAAAAATATCTCCAGTCTAAGACCAAATAATATATCAAATTTTATTTTTCATCATATGTAATTCCTTAACTACTACCCCTAAGAGCATGTTTGGGTGGAACTTCTACAGAAGTACTTCTAGGTGAAAAAAAATAGCATGAATCAAAGAGGTCAAGTGCATTTAACTTCTCCATAAGTTAAAATTAGTTATTTTTGGAGAAGTTAAATGAGAGAGCTTTTGGAATAGGTGGTCTACAAAGACTAATTTTAATTTATGGAAAAGTTAAATGCATTTGACCTCTTTGATTCATACTATTTTTTTCACCTAGAAGAACTTCTGCAGAAGTTCCACCCAAACAGGCTCTAAAAGCACTTGGCTCTCCTTGATACAAAGTACACTATTCAAACTAATAATTGATCTGTAGAAAATTATACTTGCAAAAATAAATATCCCCCAAAATTCTTAACAAACTTCCATATAAGTCATTAAATAATACATTGGTCTCACTATAGCTTTGTTTGAATAATATAAATAATTCATTATAAAAAAAAAAGATAATATAGACAAATCTATCTTAAAAGACTAAGAATTTTGCGAGAATTAAGTATGTACATGCATCATCACTAATCATTTACATTTCTCATTTGCAACCTGAAGGCTTGAACTAATAGTTTAGATTCTTTGAGTGTGTGTGTAAATTAGTAGTTTAGATAAAAACATCTATCTTTGACTCCAAAAGAAGAGAATTCGGCACCTTTATACCAACTTTCTTGACATTTCTGAATTTGCAATGTTATATGGTATAAAAGCCTCAAAGGGGGAGTCTTAGCACAATGATTAAAGTTGTTGTCATCTAACTAGAAGGTTACAGGTTCAAGTCGTGGGAATTAACCTTCTATAAATATAAGGTATGACTGCCTACAATAGATCTATAAATGGAATCTGACGCTTCTTTGGATCCTGCCATAACGGGAACTTTATAGCACCAAGTTATCTTATGTGGTATAAAAACTTTTTGACAATTGTTATGAATGCAACAAAAATCATAATCGGAGAGAATAAAGAAAGTAAGGTTTGAAAAGTAAATGGAATATTATAAATCTCAAGAAATTTTTTTCACTTTCATTTTCTAAGTCATTTCACAAAGGAAAAAAAAGTACCATTTCGAGCACGTTTATTTCACAGTTAGAGAATTCTAAACGTACGGAAGATAGTTATTATTTTTGTAGGTTTGGATGAGACAAACAGTATTTTTCTTTCTAAATTCAGCTCGAGCTCTCCGTGTTGTCGGCATGACAAAGACACTTGGATTTAAAAAACCAGAAAGGCATGATTACCTCAATGACACGGTTGGATTTATGAAGTATCTGATTTCAACTTTGATCTATACAATTCCTCATCTTGAATCACGGTTGGCATACTCCACGTGCCAAAAGGGTGCTCTGATACCTTCCCACCTAAAATATTCGGTTGCTAATAAATAATGTTAAAGAGTCTAATCATACTAGCGGAATGCCTTGACTGACCCCAACAAATTTTACCTTCTTTCGTGGCTTCTGCGCATCTTTTCTGGTAGCTCCGAGACAGCTGCGGATCTAGTAATTCCAGTAAACTTTCATACTTATTTTCAGCCTCAGTAATGCATTTCGCCTGGAATTGAAAATTTGACATAATAATATCATAAAGATACTAAATTAGCATATATTATATAGTTACTATAATTACACCAATTTTAACAGAAAGAATAAAACAAACTGATCCAAACAATACTTCCCAGTGTGTAAAGCAGATGTTATCAAACATCAGATTGATCGAAGTTTTCTTCTTTCTCAGGATAGAAAGTCAGAAATGCCAGAGAGCTCTAAGAAGAATGGTATTATTTCACTATTCAATCTACACATGCGTGTCAATGAGGTTTGGGTCCAAAGTCCAAACTCTAATCGCACCTCCTCCCCCTTTTAAAATGGGGGAAGGAAATGATCATAATTTTGAAACTCCTTTGATCCATGTCTGTGACTTAAGGTTTTGCATGATACGAAGAAGTAAAACATTCTTTATATTAAAGTATTTAGTTCAACATACGAAAATATGAAAGCTGAAAAAATGTTGGATGTCTATATTCTATATCACTCCGACTGCAGATCAACAAATAAAAGAGGATATGATTTTATGAGAAATGCTACAAACTCACTCTTTGATATTCTTTTTACAACACACTCTTTATAATTGAGTGAAATCTCAAGCTGGTCATACTAAAAAACTAGGTACACTATTAGTGGAACTACCATGGGATTTCACCTATGCTAATAAGAGTGTGTTTAAGAATATATTGTTAATATTTCTCTGATTTCAATTAAAGATGGACATTGATCTCCCCACTGATGAAAATCCACATGGTTCAATCAATGCATTTGAAATTGCTACCAGAAAGATATCAGCCAACCAACAAATTTGGAAAGAGCAAGGAGTACTGATATTTTATAAGCAAATATATAAATTAGAAAAACCATTTGTAACCAGTTTGACAGACTCACCAGCATAGCAGGAGCAGATGAAGCTCCATATATTCTGATAAACATGCGCAAAATGTTGAAATTATTTTCTAAAACATCATCCTGCACGAGGGGGTTTCATCAAATTCAGATTCAAACAACAACATGATGGCGGCCGGTGGTTAACACATTTGGATTTTTGAACTCACCTCGTAGTCATACCTGCAACATTATCAGGACCGAACAATTATGTTGAATATAATTATAAAATTGAAGCATGCTAGGATAAGAATGAAATCTATATATACCTATGCAATTGCAAGAATGAAACATGAACAACGGCAAAGAAGCAACAAAAAACAAATTAAGGGTGGCTTTGGTCTTATTTGAATTGTGATGGGAAGCAACTTTCAAATGTTACCATAAAATAAAAAAGATGCCTGATAACTAAATATAAAATGTGATGCCAACAGATTTTCTTGTATCAGAACTATCTTTTCTGGTATGAATTGGTTTCATATTTTTATTGTTGTCAGTTCCATAAAGATTTTTATTCTCCTAACGTAGAATGGATACCAAGGGAGTGAAAAGAAAAAGTAATTGTCATAGTGCAATCATTTTTTTTCCTTTTTTGTTAAACATAATACAAACATTTATTTACATCTAATTGCATTCTTTAAAAAAAAGAAGGGGAAAGAAAAAAAAGGGTGTACAACAAGTAATTGCTGATGAATTTACTGAATACCTATAAGCTTTGAATCCTTAAAATAATATAAAATAAAAAGACAAGGCACCGTGTTAGAACAAACTACAAAATTCTGCCCAAGTATGAATGCATGTACGAGATATAATGGTATCCGGCTCCAACTGAAACAAAAGATAGTATTTACAGATCATCAGAAACTTCCACCAAGAACTCTGAAATTGAAAGGAACTCCATATGCAACTCCTCAACCTTCAAAACAGATTCAGAAGAACAGAATTATCCTAATGAAATATATTTTTCTAACACCTTTTATGTCACTTTACGCAGAGAAATCTATGTTGCCAGCATTTTTTGCTTATCAGTTGTACCTTAGCTCCTCGCAATTGATATAGAAGAAGATTCAACACTCGATAATCAAAAGACTTTAAATGAATAGCCTTCATCACATCATCAACGAGAATCTGAGTAGCAAATTATAAGATTTCAAACAAGGGACTTTGAGAAGGATTTTGGCTCAATGTATATTAATTCCCTGAAGAAAGTGAGAAGGGTTCATGAATTATGTATATACCTCCTCTTTGTTGACCAGTGCATGACAGAGCTTTCTTTCAAGAGTCCAGTACTCTTCTCCAAGTCTAAGTTCTTCTCTTATCCTTAGCTCATCAAGCAAAAAGAACAAAGAACCAAATTAAGCTCAACCTTAACCACTCCCCAATAAAACTATGGTAGAGGGCAGAAACATACCTTCCTGTCAAAAGGCCGTTTTGTTCAAAAATAGTCACAAGTGGGCTAAGGGAAACCAAATCTTGAGTTGCTTTCTGCATGCAAAATTAAAATTGTATAAGTTGAAAGTTATTATTTAAAACATGAAGATTCAAATTGCCATTGCATAAATCCCAAATAAAATCAATCACCTCATCTTTTCCTCTTGGTGTTTGCAGCAACATTTCATTCATTTTGTCTAGCTGCATCATAACAGCTACAAATTCTCAGGACACATAGGAGCTTTTGCTACTTACTGTTGGAATATATTTCACTAATTCTCAAATAGTAACAATTTAACAAACACTAACAAATCTGAACAAAAAATTTCTCAAAACATATGTTTCCTACTGAAAAAAATGACCCACATCACCCTCCCTCTTCTATCAGCTGCATGCATCATTGAGTCAAGAATCTCACCTTAACAAACTGAATGGCCAAGTAACCCACTCTGAGACACTGAAGTGTGTGCATTGAAATTTGGGTGTCTTATGCAAAGAGCCATTGCAAGACTGTAGTGATGTCTAAGCAATGAAATCTTTAATTGCTTTTGCTGAAAATGTGGGGTGTGTGTGTGCTTGCTTGTGAACAGTTCTCATGTCTCGTGGTGGGTTACTTGGCCTTTGACATTTTTGAGACAAGATTCTTGACAAAAATAATGTGTGGCTAAGGTAGGGGTCAGTGCTTCCACCACCTAGGGTAAAAATCAAGCCCCAGCATGCACATATTGGGAAAGGGAAGCATCTTGCATGCACAACAACTGCTCACAAATGATGACTGATATTTGTTTGGCAGTTGAAATGATGGTCCTTATATAAGCCAAGCTTAAGACAACAAAGAGTCATCTCAGCTGATGCCAGTTATCATCATTACTTCGCCACTCAAAAGATATGCCTTGACCACTCACACCATTTTAGCACTGCATATCCATCATTCCAATTGCCAACATGACATTAGTCCTCAACAGATGTCATATTGAGTGCCTCTTTAACAAGGTCATTCCATCTATATTTTGCCATCTAGACACATACAGTAGAACTCCTTTTAAGAACCACATGTTTTTAAAAGAAAAGGAAAAAAAAAATCTGACTTGAATAAATAAAAGGGTTGCTGAATTTAATAACAACAATCTAGTGTGTACCTGATAAATATAACTCTCTGTGAATGAAAGAATAGGTAAGTATTTGAAGATTGATTGTGGGTTGTTTACATCCAATCCATGAAACATAAAATAAGATCTGCACTGAAAAAATAAGTTCATATAAACAATGGAATCACAAAGCATGTTTCACATAGCTAGGCTCATTTATTAAATTATATCAAGCTTCCACCAAACTGTCTGTAGAAAGATGCAATGCAAATCTGATATATTGCACTTTCACTTTATTCATCTATTATTCAAGATGCATTGCAACTTTGCAAGTAAAGTTCACCCGGCCTCATAGCTCTCATTCATTGCAACCAACTATTATTGGGTTGTTACTGATATGCAACTACTTGCGCAGTTTCCAAATTAATCATTGATCATTATACCTTTGGAATGCCATGATCATATATCAAAGAGATTACTTTTGGAAATATATACTTACGAAATCCTCAAGGGTAGAATTTGCCTTCTGCATGGAATCAAGCCTGACCATGGCCATGTTTTCATTGTAACTTTGCAACAAACTGTACTCTTTCATCTGATTGCAACTAAGCAAAGCATTTCCAACATGATTTTCTTGAAAACCTAAGTGAAAATGAATATTCAAGAAAATTCCTAAAATATCATAAAATTACAACATGCAACAAAACATATGAAGGAAAACCATGAAAAGTATTACATGAATATTGTTGATGTACACTATGGTAAAGACAGCAGTGGAAGGCTTCTAATTCCAGCCCCCACCACAGATAGTTACAAATTTGTTTTATAATACCGAGTTAACTTAGTGTCCTTCCAGTCAGGGAAATCATAATAGATAAGAAAGAAAAGTACTATTATGTATTATCTCTCAGTCTCAGCAGAGTAAACCAGGATGATGCCATCAATAGACATAGGGTCTGGGATGGTGGAGAAAGGGGAAAAAGTAAGGGTGCATTGGTATTTTTTTTTTTTACCATTTTTAGTTGATATGTTTTCATTAATAATTACAAAAATGTCAAGAGAGATTCCTCCTTATATTCAGCAGTTTTATAAAAGGAGTTGAATTAAATTAGAGATTTTCATATGATCCTCCAAAACCCTCCCGGTTCATTTTTATGAACATGCAAAGTTCTCCCAACTTAAGGGATTTTTAAACAACCAAACAAACAAAGTGAAGGAAAATAATTAGTTAACCGTCCTCTTCCCTTCCCTTCTCTCTCCATTATTTTCTTTGATTTCTCTCCTCCTCTTTCCCTCTCAACATCCAAATATACCCTTAAACGATTCTAATTTCTAATTCTAAATATTCACTTCCCTACCTCTACACTCTACTGTCCTACTTCTACTTGCATATTGTTTTTCAATTCCATCTTTTGACCACGAGCCAAACAACGAGATGCCATCTAGAAATGAGCACGCCAATGAGTGGCAGAGACAGAAAATTCAAGACAAGTATAAATAGTAAACCTAAATAAACGTGCGGCTCCAACATGATAAATTACCACTATTCTCTTGTTCGGTGACAATGTGTTGATATGCATCTTCGAGAAACGCAGATGAGAGCTGCGAAAGCCGAAAGGGAAATCAAACAGAAACTCGAAATTACACCGCCTATCATCAAAATAAGACGCAAATGCGGAGAGAAGTGAAATGAGGAAGTGGAACTGGAACTCACTCTAGGCATAAGGTCAGAAACCAAGCAGCGCTTGTCGTCCATACCAAGCTCTCCGCACGGTTCTATCAAAAGGAGCATGAGATTAGCGAGGAAGCGATTAGAGTGGTGATCGGAGTTCGAAACGCCGCGAGATTCCATGAATTCCACCATCCTCTGGACTTTCTCAAGTTTCCGTAACTCTTCCATTCTCGTTCACTCTCCCACACTGTAACCACAACGCTTGCCGCTTTGCCAGTTATGGTGATTTTTCTTGGCCCAACTATGCAAAGTGAAACACAACACAAAGGCTTTTTCACCCGTATAATATAAAAAAAATACTATTTACCAAAAAAATATAAATGAAAAACAATTTACCCATCTAGGGTGGTTTTGGCCAGGTAGGCATGGAGGTGACAGGTCGAATTATATGGCGCTAGATGGAATAGCGCTTTGTGAATATGTGTGGCGCTAAGGCACAACTCCACCATTAAAGCAAATGTCTTTGTCATGTGGCGCTAACTCAGTTAGAGTCATGTGTTTTATCTTATTATATGGCACTAACTGAGTTAGAGTCACATAGTAAAAGACGAATTTTGCTTATGGCGCTAAAGTAAATAGCGCTTTATGAGCACATGTCGCTTCCTCAACCAGCGACACCAACACCTATAAATCCACCACTCCCACTAGTCTTTCTTCACTCATTCTCTTGTTTCATTACCCGCATTTCATCATATCTTGCTGTTTTTTCTAAGTTTTTTAACTTTCGTTCTGTGTTATTTGTTTCACCTTCTGTTATTTATTATAAAATGAGTCAAATCATTATTTTTATTTATTCAAATTGTAGAAAATATGAGGGTTTGCAAGGTTTAATATTTGAAGGTGACAAAAAACCCATTCGTATAAAACGGGGCATTGGTTTTAGTTATTTGAAAAGGAATATTCATAACAAATTGAATCTTTCATCCAACCAAATTGTTTCTAGTTTGACGTGTAGGTTTTTAATTTCTCAAAACCCATCCACATATACGGGTACTCAAATCTATGATGATGAAGATGTTGACTGTATGATCCATGCTTTTCAACAACGGTCTTTAATGACAGTGCTTGAATTATATGCTGACATTGATGATGTTGGCAGTTCATCATTACCTGTGCAATCATATCAGTTTGATACTCAATTATCAACGGGGATTCATAATCAATGTACAGATCAATTTGGAGCAACAACAATTGAGGTCGAGGTGAACAATGATCAACTTGTAGCTGATGACATTGGTAATGAGCCAGATATTGGCATGGACATCCATTTTAGTGAAAGTGGCGAGTCTGAAGATGAAGGCAATGTCCCCGAGGGAGATTCATCTGATACAGAGGTTGAGGGTGACTTTGATGCCAATGTCGAACCGGCCATACCCCCCTCACCAGATTCAACTACAATCCCCGGTGGTCATCAACCTCAAGAAAAGGGGTTAGTAATAATATGGTTATTTTTACTTGTTTTAAATGTAGAATACTCACTTAATTTTATTACGTGGCAGGTGAAATGCAGGCTCCATTTTGGAATGTAAGTCCCCATTATAGATTTATAAATTGGGAGCACCCTGACGAAGAGATGGAATTTCCCGGGTTGGATGTGCCTGGTTCTTGGCGAGTTGGTGATGAATTGTACGTTGGGTTGCGTTTTGATAGCAAACATGATGTTCAAATGACTGTGAAACACTATTCAATGAAAAAACATCAATCATTTTTTGTGGTTGAATCAAAGCCAACAATTTTGACTTTGAAGTGTCCAAACCAGGAGCAAGGGTGTCCATGGCGGATGAGAGCTGTGTCAGGAAAGAAATCAAACAAGTGGGTCATCTCTAAATGGGGTGGTCAACACACATGTATGAATCCAATGCTCTCTCAAGATCACAAAAAGTTGGACTCTGAATTTGTCTCATTCTGCATCTTAGGTATGCATCATTTTTATATAATATGTTACACTAATATTTTTGAAATAAAGTTAATTGCATGGATTAGTTTATGAAATGTTGTTATTTATATGTTTAGGCATGATTAGC
Organism: Sesbania bispinosa; assembly: GCA_026901365.1. NCBI lineage: Eukaryota > Viridiplantae > Streptophyta > Magnoliopsida > Fabales > Fabaceae > Sesbania > Sesbania bispinosa. The sequence goes on along the minus strand of QLOH01000707.1, from coordinate 291,984 downwards.
AATGATCCGTCTGTAGCAATTTCATTAATACAAGAGAGGATTAGCGATCAATTCGGTTATACCATCTCATACCGAAAAGCTTGGAAGGCTAAACAAAAAGCAATAGTGAAAGTCTTTGGAGACTGGGATGAGTCTTATGAACTACTTCCCAAATGGTTGGAGAAGATGTTGTTGTACTCTCCAGGATTTGCATATAAAATTGAGACAAATGAGTTTGTTTATGATAATCAAGTTGACCCTCGCTTTCGTACATTCCATCGAGTTTTCTGGGCATTCAAGCAATGTTGTGATGCCTTCAACTTTTGCAAGCCTATCATTCAGATAGATGGAACTTTTTTATATGGAAAATATAGAGGCACGTTGTTAATTGCCACAACCCAAGATGGCAATAGTTATGTGTTACCAATTGCCTTTGCTATTGTGGAGGGAGAGACATTGAGTGCATGGTCATGGTTTTCGGCTAATATTCGCCAACATGTTACCCAAAAACAAGAAATATGTCTCATCTTTGATCGTCAACAAAGCATTAAGTCAAGTGTTGCAAGAGCTAACCTTGGATGGCAGCCTCCAAATGCATATCATGTTTATTGCATTCAGCATATTGCAAGCAACTTCAACCATAAATTCAAAAATGCCAAGTTGAAGGAAGATCTTTTGAAATTAGGTAAATGTCATACACTTGATGTTATCTTGAGTATCTTACTTTTAAGAGTATATGTAATGACGTTTTTACTTTGTTAACGCAGGTTACACATCATGCATACATTATTTCAAAAGGAATCTTCAAAAATTTAATGAAATAAGCCCAGATATTCAACGCTGGAATGATGGAATTTCAAAAGAAAAGTGGAGTCTTGCTAATGACTTTGAAGGGCGAAGATACGGACATATGACCACAAACTTGTCAGACGCTGTTAATAGAATATTCAAAGGTGCTAGAAACTTGCCGATCACGACACTAGTGAAGTGTACGTATGGTCGACTTGTAGAGTATTTTGTTCAAAGAGGCGCTCAAGCAAGGTCTGATCTCCATGTTGGTCTGAGATTTAGTAAGAAGGTAATGGATATTATTAGGAAAAACCAAGAACGGGCATGTGGCGTTGTCTCAGTCTGCGCCATTTAATAAAGCCTACCACGCGTGGCGCTAAAGCAGTCAGCACCTCTTGGAAAGAGACACGCATGGCGCTAACAAAATCCACGCCACCTGCGAAATTTAATTTCGCGACGCATGCCTCTCTCTCTCTCTCTCACACGCGTCCCTCATCACCACTCTCTCACAATCTCACATGCACTGCACACACTTCACGGGTCCCTCAAGTGCCCTCTCTCACATGCACTGCACCCCTGCACTCACACACTTAATCACAAATCAACTCAACACACTTCACGGGAACCACTATGCACTCACGCACTACACTATTTCACCTGCACCCACTGCATCCCTGTCTCTCACGCAACCATAGGCACTAGTGGTACTAAAGTAGTTAGCGCCACATTCTATATTTAAAAAAAAAATTAAACATCTGTCCAGCTGGCCAAAATCACCCTAGATGGGTAAATTGTTTTTCATTTATATTTTTTTAGTAAATAGTATTTTTTTTTAATATTATATTGGTGAAAAAACCCAACACAAAAGTATGGTTAGCTTCTTGAGAACACAATAATAACCCTTTTTGTTTTATAAATTTATCAAAAGTTAATTTTAGCTTAAACTTGGTCAACTCACCTTAAAATGAAGGGAAATTCTACGGTACCCTCTAGTGAGAGAGGGTTTTGGTACATTCTTTGATCATTTAATCAATTTCTCTCAATTTTTTAAATGATCTTAGTATTTTTACAGTTACGGAATAATATTTAATTAATAGAATTTGTATTTTTAATTTTTGAAAAGACTTTTTGACCCTTATAATCATTATCCTGTATTTCTTATCGTATTCCCCTTTTTTCACATTCTCATTTTCCCCATTTTTCACATTCTCATTTGCAATACACATGTGTCTCATTTAAAATCTACTTTATGTCTTCGAAATAATTTAGGACGGAGTACACGACTTGGTCCTTTGTAGTTTTGGCCTTGATGCCTCCATTCAATAGAAAAAATAACAAGAAGGTACCAAAACCCTCTCTCGCTAGAGGGTACCAAATTGCAACCCTAAAATGAAATAATCTAAACAGTTGTGTTGAATAAAAATTTAGGGCATTTATATAATATTCAAAGAGTTGAGGGTATACATAAAAAAATATGAACTCCCTTATTAATTACAAATCCATGTGTATACAAAACATATGATTGGTTAAAGTGCTACATGATTTGATTCTAATCTTGAGTAGAATTGTCTCATACATATGGCTCATATGAATATATCATTTATGGATCTCAAAGAAAAAAGTAGTCTTGAAAATTACTTTAAACACTCATTTATTTATCAATCAATTATGTCAGTTTGTAGAAATTTTATAACAACTAATAGTACAAATTAATAATTTTTCATTAATTATATGGCTACTCAAAATCGTTTTAATTTTTTGTTTTCAAGTGAGCAAAAATAATATATAAAAACATTGGTTGATTAAGAACTTTTTGTTTAAGCTTTTTAAAAAAATGATTTGAAAATTATATAAAGAAAAGTGATTTTTTTAAAAAAAATATGTTTAAAAAAAGAAGTTATATTTCCTTTTATTACAATTATAAAAAAACACTTTTATTTTAAAAGGTAATAATTTATGTTTTTTTAAAAGATATTTACAAAATAATTTGTGTTCAAGTGAATTTTAGATATAAATATAGATATAGATATTATATGAATTTAATTTGTACGCTATTTTACTATACAAATAAACTCATTACAAAGGTTTAAATATCTTATATAATATATTATATTAAATATAAAATCTTTTAAATAATAATTAAACACCCTTTGTATACTGTATGCTTCGTCAAAAGGTTACCGTTACTTGTACCTTGGAAAACAATACTTATACATATGCGTGTGTCCAATTACTCCAAAATGGTCACCTACTTTAATCTAATTACTTATTTTTATTCTTGCTTTTGTACACCTCACCTCAACGTATGTAGGTTTGGTTTACAGCTCGTAGGAATTGATTTTGATAGAAATGATTTTAGTAGAATTGATTTTGGATAGAATTGGTTTGGTAGAATTGATTTGTGTTTGGATATATAATTCTAAAAGTGGGTTGAGAGAAATTGATTTTGTTTGGATGAGATAAAATAAAATTACTTTTGGATATAAAATTACTACACTGGGTTTACTATTTATTTTATTAAATAAATAGAACATTGGGTTTTGATTACTAAGCTAGGGGTAATATGGTAAAATCACGCAAACTGATTTTCCAAAATCATTTCAGTAACCAGTTCTCAAAAACCACGTTACAAAGTTTCAAAACCACTTTTACTGTTTATCAAAAATTCACCCAAACGACATGAAACAAATTTCAAAACCCTGTTTGACCTGTCAAATCGAGGTTTTGATGGCTGAAAATTTTTACCAAACAGGCAATGTTGAACATGTTAACATGTTTGTGAAAAAATTCATTGTAAGTTGAAGTTGAATCCATTATATAGTTGCTTTTCAAATTTTGTCTCGAAATGATCATTCAATTTTATTATGAAATATCGTAAACGTAAATCTGAAATGTTTGGATCAAACATACACTAAAATGTCATTTGATTGATTCACGTTTGCGGCAACGCTACAAGTTATAGCTTCGTTATAGCTTTTGCCTAAATGTGTGTTAGAGTCTATACCCAACATGTTTCCAAACAAGTGAGAAGTCTCCAATGGAGTTTGCTAATTTACTCAACGTATCTGCACTAAAAGGATAAAACTAACTAAAATTCAAGATACAAATTCCTATGCTTCAAGGTTAATTCTCCTTGTAACTTGTAAGTTGGAAACAAGTTCATTTCTTCAGTATTTATCGATGTACTATAAAAAAGTTAGCCGAATAAGATGCACTATATCAAAAAAGAAGTGTACACTGGACTCTTATTAATGGCTCAACATGAGCATGTACATTGAAATTTGATGATGTATATTACAAACCTGAATCGGGGGTATATGCACAAGCAAAAAGAACCAATTGATACTATCCAGAGCTTTACCAGAGCACTAGACAGATTTCAACTAATTCTTCAATCTTTAATTTGTTTCGAGAAATTTCTCCTGACCTATATCCACAGCAAACTTGATGAACTCTGAAAAAATCGAGTAATCAACAATTCAATGTACACAGCAGGAAAGGAAGAATATAGCACCAAGATTTGCCACTTCAAAATTTCATGATTTTCCTCCCTTAGCTCAACTCAAACTTCAGATTTGGTGGACTTCTTTCAGCTCTACCTCATCCTCAGTTGAGCTATTTGTTTCTAATGTATCTTGCTCTTCACTAGTTTCGTGTTTGCTTTCCCATAGCTTACCAGTCTTCCCAATTGCGAGAATCAGATCAAGTTGCTTTTGCTGTTGTTCCTACGTGAACATTCGGATACAATCAAGTCAAATTCGATGGCCCTTTGACTCGTGTAACAATTATTTAAATAGGTGGCACCGTATAATTTATTGATAGTTTAAAAACCTTTAAGCTATCAGTAGATCAAATTGAAGCCCAAGTATATATACAAGGCAAAGAAGCAGATAAAATACGATCACGGACATAATAATCAGACCTCCTAGCCCACTAAGGCAATAATATATTTTGCATCTGCAAGAAAAATTGTAATCTAGAAACCTTGACATTGAAATTTATTTGGTACTATATCACTGTCAAACATGCATCATTTAATGTTAAATATTGTCTGATTGCAGAGTTTAAATAACCTATTGGAGGGATGGTTACCTGCATTGCTAATAAAACCTTTTGAACTTCACCAAGTTCCTTCTCCAAAATGTCCGATTGCACCGATAGCGCTCTTGTGGCCTCAGAGTTCTTCTGGGCCAGAGCTGCAGTCTTCAAGAAAGAAAGAAGTAATCAGATCTTCTTTTTCTGGCAGAGTATTCTTATTCATTTTAATTATTATTAATAATTAATTCAAAGTAAAAAATACTAATCAATCACTCAAAAAATGAGAGATAATAAACAATGAATATATATAGTATGTTCTTCTCTTCTATGGCTGATTAGTATAACAAAGTAGGCATTCTGTGAGAAATAACGATATATTTATTGAAACCTTCTACCAAATAAATCTGCCTTACCATACTTTGTTCCAAAAAACTAGTAGGGTGTGTTTGATTTACACTAAATCTACGTTTAAAACGTGATTTTAATGAAAATCAAACAGACGCTGACTAGTCCTAAATAAATCAGTGTCTATTGTTCTGGCTCGGTAAGTTAGAGGAATTTTAACATCACACTTTTCCAACACTTCTTTTTTATATTATTTAAGTGAAATTATAAAAATAGGTTCATCAAAGTTATGTTAGCATTTATCTTATAGTTAACTTCAAGCAGGGCAATATTTGCATTATTGCTTTTGTTGATGTTGATATTATTATTATGAGAAAGAAAAGGAAATTAAGAGAAAACAGAGTGAACACTGAACAGAGAGAATAAAACAGATTCTCTGTAACTTTGTAATTATAATTACCTTATAATTATTTGACCTATTTGAATCTAAAGTGAATAGTACACGTGTACTTATAATAAGCTCACCGTGCTTCTAACGCTAACAGATAACTGTAACTGTAACTCTGTAACAGAATTCTATTACCAATCTACTAGCTTCCAACAATAGATCTAACAACATAACTAGACTAGTGTAAGCAGAAGCAGACAGAAGCTCAGCCACGAGATAAAATCTATCAAAAAGAATCAAGCATCAGAAAGCTTTGTCTCCCACCATGCTCAACTTCATCTTAATTGGAGTCCAAAGTAAGTTTCAGAAATCTAAAGAAAATGACCCAAAAAGTGAAGCAAAAGCTTCACATTTACAAAAGAAGATTATATTACCTGAGCGATGGGATCCTTCAAAGCTTGCCGGGTGACCTGAAACCTTGACCCCAATTTCTCAATCTGCCTCGACAAAACCCTAATCAATGTCGCTGAGCTCTTCAATTCCTCCTCCATTTTCTCAATTCTCTCCACGAATCCACCCTTCACCCTCTCCCTGTGAATTCGCCTCCATTGCCGGGTCCGAATCAACGCACCAACGGCAACCCCACTCACCAACATCAAAACCCCCCACTCAACACTAACCCTATTACCAATCGCCACCAACAACCCATTCTTCGACCCACTTGAGACCAAACCAACCGATACAATCGCGGATGAAAGCAGGCATGACAACTCCACCAACGAAAGAACAGAGTCAAAATTGAAACCGGCAACGACGTTTTTCTGCACACCACCGATTTCGGAATCGCCGGCTTTGAGCTGAAAGGGATCGGCGGCGCGGGTCGTGAAGGAATCGAGTTTCTGAAGTCCGAACGAGTTGAGTTTGTGAATTTGAAATCGGGTGGTGGGAGAGTGAACCATTGCTCTGATGAAGCAGAGTGAATGTGTGGAAGGTGAATGTGCGAAGAGGTGGGGAGAAGTGAGTATCATTGTTCGAAGCTGGAGAGGAGTTTCTTGTGATTTGGGTGGAACTGGAAAGAGCATTGCAGTGTTACTGTTGTGATAATGATGGGTATTTGAGCATTTCTACTCTTGGTTGGTGGCGATGGGGTCGAGGATTTTCTCTCTAAGGAGCTTAGAGGCTAAGAGGCGGGCTGGTACAAAGTGTAACTAATTGCCGGGTAGCGGGAGCAAGCAATGGTGATGAAAAACATATGCTCTAAACCAATGAGAATCCATCATTTAAGAATACTGAATAGTGAATCAACACAGGGTAATACTCCTTCATTCTATTTTTCTATTTATAATAAGAGAATTCAAACCCCGTCACATATATTAAGAATAGCTATCCATTGATTTTTTAAATTTTTTTATAAGATTACAAGTTTATTCCTATTTAAAATTAAATTATACTGTCATAGTAATTGTGTCAACTTAAAATCTTTAATAGTCAATAAGGGTAAATATGAGAAAAAATATTAAATGTTTCTAGATTTGTGTATTTTGTTTTATAAATAGAATCATAAAACAATTTTAATCGTTGGCGTGTAAATAAGACAGAAAGGAGTAATTTTTTATTTTAAATATATATACTAAATATATCGGAACTTTCGGTCCAAAAATGGCTCGTGGACCGATGAAACACTGCTAATTAGTAAGGGTAGTTGGATTGAAATGTTAAAGTTTGAAGCATTTTTATTAGGGTTTTATTAAGGTAGTTCTAAGGTGCACAAGTAATATTACCAAGTGTTAAAGGTTTAGTCGATTTTCTTTTTTCTTTTGTTTGTAACATTTCGAAATTTGCGAATGCACCCTGAACTTGATGCTATTATATAGTGAGTCAACTTTAAAGTAGGTTTGCCCATTGTTAGAACAAAGTAAGAAACGTAGACACGACAACAAGGAAAACCTATCGAGAGGAGGAAGGAGGAGACAAATGTCGAAGTGGTGGGAAGAGGGTCAGACTTTGGCTGTTCGACAGGTCGACAATGCTGAGACGAATTAAAATCTGCTTTGCGTAGAGATGTGTGCCCATGCAAGGCAGTGGGACTTTGGCTTAACTTTCCTGTCAGTGAGGCCTTTGTGAGTGTTTTCAGAGGAATAAACTAGCACATCAACCCTTGACTTTTAGAGCGTAGTCCTTAAGTTTTGAAAAACCCTCTATTAGTTCTTGACGTTACTTTCCATCCTTCACTTTAGTTCAAAGGACAAACTTCTATTAATTGGGTACTAATTGTTAGAATGTGATTCAAATAGCTGGTAGTTAGCTGTGAAGTGTGGTAGTTAGTTCTAACAGAATACTATAAATAAGATGTTAACTACTTTGTAAATTTTTACTGCATATTAGAAATTAGTTTTTTCTCCTTCTCTGCATCTTGCATTATCTATTGCTCCAACAAACCGGTATCAAGAGCAGGTTTCGATTGAGGGATCCTGGTAATACACAATGGGATCAACTGGTGCGAATTTCTCAACAAATCTTCCTGTTCTCAATGGAAAGAACTGGGATCGGTGGCGTGTGCAAATGAAGGAAATTCTTGGCTATCAAGAAGTTGCAGAAATTGTCGAAGAAGGCTACCTAACACTCACTAAAGATTCCACAGATGCACAGAAGGCGTTTTACAAAGAAAACAAAAAGAAAGATTGTAAAGCAACCGTCCTGATTCATCAATGCATTGATGAGGCGCACTTTGAGAAGATTGCAGGGGCTGCAACTTCGCAAGAAGCGTGGAAGATCTTGGAGAAATGCAATGAAGGTGCAGAGCAATTGAATAAGGTGAGATTACAAACGATGATGCGCCAATACGAATTGATGCAAATGGAGAGCAACAAGAAGATAGTTGACTTCTTCAACAGAATCATCACCCATACGAATGCCATGAAGAATTGTGGAGAGAAAATTTCAGATCAAACAATTGTAGAAAAGATTCTGAGGACACTCAATCCCAAATTCAATCACATTGTCGTAGCCATTGAAGAATCCAAGAAGCTCGAGGAATTAAAAGTAGAAGAACTACAAGGTTCTATCAATACACATGAGCAGAGACTTATTGAAAGAGGATCAGAGAAACCCAGTGATCATCAAGCACTGCAGGCTCATACCTCAAAAGGAGGAGGTTACAATTCTAAAGGAAATTTCAGAGGCCGAGATCGTGGGAGAGGTTCCAGAGGTGGCTTTAGGAAAAATACTCAAAGCCAAGATCAAGGAAAGACTGATGAAGATCAACAAGAAAGCTCCAATGGAAAAGGGGGTTTCAGTAATTGGCGAGGAAAAAAGAAAAAGGTTATTGACAGGAAAAGAATTAAATGTTTTAATTGTAATCAGATTGGACACTTTTCCACAGAATGTATAGCTGCACCAAGTAGCACGGATCGTCGGGGGAGTCAATCACACAGTGATTATCAAGCACATATGGCCAAAGAAGAGGATGCAGCAGATCAAGAAGAACAACCTTTAATGCTGATGATGATCACCAATCCAGAATCTCACGACAATGAAACTTGGTACATAGATTCTGGGTGTTCAAATCATATGACAGGACATCGTGATTGGCTTGTTAATTTTGATGCAATGAAAAAGAGCACAGTGAGGTTTGCAGACAATAGAGTCATCCAGGCTGAGGGAGCTGGGAATGTGGTAGTCACAAGGCAAGATGGAAGACAAGCAGTGATTTCAGATGTGCTATTGTTCCTGGAATGAAGAGCAACTTGATCAGTATGGGTCAGCTCTTGGAGAAGGGATTTTCAATGAAGATGTGAGTAATGGTTTCTTGGAAATTTATGATGCAGCAATGAGAATGATCATGAAAGCTCCTCTGGCCAGAAACAGAACCTTCAAGGTAAACTTAAACACCATTGAATCTCAATGTTTTTCTGCTACTACATTATTAGATGAGTCATGGCTATGGCACCTAAGGTTAAGCCATTTAAAATTCAAAGATTTAAGTCTGTTGAGATCAAAAGGTATGGTATCTGGCCTTCCCTCAATTGTGGTTCCAAAGAAAATATATGATAATTGCCTGATCAACAAGCAACCCAGAACCTCCTTCAGTTGATACACCATGTCCAAGGCCAATGATGTTCTACATGTTGTCTACTCAGATGTCTGTGGGCCTTTTGATGTTCCATCACTAGGGGAAATAGATATTTTGTATCATTTGTGGATGATTTTAGCAGAAAACTGTGGCTATACTTGATTAAGGCAAAGAATGAAGTGTTCAACATCTTCAAAGGATTCAAGACTCTAGTAGAAAAACAGTCTGGGAAGTGCATTAAGGTTCTGAGAATAGATGGAGGAGGAGAATTCACTTCTGGTGAGCTAGAAGACTTTTGCAAGGAGCATGGAATTATACATGAAGTTATTGCCCCCTATACTCCCCAGCACAATGGGATTGCAGAAAGAAGAAATAGGACCATATTGAATATGGTGAGAAGCATGCTTAAGCAGAAGAATCTCCCACACAGCTTCTAGGGAGAAGCAGCCATGATTGCTGCCCATGTCCTTAATAGATGTCCTACCAAGGGGCTAAACTCAATGGTTCCAGAAGAAGCATGGTCTGGCAGCAAACCCTCTATCAAGCACTTTAAAATCTTTGGTTCATTGTGCTACAAACATATTCTGGATCAAAAGAGGAAGAAACTTGATGATAAAAGTGAACCAATGATCTTTGTAGGATACAACTCTACAGGTTCCTACAAGCTATACAATCCCAAGACAAAACAAGTCCTCTTCAGTAGAGATGTTTATTTTGATGAATCTAATTCATGAGTGAGTCACAGTCTATAATTGAAACAGTGCCAAGATTGCAGTTTGATTGGGAAGAAATCAACTCAGTAGGAGAAACTACTTAGGAGACAATGAATGTTGAGCCTCAGGTTGTGACTAACAAACCTACAAGAAACAGAAACTTTCCCTCAAGACTCTCAGATTATCAAGTTTATCCTGACAATGTTGTCTCAGATGATGGTGATCTAGTTCAGCACCTGACACTCATGGCTAATGTGGAACCTATTAGTCTTGATGAAGCCATCACTAGCAAAGTATGGAGATCAGCTATGGAAGAAGAATTAATAAGTATTGAGAAGAATCAAACCTGGGAAATGGTAGAAATGCCTCAGAACAAGACTCCTATTGGTGTTAAATGGATTTTCAAGGTCAAACTTAAACCAGATGGAACAGTTTCTAAACATAAGGCTAGGTTGGTAGCAAAAGGTATGCAGAAGAAAGGGCTAGATTACTCAGAGGTTTTTGCTCCTGTAGCCAAATTGGAAACTTGAGACTAATTGTTGCTTTGGCTAGTTGGAGGAATTGGAAGTTATGGCAGCTGGATGTTAAATCAGCTTTTCGCAATGGACCACTTGATGAGGAAGTTTTCATTGTACAACCTCCTGGCTTCATAAGCAAAGGGAATGAACAAAAGGTTCTGAAATTAAGGAATGCCCTATATGGGTTGAAACAAGCACCCAGGGCTTGGAACAAAAGGATAGACACCTTTCATAATGCTAGTTTTCAGAAATGTTCCTCTGAACATGGTGTCTATGTTAAGAGTATGAATTGCACCAAAATCCTTCTCATTTGCCTATATATGGATGACTTACTGATTACTGGGAGCAGTTCAGCTGGCATCAACTCACTCAAGCAGAGTTTGAAGAAAGAATTTGAGATGACAGACCTGGGAATCCTATCATATTTCCTGGGATTGGAATTTGCTTATATTGAAAAGGGGATTCTCATGCATCAGAAGAAGTATATTTCAGAGGTACTAAAGAGGTTTAATATGATGGAATGCAACCCAGCAAAAACTCTAGTTGAGCTGAATGTGAAGCTTGTGAAAGGAGAGAATGAAGCCTCAGTTGATGGAACTCTATTTAGACAGATTGTTGGCAGCCTGAGATTCATTTGTCATAGAAGACCAGAAATTGCTTTTAGTGTTGGACTTGTGAGTAGATTCATGAATGATCCTAGACAATCACACTTGCTAGCAGCTAAAAGGATTTTGAGATATCTAAAGGGAACTCTGGGATATGGAATCATTTTCTCTCATCAAACCAAGGAAGATGACAGTCTACATCTTGTAGCCTACTCGGATTCAGATTGGTGTGGAGATTTGGTAGATAGAAGAAGCACTACAGGACAAGTTTTCCTATTTTCTGGATCTCCTATATCCTGGAGCTCAAAGAAGCAAACAGTGGTGGCACTGTTAACCTATGAGGCAGAATATATTGCAGCTTGTTCAGCTGCTTGTCAGGCACTATGGCTATCCTCTCTGCTTAGTGAATTGAAGGTATCCATTGATAATGTTGTTGAACTACTTGTAGACAACAAATCAGCTATAGATTTGGCCAAGAATCCTGTATCACACGACAGAAGCAATCATATAGACACCAAATTCCATTTCCTCAGAGATCATGTAAGCAAAGGCAGAATTAAATTGAAACATTGCAGTACAGAAGTGCAATTGGCAGATATCATGACTAAATCATTGAAGATCGAAAGGTTCAAAGAGCTGAGAAAATCCCTGAATGTGATTTGTTTGTAAAATGTGTTTGTAAGCTTTTGAATCAAAGAGAGGTGTTAGAATGTGATTCAAATATCTGGTAGTTAGCTGTGAAGTGTGGTAGTTAGTTCTAACAGAATACTATAAATAAGATGTTAACTACTTTGTAAATTTTTATTGCATAATAGAAATAAGTTTTTTCTCTTTCTCTGCATCTTGCATTGGCTATTGCTCCAACACTGATGTGTCACGTTAAGTGACACTGGGGCTGCCAAGTAGGACCAAAAAGACGCCATTTTGCCCCTGTTCTATGTCTTCGCTTTTCTTCCTTTTCTGTAAATTAATTATTCTGCATCTTCCTCCGTTTCTTCGACGGCTTCGTTCATCTTCTGTCGTCCATGAAACAGCGTCGAGTGTTTTCCTACACTAGCACCAATTATGTCTGAACTTTCACTCAAAGCGATACAAACATAAAATAGCATTATATATGTTGTAATCTCATAGTTTCTATAAAGCCAATGCAATAAAGGATTGCATACAACATTTCTTTTCTTTTCCATATTTGACCACTAATATGCTTATTATAACATATATAGAGGAATGGGAAAGAATTTTTTTTGTTTGAAAAAAATTGAATCACACTTGAAGACCCATGTAACATTCAAAAGTGATGAGAAGTTGAATATTAATATGGGTGTGCGTATGCGATTTTTTGCATTTAATTGATAAGCATATATATATATATATATATATTACATAGAAAAATAATATAGTGGTATAAGTACTTAAATTTTTAAAATATAAGCATAATGTTATACAAGATATGTGACAATCTAGTCAATACTATTCTCTTGGTATAAGGCCAAGAAGTCACCACATTTTAATTGAGTGAAGAGAAGATTGATCTTAAGGTGAAGTGCTTCCAAAATGGCAACTGTATTTATCATATTTCATTACTGTACTAAAGAAAAGTGTGCCTCTAAAATTGGATGATTGACTTCTTGACCTGTAATGCTTCATCAAGCTCAATCTCCAAAGCCAACATAATTTCTAATGCATTACCACCGATAGGGATTTTATTGGACACAGGGAACATGTTTCCTAACTCTTGTGATTGGCCTAAGCAAAAGCATAAAATAGTAAGAATCTAGACAAAGGTATATTTCATATAATCAATGCAACATGAATCATTTATCTCATATAGTTGCATCAGTTCTCTTTGCATACCTGGAAAACTTGCCCCATGGCTATGACTATCTACCGGCGAAATCTATCATCATATTCTTATACTTTTTTGTGTTAACCACGGGTATTTATGTCCTATTACCAGAGACAATCATGTTCAGGGCTTAGTCACAGTTAAGACTCTTCACTTTTTACTAAGAGTGTGTTTAGTGGAGATCAAACTCGGGAGCTCTTCCTACAATCTCAACTTGTGTTACCAACTGAGTCACAACTCTTTGGTATCATATTCTCATACTTTTAGTTAAGAATAACATAAAGTAAAAACAACCAACAAATATTGTATTTACTATTTAACCACAAGAATTCCATTATAAAATCAACATGTTTATTAGTAGTAGACTCAAATGTGTTTCCTGCTTGTGCAGCTTCAAAAACATCAGATAGATAGATCCAAATGATAATCGTAAAGGAAATTAAGATAAAATGCCAGTTTCTCATGTCTTAAAGTTACAAAAACTCAACTTTTTATGAATGAATACTCAGAAGAAACATAGGAAGATGTAGAGAAGAATTCATTTACAAAAAGGAAAAAAAAAAGGGGAAAACACGGAACAAGGGGAAAACGACGTCATTTTAGGGTCCGTTTGGTTTATAGTTGAGTAAAATTGATTCTAGAAATGAATGGTTGAGATAAATAATGCACGCTTTATAAAGTACGTTGGACGGAAGTGATTTAAAATCAATTATGCAAAACCATGGTTTTGTACTGTTAGAATTTAAAACAAACGGGCTCTTAGTCATACTTGGCAGCCCCGGTGTCACTTAACGCGACACATTAGTGCCCATTTAACAGAAGTTAGCCCTTTGCTCTAAAGTGAAGGATGGAAAGAAATGTCACAAACTAATAGAGAGTTTTTCAAAACTCAGGGACTAAAGTTGCATGACGCTCTAAAAGTCAAGGACCGATCTACTAGTTTACTCACTTTGGGAGAGAGGAGAGAATACCACTCTAACATCGCCCAGTTAGACAAGGCATATTTGAAGAAGCTTGTTGATTCGAATAGGTTCATATCTGATGCCTTTTGTTTGTTTGGTGAGCATTGTATGAATAAGGCATTGTGAGATAAGAAGGAAAGAAGGCCGAAGTTTTTTGAAGATGTCTGTTGTTGATTTCTGAATGTGATATTTGTTGTTGATTTCTGAGTGTGATATGAATGGGTCTGCTGATGGTGGTTATAATAATTGTCCATTGTAAAATCATAAATTAGTAAAGGTGAAAATTTTGTGGATGTATTATTTTATAATGACATATTTTATTGTGAAAAGAGTATATAAGCACCTTTAACTTTTACCCTTTTGCAAATAGGCACCATGAACTTTTATTTTGTCCTAATTAATCCTTAAACTTTCATCATTATTGCAATATGTCATTTCATTAGCATGAAGTTAAAAAAATTAACAAATATAATCTCAACTCTTCAAAATTGTGTTTAAAATATTAAAATTATATAAAATAACATTTCAAAATTTTTTTAAAAAAAAAACTCTAAATTGAAAGAACACATGGTCATATTTTACTTTTAAAATTTTAAATATGCTTGAAATTTGACATAATTCAAGAATAAAAAAAATGTAAATTTTACTCTTTTATGCCTTTTTAATATGTGAAACAAAAAAAACTCGAAAGATTGAGATTTGTTATGGTAATTATTTAACTTGATATTAATGAATGGACTTATTGTAATAATGATAAGAGTTTAAGGGTTAATTTGGACAAATTAAAAGTTCATGGTGCCTATTTGCAAAAGAGTAAAAGTTCAAGGTGCCTTTATACTCTTTTCCTATTTTATTTATCAACTTAAATTTGTTTTCAGATTAAAAATAAGAATGTTGAGTAATCACTGATATTGATATGACTAAAAAAAAGTTATGTAAGAAGTACATTCATCGTGTTACTAGTATGTAGCTTCTACTTCTATCTAAAGAAATAGGCTGCCAAAAAATTTTTATGAACACCAAACCCATCATTGCAAAATACATTAAAATATTGCCATAAAACCTGGAACCAGATCACTTAAATAAATCTTGACCACTTAAATAATAATAATATATACACTGCCTCACATTTACTTGTGTACACTTATACAAGCATTTTACTTATGCACATTAGACTCTTCACTTTTTTAGGGCCAAGTCAAACTTGTTAAAAAGATATTCGCTCCAATCTTGTTTATACGACACACTTCACAAAATTACACAAATTAATAAAAATAGATAAAGTCAGATAACTTTATTTCCATTTTAAAAATAATATAACATTTTTAGTTTTATTCTTATTTAACATCATGGTGAGTCTAAGGTAGTACACAACTAAATTTGTCCAGTTTAACAGGTTTGCGCATATTTCACTTTTTTGTTTGAAATTTTTGAAAATTTATGAAGGGTCCTTGAATTTTTCCACTTTACAGTAAAATGTATTGATACATTTTTCAAAGTAGGTCCACCAACACATACAACTGATAAACCAAGGAAATCTCTCATTCTCACGGGTAAGTGTTTCCCTCAATCTTTTTCACCACCATTGAACAACTAGAATTGATAGTCGTTTCCAACATCTGAACCTGCAAGTAGTTAACATGGATCAAAAGGTCTTTTCTTTGGTTGTAATGAGACTGGGCTATCAAGAAATCATAGTTTTTCTAGATATGCAAAGAACACTTTGAATAGAGAGCATCTTGTGATTATGCTTGGGACTTCTCTCCATCTGCCATGTCATTCTTGAATTGTCTCCCTTTTTCAGCTAGCCTCTTTGTTTGAAGAAGTACTCCCCCCAACTTATTCAATTCCACACTTTTGTGCATATTTTTTTTTATTTTTTTTGACATAAATAATAACATAGAGGATTTATTTGTGGGGAGTATCCTTATTTGTGATTTCTTGTGCCTGCTCTTTGAATCTCTTTGACCTTTTAATTCACCAACCTCTTATCCCATTTTGTTGTGTTGCACCTTGCTCTCTATCCCAAGTGTGAAGGAACATGGTATGATCATTAATCATGGCTGGGGTGCATTCAAAAGAAATATTAAAGGCTCAAATGGGCAATCAAAAGTTGGAAAAATTTAATCAAGGTTGGCTATTTGGCACTGAGCAAAATATTATAATCACAAAACATGCCTTTGTCACTTCCATATCTTCCACTAGCAAGACAAAATTCAGAAACTCAAGTAATAACAGTTGACAAGCAGCGGTGAAAAACTCTCAATTTTAGTGTTTGGGCTCTCAGCTCACCGGTTATTGGCTAAAATTCCTTGATAAAGCACTTACTGGTTTTAGTTAACTATCCTGATAGGTTTTCTTGAGAAGCATCTTGATCCTAACTGACTATGGAGTTAATCACAAAACCCTATCATCTTTCCTAGATTGGTTAGTTAAACTACTTAATTATAGAGAATTTGAAAAAGTTGCCTTCAATCCTAATTCCTAAGGTCCTAAAAAGTCCTAAAAATTTAAAAATTTAACAGAAAAACAGAAAATAACAAAATAAGTACTGCCTAATATAGATGATGTATCAATGGTATACAGTACATATCAAAAGAAAATAAGAAAATAAGAAGCAAAATAAGAAAATAAAATGAAAAGGAAAAAGAAAAAGAAAGAAAAGCACCAAATAGGAAAGAAAAAATCATTCCTCATCCTGATCCTGATCCATGTAAGTTGCTCCATCCTCAGCTCCGGCTGCTCTATCCCCCCTGGGAAAGTAGGTCTGTCCCCAGACCACTGTAAGTAATCATGAAACTGTGCAGGGGTCATGCGGTCCATACGAGCCTGATAATGTCTACTCTGAAAATGAACAACTGCTCGGTGAATAGTGGACATCTAAGCCATCAAATGAGTGTGTTGGGCCTCAAGTCGTTGGGCCCAGACTGGAGCATCCATGTCTGCTGCTGCTGGTGGTGGTGCCTGCTGCTGCTGCTCCTTAACCTATAACTCCTCAGTCGGGATACAGTTGGCTTCAATGTATGCTCTGGTCATGGGAAGTGCGATGCGAACCCTAGAGTTCACCTCTACACCCCTAGTTCTGCAGAGTGAGGTGATGAGAGAAGGGAAACCAAGCCTGATCTTGGAGTTAGGGGTCCGGCGCCCCGCAGAAGATGCAAAGTTTGATATCTTTTGGGTGTTGACTCGTGAGATATCGATAACGGCGGCGATGAGGATAGTGTAGATGAGGTGGGCCATGGGCATAACTACATAAGAAACATGCCCGGTAGGATGAATGTTGGCCAGTATCAACACTGTCCACATCTGAGCTATGCTCCTCATATCTTTCCTGTAGATCCTAGAAGCCTCCTGATATGCATTCCTTTCAAAGGAACGCCCTGGTAAGCATAGCATCTGAGCAGTCTCAATGTCAAGGGGATCATTGCCATGAAGCCCCACAGCATTCATCCTCTCGTGGTATTGGCACACCACGAGGTCTCTATCCTCCTCTATGGGATGTCCTAAAAGTGCATTGATTGCATCGCAATCAAATCTGATAATCTGTCCTCGAACATAGGACTCCCTTTGCAGTTAACGTTGTGGTCTCCGATGGCATTAGCATAGAATTCTCTGACAATGTCTGGATCAAAATAGTTGTCAAGACGACTGAGGCGGTCCCATCGCCTCCTGTGAATCTCAGCAGAGAACTCCTCATATTCCCCCTCCTGGAGGATGACTGGTCGCTCCAGGATGAACTTGCAATCAGCAATGTTAGTGTATGCTTCAAAGGACCTGAGGTCCTTGAAGCGATGAGGGTCGAACTCAGGTTCCCTCTGGGGGGCCTTCTTCTTGGCACTCCATGTGCCTCTCCTAGAGGAACTAACACCACTGACATTCTTCGTGCGAACCATCTGCAAAGCAAAAGCAACTCAAAATTATTTGTGCATCATAATATTTAATTGCTCATAATTATGAAATAAATGGCCAATAAATTTCAATACTTAGAGCAATCAATTAACCAAACAAATGTGCATAAAAATTTTGATTTTAAATATTATCCAATAAATGCCAATTAATTAATTAAGACATGCTAAAGTGATCAGTTAAAGCGGGTCCTAAACAATTCTAAACAGGCAAAGTAAGAACCAAACTCATGCTCAAAAATCATGTCATCAGTGACATGCAATATTGCACAATCATTTATGTATGGACATGCAAAAATATTAGAGCAATTAATTAAGCATACATGCACCAACAAAATAATTTACAGGAATCATTGAGCACTCAAAAACTACCACCTAAGCAAACATGAATAACTCACAAAGAATCCTAACCACATGCAATCTAATTTAAAGCACTATGAACAATTATTTCTTTCCTAAAGGTTCCTAGAGTCCTAAGATTCTTATCCTAAGGTTATGCTCAAATAAAATAAAAATCAAAATTTCAATCTGTTAAAAAAAAAGAAAACTATAAAAACATACCTGGTATAAGCTCAGAAACTGAAAATGAAGGCTATATGAGTAAGAAAAGGCAAAGCAAAGGTTAGGAATATTAGAGAAAAGGCAAGGGAGAGAACGAAAGGAAGTTCGAAATGAACTCATTCGTTCAAAATGGGGATATAAATATCCCGCTTCCTGCGCTACACCCTGCGCTACAGCGCAGAGTGGAGCGCGTACTGCTTCAGAAGTTGAAGCGTTCCGCTGCGCTTCACCCTACGCTACAGCGCAGAGTAAGTCGCAAAAGTTAGAGAGTCAGGTTTTTAATTTTAATTATGCGCTTCACCTGCGCTACAACGCAGGTTGAAACGCAGATTTGCAGTATTCTCTCTGCTTCTGCTACTCCTAATTGATTCCATGCCATCCTTTTAGATTTAGATCCTTCATTTTAACAATTTCCTATTTAAACAGGTAAATCCTAAAACTAAAAATTACCAAAATGAAAATTAAATGAAAATTTAAAACTTACAAAGACTGGGTTGCCTCCCAGGAAGCGTTTGTTTAACGTCTTTTAGCTCGACGCCTGGTCAAAGCAAAGGTTAGGAATATCAGAGAAAAGGCAAGGGAGAGAACGAAAGGAAGTTCGAAATGAACTCCTTCGTTCAAAATGGGGATATAAATATCCCGCTTCCTGCGCTACACCCTGCGGTACAGCACAGAGTGGAGCGCGTACTGCTTCAGAAGTTAAAGCGTTCCGCTGCGCTTCACCCTGCGCTACAGCGCAGAGTAAGGCGCAAAAGTTAGAGAGTCAGGTTTTTAATTTTAATTCTGCGCTTCACCTGTGCTACAACGCAGGTTGAAGCGCAGATTTGCAGTATTCTCTCTGCTTCTGCTACTCCTAATTGATTCCATGCCATCCTTTTAGATTTAGATCCTTCATTTTAACAATTTCCTATTTAAACAGGTAAATCCTAAAACTAAAAATTACCAAAATGAAAATTAAATGAAAATTTAAAACTTACAAAGACTGGGTTGCCTCCCAGGAAGCGTTTGTTTAACGTCTTTTAGCTCGACGCCTGGTCAAAGCAAAGATTAGGAATATCAGAGAAAAGGAAAGGGAGAGAACGAAAGGAAGTTCGAAATGAACTCCTTCGTTCAAAATGGGGATATAAATATCTCGCTTCCTGCGCTACACCCTGCGGTACAGCACAGAGTGGAGCGCGTACTGCTTCAGAAGTTGAAGCGTTCCGCTGCGCTTCACCCTGCGCTACAGCGCAGAGTAAGGTGCAAAAGTTAGAGAGTCAGGTTTTTAATTTTAATTCTGCGCTTCACCTGTGCTACAACGCAAGTTGAAGCGCAGATTTGCAGTATTCTCTCTGCTTCTGCTACTCCCAATTGATTCCATGCCATCCTTTTAGATTTAGATCCTTCATTTTAACAATTTCCTATTTAAACAGGTAAATCCTAAAACTAAAAATTACCAAAATGAAAATTTAAAACTTACAAAGACTGGGTTGCCTCCCAGGAAGCGTTTGTTTAACGTCTTTTAGCTCGACGCCTGGTTACTCAATCCTTTTATGGTGGCCTCAAGTGGAGGATGATGTTTGACTCCATACCAGTTCTTCCTTTGAGCTCCCATCCTCCATGCCAATTTTTGACTCTTTTATCATTGTCACTGTCTTCCTCAGTATCAGATGTTGACCTCCTTCTCCTCTTAAATTTGAATTCCCATATTGACTCTGGATGCTTTATCCTCATCCTAGGCTTCCTCAGAAACTCGGAGCCTGGCAACTTTGTTGGATTTTTGGAACTAGCATCAGTTTGTTGTAACTTGGGCGTACCTCTATGAAACATAATACTTTCATCTTTTGAGCTCAATTCATATTTTCCTCGATCAACATCAATGATCATCTTAGCAGCTTTCATGAAGGGTCTTCCTAAAATTAGGGAGACTTCAGTATCCTCCTCTTCTGTCTCTGCAATGTAGAAATCTACAACATATGCAAATTTATCCACTTTGATTTGAATATCCTCTAATATCCCATGAAGGCATTGAGCGGATTTATTTGTAAGAAGTAACCTCACATTTGCAGGCTTGACCTTCACATTACTCAACTTGTTAAAATACGGTTGCGACATCAAATTGATGCTCGCTCCAAGATCTAATAAAGCATGAGTAGGAGGTAGATTACAAATAGAGATGGGTATAGTAAACCTACCTGGGTCAAGTGACTTACTTGTGACTAAGACCTTCTCTTCATGATGTTCCTTTTGTGCTGCTTCTTCATCTTGATGAACGACTTCCTTTTGAAGCAATTGTTCTTCAAAGATGATTTCTTCTTCCTCATCAAGTTCCTCCTCCTCTGACTTGTTTCCATCAGTAGCAATCAAGTTGCATTGTTCCTTTGGATTGGTTTGGGTCACAGCTGAGAAGTGTTGTTGCCTGTGCTCTGTCATCTCAGTCGCTAACTGACCCACTTGACTCTCTAGAGTCTTGATTGATGCCTCAGTAGTTGTCTTGAATCCACTAAATATTTGCATAAGGTCATCAATTTTATCTTCCAAAGTATTCAGTTTATCATATGTTGAGGGCTGCTATTGGTAACGTGGTTGTCGTGGTCCTCCATTCTAACTCCAACCTGAGTTGGTTTGGTTATTTCTCCAACCTTGTGAATATTGATTGTTGTTATTGTTGGAGTAATTCCCTTGCCTTCCCTAGTTACCCATGAAGTTGACTTGTTCTGGTTGTGTTCCTTGGCTAGCACATTGACCATTTAGATGGTCACCTCCACAGAAATCACAAATCAATGGTTGGGCTTGGATGTGAGTGGACAGCTTTGAGTTGTTGAGGGAGTGTCTTCAACGTCTCAGTGAGTGCTTCTAGTTGACGTTTAATGAGCTTGTTCTCAGCTAACAGAGCATCACTTTGATTGAGTTCCAGCATCCCTTTCTTTGGTAATTGTGCGGGCTGTCTTCCACTTTGAGCTTGTTGATCGTTCTGTGCAAAGTGGTTGATGATTTCTAGCGCTCGATCAACTTCTGCGAATAAGATAGTTTCACCTGCTGCCGCATCTATGAATGACCTTGAATCTGAACGAAGTCCCATGCAGAATATGTTGAGTTGGGCTATATCCTCATAGCCATGGTTGGGACAGTTGCGCAGCATAGACTTGAATCTTTCCCAAGCTTCACATAGTGGCTCATAAATCCCTTGTCTGAATGTGGAAATATCTGCCTTGGCTTCTATCTGCTTCCCTGGTGGAAAGAATCTTGTCAAGAATTTCTCCTCAACCACACCCCAATTGGTTAGGCTTTGATTTGGGTGTGATTGCAGTCATTCCTTAGCTTTACCTATCAAAGAGAAAGGAAACAAGCGTAAGTAAACAGATTCTAAATTACCTTCCTCGAAACCCATAGTACCAATCAATTCATAAAAATTAGAGAGATGAGCATTTGGATTTTCATGATCCAATCCAGCAAATTGATGTGCACTGATGAGGTTGAGGTGTGCAATCTTCAACTCTAAAGCTTTGGCATTTGGTGGTAACACAATGCTTGAGAAGTGACGTGGTCCTTGATGGGAGATATAATCTCCTAGCGTTCTTCTTGGACGTTCTGCTGCCATATTTTTGGGTTCCTCAACAATTATCCTTCTTCTCCTTCTCGAGTTTCTACCTCTGTTCCTTCGCGACGTCCTTTCTATTTCCGGGTTGAACTGTAATTGATTGGGAGACGCATGACCTCTCAGAAGCATAAACAAGAAACTTTGAAAAAGGTAAGTGTTGAGGAGAATAGAAAAACAATAAAATTCCTAATATAATAATAGGTCCTAAAAATAATAAGAATAAATAAAATAAATCCTAAGATAGTTAAAAACTTGATAACTAGACCGTCAAGGTCTACACGAATTGGGAACCGTTCCCCGGCAACGGCGCCAAAAATACTTGATGGGTTTCTGGCAAGCGAACCAAAAATCCAGTAGTATAATAGTAAGAAAGATATTGTATCCATAGGGAACGGTCAATTCACGTATACTCGTGATCTATTTATCAAGGGAAAACAACGGTTCTTGAGAATATTGTTGCGAAAATTATAAACTGAAATTCAATAATTAATGAATTAGAAAGGAAGAGTTAGGGACACTTTACTTGGATTAGGATTGAACTTCATCTCATCACACCCCTCATGTATGTCGAGACTACCTACTATTTATAGGCTTTGAACTATAACACTGTAGACAAACTATATTGCTAAGACCCCGAGTTACCAGGCGCCACTCACACTCAAAGGTAATCCATGCGGGTTTTCCCAAGCGACAGACTTACCCTCGGCTTATTTTGCTTTCTTTATTCCGTTTGTAAAAGAACTAATTGATAAACGAGGCCTACTACTCTGGACGCACCTTCGCTAGAGTACTGTCACTACCCATCACTCATTAGAATACATCCACGTTTCGCTTCCTAGATTGACAATCAACTAATCCTTTGCTATTGGTAATTTAATAACCATGCCCATCTTGTAGACACCCTTCATTAGAGTACTCACACTACCCATCAATCACTAGCAACGCCCATGTTTCGGTTCACTGGCTACCGAGTATTCTCATTCACTCAGAGGTTGAGTTTCCTATGTCTAGGCTCCCCCAAACTCAATCCTAGTCATAACGTTAATTACAAACTAGCTTATAACTCCGGCACAAGCGCGGAAGTTAGGAATTAAGCATAGAACAAGATTACTAATATTATAGCTAGGGAACTGCATAAATAAATAGATAGAGTTCAACATACACTTGGAAATGGAATCGATTACATTCAATCCTAATGGAGAGTTAACTACACATGGTAGCCATACAAACCACCGAAGATGTTGTCACCATCTTCAATCCTTGTGAAGAGCTCCTCCTCTCCTACTCTAAAATTAGAACTGGTGCATTATCACTGGAATATAACTGAATTACAATAATCGTGCACACTTGATCTGGTCCAAGAGGTTCCTATTTATAGGCTAAGGAAAGGCAAAGGAAATTGGGGAAAAATCTATCTAAAAACGGCAACAGGGCAAGAATTAGTGTGATCTGCGCTTCACCCTGCGCTACAGCGCAGGTTCCAGAGGGTTGCGCTTCACCCTGCGCTACAGTGCAGGTTGAAGCGCAGGATGCGTCCTGCTGCTCCAACTTTCTCTTTTTAATTTTTATCTCTCCCCGAGACTGGTTTTGGCTGATTTGTCTTTCCTTGTTTCCCTTTTCTTGATGAGATCCTTACATTTATTGAGCATCTTTGATTTATTTGGGAAGGTTGTCTGCAGAATCCTTGTTTGATTGGCAGTGATCTCCTCATTGATTGCCTCAAATCTTCTTCAAATCTTTATTAAATGTCTTCAATCAAACTCAAATCTTGCAGATATCTCCCCCATTTAATGTTATCTTTCCTTCAAATAAAATCTTTGCAATATCCTGCAAAAATCAGCAATATTTCTATCAAAATAGTATCAAATTCAAATCTCAGATTAATAAATACAATTTATCTAATGTTTACTAAAAATGGATTAAACTGGGCAAAATTACCATTTTATCCTTGATAAGTGAACTAAAAAGTGCTCCAATTTATCAACTAATTTTCACTTATCAACAACCCATTTGCAGTGACCAACAAAAAAAAAAGAAAAGGAGGCAGTCGCTCAACCATTGGCAAAAAAGGAACACACATTTGCCATCGATGAACAAAAAAACACAACACATGAAAAGCTACGATCTCAGACCAAAGAGGAGAAATCATTTTCATATCAACTATTTGTATTAACAACTACAACAAGTTCCAATATCGCACACATGTCATTATATAATTCTTCACATATCACAAAGCCTCAAATAACACTAACATGTCTTACTTCAAATGAATCTAGAGCAATCTCAGTAACACAAAGTCTCAAATAACACTAACATTTGTATAATATTTATTGTCTCTTTTAAAAAAACAAAAGCCGATCTAATTCAATCCAATTAAAATTGTATCAAATTTAAAAAAATAGTCAAAACCGATCAATTGACGAAATGATTAAACTGCAATGATTGGGTTAAATGATTTTTTTGCTTTAAAACCAATCGAAACTGAACCGCGAACACCCTAACGACACCCAACCAGTAACCCTATTATGTGTTCTTCGACCCATCAATAACCTTTGTAGCACGGCCGAGCTAGCATTTAGTGACGGATTCAACAGCGGCTCTAGACACGTGGTAGGGTGAATCACCACCACGTCGACATCGTGCTTCTGCTTGAACTCCCACCCTGCACTCTCCACCTTCGTCTTCGACACCGGGTACCACTTCCTCCATGACTCGCAGTACTCCACGTCCGTCCATAATGACTAATCGACGACCTTGTTTGTCGGCCACTCAAGGTTTGGCACCATGGAGGAGATCAAGGAGGTGAGAACCACACACCTCACATCAATCCACTTCACGACTTTTAGAACGTTTACGCTTCCCTACACTGCGGGTTCAACCAGCTCCTTTTAAGGGCTTGTGGGGTCGTTGAAGGTGTAGGGTTCGCCACGTGAAAGATGCCAGAGCAGTTGTTGATGGTGCGAGACATGACGAAAACGTCAAGGAACTCGACAGGGAAGAGAGAATGGGAATTGGCTTCGGGGTGGAGGTGAAGTGGTTCAACACCTCACAAACATTAGGGACTTCTCTATAATTTTCACTATTGATCAATCATAATTGTTACTTAATTTGATATCAAATATAAGGTATTAATAGCACATGTACCATCCATCGTTTGTCTAAACCATGTACCTTAGACGCCGCCATTGTTCTTAACTTAAGATGCAAGTTCATACATGTAGTAGTCTTCATCTAGCTCCTCCTCTTCTTTCAAAATCGATTGGTTATTTCCTTTTTCTTCTTCCAAAATTATATTTTCAATGTTTTCTTCTAATTCTTCACCAAAGTTTTTTTGTCTCTATTGCATACTCTATAAGAATACATGTATACACAACTCTTCTATCCAGTACGAAAGCATGAAACACTGCCAACACATTATGTGAGAAGAAATGTTGATTACTCCAAGGCATCCCCACATCAATTGTAGCATTATTGGCATGCTGGTATGAGCACATAACTCAGGTGATTCAGTTGCTCAATGATTTTAAATTTATCATTGCATTCAACTCATTTTCATGGTTCAGGCCTTCATTACTTTGTTTGAAAAACTTGGAAGTATAGTTATTAGAACACTATTCATGATTTGAATTCCATCAACAAGCCAATGATTTGTATCATGTGATGAATTACATATACCTTTAAATTAAGTATACGTGTGTGAATCAATGTGATTCAACAACTTGTCTTACTTTATTTTATTTTCTTTCATTGTGATCTCTTCCTTTTCATTGATGATTACGCTTAGACATCAACAACACCCACACCGCAAGGTTGTCACTTGATATTTTTTTTAGCATATGGGAAGAAATGGATCTTGTGGAACTTGAGAGTTTGAATGAAGGTTATAGCGCAATGAAAACAAGTTTTAATACTAATAACTTAACAAGGTTATCTGATGTAGGCGCAACTAAGATGGCAATCTGTGGGCATAATATTGCAAATTAGATGTGCACAAACTGTAACAATTAGTTGATTCATTTTCACTTCTTATGTTATTATGTATATTACTTTAGATACTAAAGTTATATTATAAGAAGATTTATGATTTTGTTATACTCCATTATCTCTCATATTAAACCGTAACAACTAATTGATTCATTTTCTCTCATATTATAAATAGGACCATAAAACAATTTCAAACGTCTTATAAATAGGAAATGATGGAGTAAATTTTTAATTTAATATACTAAATCAGAACTTTCAGTCCAAAAATGGCTCGTTGATCGACGGAACACTGCTAATTAGTAATTAGGGTAGTCGGATTGAAATGTTGAAGTTTGAAGTATTTTTCTTAGGGTTTTACTAGTGTAGTTATAATGTGCACAAGTAATATTACCAGGTGTTAAAAGGTTTAGCCGATTTTCTTTTTTCCTTTTATTTGTAACATTTCAAAATTTATGAATGCAC
The DNA here is from genome assembly GCA_026901365.1 of Sesbania bispinosa. Lineage (NCBI taxonomy): Eukaryota > Viridiplantae > Streptophyta > Magnoliopsida > Fabales > Fabaceae > Sesbania > Sesbania bispinosa. Next base: position 265,237 of record QLOH01000707.1, on the reverse strand, counting down.
CCTTAACTTTATGCTATTATATAGTGAGTCAGCTTTGAAGTAGGTTTGCCCATTGTTAGAACAAAGTAAGAAACAGCCGTAGACACGGCAAAATGGAAAATCTATCTAGAAGAGGAAGGAGGAGACAAAGGTCAAGGTGGTGGGAAGAGGGTCAAATTTCAACTGTTCGGCAGGTCAACAATATATTTTAAATTTATAATTATATTAATGATGTATTGGTTATAATTTTTTTATAAACATGATAACAATTTTTTATAAACATAATAACAATATGCTCTTTACATTCTACTAATTGATGTATGTGATTATATAATAATTTAATTTTATTATAAAAATTTAGCAATATGTATAAAAACAAACATCACCTGTAACTCAATGTCACTTGTGCATTCGCACGGTTACTGTGCTAATTGTTATTTTAAAATGACAATTAAATAGAGACAGAAAAAAAATGCTAAAACGTCAAATAAAATGAGACTGAGGAAACATTTCATTTTATTCTTACTCATGCTTTTCAAAATCCTTGTATTTTTGTTCTAAGTCATTGCATTTAATAAATACAATATAATTTTAATCCCTAAAAACATGTGGCTTTAATCCTTAATGATGCATAAAATCTTTTTTATTAAATGTAAATACTATAAACGATATATTTTTATAAAAATTATTTTTCAATAGATTATATTTGTAGACACAGAAAATAAATTTAAAGTAAAAAAATATAGTTTCTTGAATAAATTTTAAAATGTATAAAAAAATTCTTCAATCAATATTTTTAGACATCAAAAACATTTTTTAAAAAATACAGTTTCAAACGAGTTTTATGCTTTTTATTTTTTAAAAAAAGTTCAAAAACAAATTTACCAAGTAAGTTTTATTTTTTTTCTCATTTTAAAAGTTGTTTTCAAAACAGAATGACCAAACAATTTTTTTTCTTTTCATCTTAAAAATAGTTTTCAAAATGCATTTACAAAATTATTTTTAAAAAATAAAAAACTAAACTAAATCAAACAAACCCTCGGTTTATTTTATTTTTTTAATTTGATGAGCATGCTTCATTAAAAAATAACGAATATACTAATTACAATCTCTCGTGAGTGTGACAGAAAAAGTCGCAAGTTCATAGATAGTTTTTTATTTAATTTATTTCAATTGTCCAAAAACCAATTTTTTATTAAATAAATAATTATATTATTTTGAAAATTGTGATTATAATAACTTATTAATAGAGCCGTCAAAATGGGCCAGCCTAACCGGCCCAGCCTGCAAAAACGTAGTGTTCGAACCTTTATTTTAGAAGTTCGAATAACTCCTGGGTTTTCTTGTCTAGTCTGATAAAGTCTGCTACCCGCAAAAAACTTGAAAAAGAACTAGGCTACCTGCAAAAAATATAGTGCCCGTGCCTATATTTTAGAAGTCCGAATAACTACCAAACTTTTTAACCTGACCTGAAAAACCCGTTATCCGCATCGGACCAAGCTAGGTAGCCTGAATTGCCAGCTCTACCTATTACTTCATATAATTTTATATCAATTATAATTTTTGTTAATTGATTATTATGTATCTTAATTAACTGATATAATTTTTTTAGTTATAACTAATAAATGAATTTTTGTCAATATTCATTTTTTTCTTTCTCTCCTCCCATGAGAGAGATTAACACTTATCCCTCTCATCTATTTGTCTTATATTTCTCTCCAACCAAACAACTTATATATAGATCTATTCCAATTCTCACCATTTTCTCTCTCCTCTATATTTCTCTCAGTCATCCAAACACAACATTAGACTCACCCCAATAGTCCATAATAACTCAACATTTATAATAATTGTACCATAATATGTTAATTACCCAAAATATCCTTCTTCCTCCATGTGATCTCCTTTAGTTATAGGACGCACACCACATGCCCTTAAAATTACAACTTGAACCCTTGGCGTTAACATATGAGAAATGTTGTTTGTACAACAACAACATGTTGTATAAAGAGAGATATAGAGAGAAAAGAGGGAAAAGAAAGAGAAATGTGAGATGTGATGGATGATGTGATAGAGAGATATAAAGAGAAAAAGTGTGTTGTATAAGTTGTATGTTTTTGGTTGTATGAAAATATTATCTCTTAACATATTCACAACACATGCCCTTCCCAACCACCCTTAATAGTTAATAATAAAATATTTTATGTAGGATCTATATCTATATAATTGATAAAAAGATTGATTTGATTTCTAACTTTTGTATAATCCCCGAATCCACGTTTGTTTGATTTCTCACTTCATATTATGACAATAGTGTGTAGATATACAAAAATAAACCCCCCCCCCCTCCTCCTCCTCCTCCTCCTTATCTCTAAAGTTCGTCTTTTACAAGTGTTTGGTAATGATTTTTGTTTTGATTTTTATGAAAGTTGATATTTTTTTATTTTAATGTTTGGTACTTATCTTTTACTTTTTGAGTTACCAAAGTTATTTTTAGTATTACAGGTCATAATTGTTATTTTTTATTTCTAACCTGTATCATTTCTTGCATAATAGTGACAATCTTATTATGACAATACAATAGTGTGCAAATATACACAAATAAAAACTCTCTCCTCCTCCTTTTATGTGAAAGTAGTCATCTTATACAAGTGTTTGGTAATCTTTTTGGTTCTTATTGTTATGAGAGTGGGCCTGTTCTTTTTTTTTTTTTAAATGTTTGGTATTTATCCTTCATTTTATGAGTTATCTAAGTTATTTTTAATATTATAGGTTATAATTGATGTTCTTGATTTTAAACCTTATTACAATACAATCTTATTTCTTTTGTGGTGAATTTACAAGTTTATTTAACATATCTAATAAATAGTAAATAAAAAATAAATATGTATAATTATTGTGATTTATAAGTTAATCTCTCTACATAATTATATTAATATAATAATATATTTTAAATTAAAATTTTTAGAAAATTTTTTTTTTCGGATGAATGATCTCGTGTATTACACAATCTAACACACATATTATTTGTTCTTTTACGTTCTTTAATTTTATGATTTAAAGGATTATCTATTTGATTCTTTTACATTATATTTTTTGATTAGGTAGACATACAATCTTTTTCTGTTTGATTTATTATTTTATTTATTTTAAATATGTTTATATTGTAAATACTTATATAGTCTATTTAAATAAAATGAAATTTACAAATAGGATAATTTTATTTTTTTTCTAATTATTTAATAAATTTATTTAACATAAATAAAAATTAATAATTGATGTAATTATTATAAATTAGACTTTCTACTATAATTATATTAATATAATAAATAATTTTAATTATTAAATTTTATTTATATTAATTTTTTATTATAAAGTTGAACCGGCTAACCGTAACACACTACTAAAAAGTGGGTGAGTCTATCGTACATGAGTAAACATTTCATGTACGATACATAAGCTGAAATTACTTACTATTGCCTGTGAACACATTTTTACTCCAAAAATTACATTTAATATTGAACCCTCTGGGGGACTAATTAGCAAACTATCTTTATTATTTTTATCAGTTCAATTCCTAACTACTTCAGTACCTAATTAAAACATCTTGAAATCACATATATCGAGACAGTGAAACTCAGCTAACTCCACCATCCCTATTTTGCAAGTCGATCGCAGTTCCCCCAACCACCATCCCTATTCTGCAAGTCGGGTCAGAAAACCATTGTCACGGTAACAGTAGCACCATCTTGTCCCGCCAATCCACCGTTGTGTCGTTGAGTGTGTAGTCCTCTAACACAAACCATCGTCGCGGCGTCGAGTATGCACTCCTCTGCCACCGAACCACCGCCGTGACATTCAACATTCCAAATCGCAGGTTCTACACTTCATTGATAGCCTTCAACACTACACCATGTGGGCTCGTGCACTCCATCGTCGCGGGTTCTATATTCCCACATTTGCAACGTTCATCATTTCACCGTGACTCACGGCTTCTACCATCGTGGTGTTCATTGTCCCTTTTGTACACTGTTTGATTTGGCACTTAAGGGCATAACAAGTAACCTTTCTTCCTTAGCAACATTAACAACTTTTTGATCTCATAATGGAGATTTTCATCTATTTTCACATGTCCCACAGGCCCAAGAAACATAAACAGAGTCCAAACAACACAGAGAATACAGGAAGTCTTAACAGAAATCAGAAAATTTACCAAAAAAAAAACAGAAATCAGAAAAATCCAACCTAGATTTGCTCTCTAGCTCAAAGTACAAAAAAGTATCAAAGCAAGAACCCAAGAAACATGTCGTACTAATTGAAGTATGAACACTTGACGGAATCCGTAAGCTGCCTGTAAAACAAATCCAGAACAACCATAAAAAATTTTGTACAGGCCTGCAAAATAGATCCATATTCCAAACCCTCAATCTAAAATATAATAACAAAAAAAAATTCGTCAGTCATTTCCTTTTTCCCCGCCGTCCTATGCGTCTCAGTCTCATCTTCCTTGTTAATTATATAAGGACCAAAAGTGTTTTCATTAACAGCTAGCCTTTCTCAAATGAAACAATATTTGAAAAAAAAAAGATGAAATGAAATTAATATTAAAATGCTATCAACACTAGGAGATGAAGCCACACACAGATAATCAACTAAACCATACGGACTCGCCGGAGTTCATTGAAAATGGTTGTCGTCGGTGAATGGAATTAATAGTCAATACTAAAAAATTTTATAAAAAATAAAAATTATTCCCTAAAATATATAAATATTAACATATTTTATGAAAAATAAAAATTATCTTTTAAAATATATAAGGACCAAAGTGAAAATTTTAAAATATAATAGTTACCTGTTAATCTCCATCGTACATTAAAATATTATTTATCCAACAGTTAAAATAGGTCTTGTACAATACATTACTTGTTTTAGTCTTGTACGATAGACTCACCCCTAAAAAGTACTAAAAACAAAGGGTGATTATACAGTGGACCCCCTATGTTTGGGTCCACCATGGACCCCGTAATTGTTACTGGTGGTAAAATATTAAAACTCGGTTGCCATATTTACTCTAACCCCCCACCGAACTATTTGTTTTTATATGTTGACCCAATGAACTTTTTGCTTTCCAAATGTTTACCCATAACCCCTATATTTAAACCTTTTATGAAATCCCTAGAAGTTTCTATTTCAGATGGAGGTCGTTGCTCTTCGCGGCTATGTTGATGAATGGAGATTGGGACGAAAATCGGAGTTTAGTTTGTTGTTGTTAAACGGAGATTGACTGATGGTTTCGATCTACAATTTCCTTCCTCTACTGTGCGTCGTATAAACCGTGTTTTTCCTATTCATGGTTCTCCATCATTGCTAGATTGAGATGGCGATTCAAACTTGAACAGAAGGTTCTGTTCTTCTTCAATAGGTACGCTCTCCACTTTCAATCCAGTCGTTGTAGTTCTTTGGCATTCCAACTACTGAACGTTATGGATTTTTCGTTGGCTTTGTTGTAGACTTTAGATAGTAGAAGAAATCGATGGAACTTATTATTGGACTAGACTAGGCATTGTTAATTTGTAAAAAGTTAATATGTTGTTGTAGTTATATTTTCGTTGGGTTTTATTGTTGGTTGAAGCATGTATAGCTTGTTTCATTCTATCTTGATATTGTCTTAGGTTCTGGTGTGTTTATGCTTCAGTATAATTTTTAGTATGAAGCGTTGAATGTCGTTAGTTCATAGTTCAATTTTTTTGCATGTTATTTCCAGATAAGAGGCAGGAATATAGTGGCCCTTTTGTTTTTAGTTATGGATGGTAATGTGGACTGTGTAAACAACAAAGTTAGTGGATTAGAAGATAGTGAAGAATTCACAGAAGATTGTTTTTCAAAATGGAACAATCTTTAAGGGTTTTGTTTTGATAGTGAAAATGATTTTGCGAAAATAGACCCTGTTGTGCTTGGTACTAATCTGATTAAGACATTTACTTTCTCGAATTTGGAAGTGGCATTTAAGTTTTATAACTGGTATGGAAGGATTAAAGGGTTTTTTGCTAGAAGTCGGAAGAATAGGGATCAAGAAATTGTAGAGAAGACTTTATTTTGTCACAGGGAAGGAAAAAGGACGAAAAAAGATGATGATGAGCCCATAGTGCATGAACCAAGACCCGAGACAAGAATAGGATGTCATGCTAAAATGAAGGTGCGTATTGATGTCGTTAGTGGGAGGTGGCGTGTTTCTAAGTTTTTTGATGAACAAAACCACATACTGTTGGGAGGAATACACACTGGAATGTTGTCTGCTCATAGGAAAATGACTGATGTTGACATTATGCAAATGAATAGTTTGCGCAATGTTGGTATAAGCACACCCCATATATTTAGGTCATTTGCAAGTTAGTGTGGTGGTTTTGAGCATGTTGGATGCTCTAAAAGAGACATGTATAATGAAATAGGCAGACAAAGGATGATGCAGTCATCTGATGTTAAGGGTGCATTTCAATACCTTCGTGACATGGCATTTTCTAATAGACCTATGTATTGGAGCCACACCCTAGATAGTGATGGTAGATTAATGTGTTTATTTTGGTGTGATGGGCATAGTCAACTTGATTACAAAGTATTTGGAAATGTATTAGCATTTGATGCCACTTATAAAAAGAATAAGTATCATTTTCCTTTGGTCATTTTTTCTGGAATAAACCATCACAACCAAACTACTGTCTTTGCTAGTGGTGTTATTGCTGATGAAACTGAGGAGACCTATGTGTGGTTACTTGAACAACTTATGGTTGCTATGAAAGACAAGACACCTGTCTCTTTTATTACTGATGGAGATTTGGCAATGAGGAATGCAATCAAAAGAGTATTTCCTAATGCACATCACAGGTTATGTGCATGGCATCTGTTACGTAATGCTAATAGCAATATGAAGAACACAAAGTTCCTTTCTATCTTTAAGAAACTTATGCTTGGTGATTATGAGATCTATGAATTCGAGCGTAGGTGGGGTGAAATTGTTGTTCAGTGTGGGCTTGAGGAAAATACTTGGGTGCAAGAATTGTATGAGAAAAAAGGCATGTGGGCATCATGTTATATTAGGGGAAATTTCTTTGCAGGCATAAGGACTACATCCCGATGCAAAGGGTTACATGCTCAATTGGGGAAGTTCATCCACTCCCGTAATATGTTGGTCGATTTCCTCCAAAATTTGCACCACTGTGTTGAATCTATTCGATACAAGGAAATTGAGGCTGACTATGTCACTGTGGTACGTGAACCGGTTTTGCAAACCAACTTGCCAACTTTAGAGAGGTCTGTTGCTAGAATGTTCACAAGAGAGATTTTTAAGTTATTTCGCCCTGCACTTCTATGGGAAGTACAGTTAGGGTTAAGAGTTTCACTTAATTGATGTCCCAAACTATCTTCACAGTGTCCAAATATGAGAGATCAAATAAGGAGTGGGATGTGTCATATGTGGAGAATCCTTTTCAAATAAGGTGTTCTTGTAAAAGGATGGATTCCTTTGGCCTTCCATGTGAACACATTGTAGGTGTGTTGGTGCATTTGAACATAGATGATATTCCTAATTGCATTGTTCTAGAAAGATGGACTATGTCGGTGAAGGAAAAATTATATGAGTTATGTGACCAATAGAGTTCAATGTGGGACTTGATATTCTTGGCTCGTTGTGGTTGTTTGGATTCTTTGTCTAGAAAGGTGAATAGGCTTGCGGCTAGATCAACAGTAAGATTTAATGTCATTAGAGACTTGCTTACAGAGGAGCTACATAAGCTTGAAATACCTAATCAAGATGGTAATGGAGGGAATGAAACTTGCAATGATGCTTCACATGGTCAATTTAGGGATCCTGTACAAGTTGGGAGTAAGGGTTGTGCCGCCAGCTCCACAATGGATGGTTCTCAAAGGAGGCAACGACAAAAGTGTGGTCTATGCGGTGGAGTGGGACACAATAGGAAGACTTGTTCACTGCAGGGTGATGTTGAACATGTTCTGAATTCACAACAGGGATCTAATCAGCATTATGTAAGTCATTTTTTTTATTGACATCATAATGTCGTAGCTGAATTAGCAAAATAGATACATAATATTTTTGTTTGTCATTTTTGTTTAATTAATTGTGCAGGATGACCGTAATGTATATGGGGCGGATACATTCACTTTTGATCCGAGCATGGGGTTTGTCCCAACTCTGTGACTGATTGGGGAAGGTAAGCACCTTGGTATTTTGTGATTGATTGATCATGTTATTGTGGTTGTTCTAATTACCCAATTTACTGACGTTTTACACACCAATGTGATTGTTTCCATCTTATGGTGGACATTTATCACGGTGATCATATATCTTGGATGTTGCAGCTATTAAAAAAACTCATCTCATAGGCATAGTCCCTTTTAATGGATTTTGTCGTGTGAATTTGAATTTGCTAAGGGATGGACATGTATTTATTTAACTAGTGTCATTTTTACTTTCAATCATTTTTTTAGAAATACTATTTTGTCCAGGACCATTTGGATTGTATGTGTAATTATCCCTGGGAGGGATGTCTTTGTTGGTTGATTTACCGTCAATTTTTTTTATAGGACAACGCCGTAAATTAGATTGATTGTGAAAAAAAGGATGCTGATTTGTTTTTCACCCTGGTGCAGCCAAGTAGGTACGTATTAATTTAGGGTAGCCAATTTGGTGGTAGCCCATTTAATTTTCAGATTCCAATATGAAATATAGGGTAGCCCATTGGGTGATAGGCCATTTAATTTTTAGGTTCCAATAAGAAATATAGGGTAGCCCATTTTGGTGGTAGGCCTTTTAATTTTCAGTCTCCAATAAGAAATATATGGTAGCCCATTGGGTGGTAGGCCTTTTTAATTTTGAGCTTCCAAAAAGAAATATAGAGTAGCCCACTGGGTGGTTGGCCCTTTAATTTTCAGCTTCAAATAAAAAATATATGGTAGCCCATTGGGTCGAAGCCCATTTGTTGGATCATTAATGTAAACAAATTATAGTCCTAAACCTTAAAAAAGTGCCTGAAACATTCAATTGGAAAATAATAGACGATTGCTAACGTAATGTAATCAAACATGATAGCGCTACGAATTTCTCATCATCAGGGAGCAAAAGGGCCTAACTACGAAGTAGTTGCCTAATTAGAAATTCAATTACGAAAACAAAGTAACATGAAAAACGAAATACAAACAAAGTAGGTGCCTAATTAAGTTTAGGTTGATCCCTAAATGACAACAACATCCCTTTCATAATGAAATTTAAATATCAGTGGTCTTCATTATGGAAGCTTGCTTGTCCACCAATAAGTTTCTGCTCTTGCCTTCAAGATATGTTTATTATCATTGTTTTCTCCACAAAGCAGACTCAATGCAATACACATTCGTGCATTTCTTTCATTTACTAGTGGAATTGGATTTGTATGAAAAGCAAACTCCATCTCCATCCAATCCAATACACAAACAGCAGAATCACCACTACGATATAAGCAATAAATGACATCATGACCCATTTCATTAAAACTGAAATTCAATTATGAAATAAATTGTATAATGTGCTTACCTATGATCACTGGCATTGACACTTTTGACATTCAATATTTCCCATGAGCCTAAATCTATCGCCCCCTGGAGATAATTAATAGGGTAGTCTTCTGATGCCATGAGATCAGCCAGAGCTTGTCCCTTGCATAATCAAAAGTTTGTAAAATCATATCATAATTAATTAAGTTAGTTAAATTGTTATTTTAATTTTTTAAAGATTGATTATTCCATAACCCAAACTATTTCAAATTTACCAGTTTTCTAATTGTGTCCCTTTGTACTTGTTCTGCATGCATGAATGCATCCATATAGTATATAACTTGTTCTTCTATAGACACCACCATAAAAAAACCAGTGACCAACCTCGTCTTTTATAGGAACATACACCTTTCAAGAAAAATTAAGCTGCATTAGAAGAACTATATTTGTTAATGATTATGATAATTACAATAATGGTTTGTGTTACGTACATGTCGCGACCGGGGCCACGACGGGGTCGGCGAGCCCGTGAGAAAAAAATATTGAAAAAAATGATAGAATTTTTGGGGAGTCGCCACCAATTTATTTGGGTTGGGAAAATTGGAAAACCCGAAAATGATTTAAAATTAAAAACTGGTCTGCGAACAAGAGATCCAAATTCGGGAGTCGATTATGCGTAGGGAAGATATTAGCACCCTACAACATCCGTTAAAAACAGTTACCCTTAATTAATTGTGCAAAATTCATTAACTTTTAAAATGTTTATTTTACCCTCTAAAAGAAAAAACAAAATTTATTTACATTCTTTAAATTAAAGAATGATGAGAAAAAATTAATTTGAAATCAATGGGACAAAAATATTGAAAATTTTATTTTGGCTCGACGGGAAATCCCGCTCCTACGTATCTCCAGTTGCAATGGAGAAATCAAAGCCACGTAGTTCTAAATGTGTTTGAAAGGATTGGTTTTTAATTTTGAAAAGAAATTGATTTTGAAAATGTTTTTTTTTTAATTTAAAAAAGAATTTTGGTTCAAGTTAGCAAATGCGTATACTATGAACCCCAAAAAGATGTTATTGATAGAAATGCTATTCAATAAACATCATTAATTGTGCAAATTTGATTTAATTTTGAAAATGATTTTGTAATTGCACGTATTATCGAGTTAACAAAAGGTTATACTCAATAAATCTTTTTAATTCAAGTGACGTTAAACGATAGAAATGCTATTCGATTAATGTAACGGATTGGTGACAAATTTATTTTTAAAAGAATTTTCTTTATTTTCAAAATGAACAGAATATCGAGTTAGTAAATGACTATACTCAATAATTCTTTTTTAATTTGAATGACGTTAAAGGATAGAAATGCTATTCCGTTAACGTAAGGGATTTGATAAAACCAATTTACTTAAAAAAATGTTTTTTATTTACAAATGGGCAAACCATTGAGCTAGTAAATGACTATGCTCAATTATTTTTATTTAAATGACGTTAAAAAGATAGAAATGCTATTCTATTAACGTCAAAGAAAAGGATAAGTTGAATCAATTAATATTTACATGGACACATAATTAAAATTATAAATAATCAAAGAGATGTAATTAAATAAATATTTACATTTACGAAGGACGGATAAATAAATATGAATATTTACAAGGGGTACAAGATGGTAGGTCAAAAGAATAAATTAAGAGAAAATAATAAATAACAACGAATGAAACAAAAATAAAATTAAAACAACTAACACACATTAAAAATAAAAGGGTTGGGCCTCAGTTCACATCATTGGCCCCACGCAACACACATAAATAATTAAGAAAACATGTAAAACAATTAAACCACTATTTACAAAACTAAAGGGAAAAAAGGGAAAAAAATGAAAAAAAAAATGGGGGAGGTGAACAGTTTGGGGTTTCTAGAACTCTCCCCACTACCCCCACCTACCACATTCACTCCCATTCCTCACAACCGTACGCTCTCTCTCTCAACCCCCTTCTCTTTGGGACTTTCATTTTCTTTTCTTCTTTCTCTCATTCTCTTCCTCTCAAGCTCACTCACTCAACCTCTCACTTTTCCCTCTTTCTCATTCACTCACTCTCTCAATCCCTCCAAGCCTCATTTTCTCAAGCCTCACCCACTATTTCTCTCGGTTCCTTTCATTTCTCACAAAACCTCAAACCCTCAACATCTCTTTCACTGAGGGTTAGAAAAGATATTCAAGGAGGGAGAAGGGATAGGGGGCGGCCGCCCCCCATGCATGGCCGAGGGAGGCGCGGCTATAGCCGCTGTTGTTTCGGCGGTGACGGCCGCGAGACGACGGTGGGTGGAGGCCGCGTGGAGCGGCAGCGAAGCCCGCACGACGGCGGGAGGGAGAGGCCGCGAAGGTGCGGCCGCGAGAGGTGGAGCGGTTGGCTATTGGCTGGGCAGAGGGACGGACGCGGCGGCCGGAGATGTTTGCAACGGGGAACCACAGTGGTGATGGCTACAGACGGCGGTGAACAGCCACGGGGGGGGGGGGGGGTGAACGGCGTAGGGAGAGAAACAGTGAGCTACTGCAATGGTGGTGGCTCGGTGGCCGGCGGCCACGCGCGGTGGTGCGGCCAAAAAGGGGGTACAGGTACGGCGGTTCCCTCTCTTTCTCTGTTGTCTCTTTTATTTCCCTTTTCCTGAGTGATTTTGATCTCATATTCCCCTTTCCCTATTCTGTTTCCTGATTTTTTAATTTTTCTTTATCTGTTCATGGACTCAGATTAGACAGAGGTGAAGGAAGGGCGACAAAATAGGCAGTGGAGCAAGGGGGAGTAGCGGCGGAGCAAAGCCGCACAGGGGAGGCTACTTATTTTCCATTTCTGTATAAATCTTTTATTTCTCATTCACATCTGTTATTGAGACTCTGTTTGTTGGGGCTGTATGATTAAATAGGACTATGTTCCTGGATTTGGACTTAATCTTTTAACTGCAGCACACTACACGTTATTCTGTTTGCTTAGTCCGATTCTACTGCTAACCATATACAAAGATTTTAGTTCACACGTAGCAAATACAGGCAAGAACATGACAATAGGATTCAAAAGCAAGAAAAAAAAATGAATGATACTGATTATCCCTTTGCTTCTCAATTTCCGTAACTTTATAACTTCAAGTTTGCGGCTATCAATTCTCCCTCACTCTGATTTTGTTGATCCTTTCTGTTTTGCACTCAAATTTTTCTCTCCCTGTTTGCACTTAATCCAAATGAGAATAAGAGTGATTCTTAATGAAAGAAAAAAAAATTTGTGTGAAACTCCTTTTTTTGTTGTCCGTCCGTGTAAAGCCCCCCCACCATTCTGCTTGGACTTCCCCTTTTATAGGCAAATTTAATTACCCCTTTTTGTGCAACCTGCACCGCCAAACTACTTTTCTCCATGCTGTCGCCGCCCACTGTCAGGTGCCCATGCTGGCCGCCCACGCCAGTGCAACTTGGTTGCACAACTTGCTCTGTAAACCATCAGAAATTTTCTTCTTCTTCTTCTTCTTTTTAATTTTTGAATTAAGTAATGAAAATGGGCTATGTTAGCCCAAAACATTTTTTAGAAAATTACTTACAAAAAAAAATAAATAAAATGGGCCTAATGAACCCAATCACAGTTTTTACAAAAAACTTACATCCACTTTTTGGAACAAAATAACACAACGGGCCCAAATTGGCCCAATTACAATTTTTCAGAAAAACTCAACAGATTTTTTTTTTAAAATGTTTAATCAATTTGTTAATTACTAATAATTAATTAATTAATGAATTAACTAATCCATCTTTAGTTTGTTGCTTTTTTCGTTTTTTTTAACCATGAAAATGAAAAAGAATCGAAGAAAACATAGCCGGACAAAATTGGGTGCTGATAGTACATATTTTAGATTGGTATATGGAGGCAGCCATTTGTTAACATATCTACAAGCCAATATTCCACATCTCTATCCACTTAGAACATTAAACTGTTCCAAGTATAATGTTAGCTTAAAAAATGCATTATGCCAATTAAGTGCATGAAATGGTAGATATATACGTACCACAAATTTTGGGGGACAATACCAAACTTCTTGTCCTCTGCTTTGACCTTGCTTCAATGTACCCTTCAATACATATAATTCTACTATCTACACGAATATCAATTCATCCAAAATTTCCTATTTAAAAGTTGAACGACGAAATGGTGTGCTAAAATAATAGTTATAATGTTTTATACTGATTACCTCATCAACCACCACCTTGTCCGGACATATGGTGTATAACTCATTCCTCCCGCCAACATAGTCTCCTATTTTAATTAAAATCTCATCTTCATCACAGTGATAGCCAAACACCTATGCAACAATCTTAAGCTCTTCTTCCGTTAACTTCATGTCTGAAGTTGGACGAAATTTGGATTTCATACTCTGGAAATAACGAAGATTGGGTTATAAAAGCTATGTGTTAAAGGAGTTGCCAATCATATGTTAGCAGAAAAATATTAGCAACCTTGGGCAAAAAATTGGCAGTTGGAACTTCTGTCTTTTTCTTATCATTTAAACTTCCCATACTCCTTTTCTGGGACACACTTGCACCTGGAGTCAAATGTGAGATTGTCTCTAATCTAGCTTTTTTGGAGTATTATGTTACTGGTGGAGGATTGGGCGAAGGGAATAACTTTTTCCCTTCCATTGGCTGATTGGACACCCTTGTTTTATCTACTGTTGGAACCTATTGGAACCAAAAAAATTCATATTGGGAATATCCATGTTATAGTGAATGCATGTTATTGTGCATCTAACTATATTTAACAAACAATGAGGGATGTGATAGAGAAATAACTAGGCAGATTTATTACCGTCGCGTGACGCTTGTATTTGCTAGAGGGAGCATTAGTTTCTTTTGCTAGAGTCATTGTGTCCATATTCTTTGTACCCCAATCTAGTGTCCTGGACAAATTAGAGATATGCTTTTCCTTATCTGAACAAATTTGGTTAATTGATTCGTTCGTGTCATCTTCATCATCAGATATATCAAATATCATTGTTGTGACCCCTTTTGGATTGTCATCAATAGGACGTGCATTTAACGTGGTCATCTTGAGGACTGTGTCAATTGGCCAATCCTTTTTCTTTGGTTTGGTTTCCTCCTAAAATGGGTTTCTTCCTTTGCTTCATCAAGTTTAGTCCCATGCAATTTAGAGTTACTTGGGTTGACGTTAACATGATGTTGCATTGGACAATCTCATTTCTTTTGATTGGTCACAATGATGTCCTCAACCATTAGCTCTATGTCCGTATTTTTTCTACTTGAAGCGATGAGTTGTGTTATTTGCACTTGCTCACATCAGTTTCAAACTTTTTGGCGAATTGCAAAATGTTGTTTGTCTTCTCATCTAGATTGGCCACGCGAATGCTTAGTCCATTAATCCATTGGTCAATGTTATCTAAGCGACTTTTCACAGCCTACACCGAATGCAATAAGTATAATGGGTTTAGGATAGATAATTTATCAAGTGTTACCGTAAAATAAATATTGTACTAAGTGAATTTAATACAAAGAATGTGGTCATACCAACCTTCATGCAACCTATAACACTGCCTGAATTTATTGTTAATTTTTTCAACCCATCAATAAAGTCACAACGTTCTTCATTATTAGTTGGCTGCAACAAGTGAAAGCACAAAGAAATCACTACATATGCCATTAAATGCTTCATGTATTTTATTAATGAAAATGTGAAAATGCTACCGGATTCCAACACTCTCTTCTTGGTCGTATGATGGTTGCTCAGGCAAGTCAGTTCCTTCGCAAAAGCTACCATCAAGTTTGGATATCTCATCAAGGAACGCCATTAATGTTTTTGTGGAGCTTGTGAAAACCACCCAACTAATGTGCAATTAATTTATAATGAAGTGACAAAGGATAGCCTTGACAGGAGTGTGTTACGCCTACTGCTTCATGTTTCATTGCATAGGTGAAGTGTTGTTTGTGCAATATTCCTCTTTAGTGTAAAGTGCATTAAATATACCTCTAAAGTGTACAAGCAATTTTCATAACAATTAAATCCATAACCTGCAAATAACAGCACTGACCTCGTTGGACAGTCTCACAGGTGGATGGCTAAAATATTTTCTTCTCGTCTAGACAGCATAAATGTGATTCGGACGTGGATTTGTTTTCTGGATAGTCTGAATTGTATTACCTTTTCTGTGAATAAATGATAGGGTGAGTACACTTACTCAGTATACGAGGTTAGCTGAAAAGTAGAAGCATTTCTTTAACATAGCCTAATACTAGCAGAAGCACGCCCATTGAAGACACCTAGCACACATCCAGCTTTATGTGTTGTGACCTCAAGCTTGTCTAAACAATATCTGCATATACATTAGCTTCCCTATTGATATGAGTTGAAAATACCACCTAGGCTCTAACGCATCAAAATCACAAATTAATTTGCGATAGCAATAATGAGACGGTCCTGAGCATATGGTAAAAATTAAATGTTTGATAACGCATCACATTCGTGATAACGCATCACATCTCTTTGATATACTAAGCCCTTTTTTATGAACCATAATTAAATGTTTTTAATAGTAAAATGCACCAAAACCAAATAATTAGCGCCAATGATCCTGAGTGTATATTATGAGTTCGGAGAACTAAGTGCGGCCAAAGCACTTTATTATCATTTCATTTGAGTTATTATATTGGAGAGGAGAAGATGAAACATAATGCTTGGGGGCTTTTACAGGTTATATTAAATCAACATGATTCTTAAATAAAACGAAGGCACCTTAATTAACACCATAACATAACGAATAATTTTAAAGATACAGTGCAACCATACTAAACAATAGAACACGAGACACGGGGTGAACACGGACATCACACGATGATAAGTACTTAGAACAACATATTGAAAAAGCATGTCCCTAAAGTTAAGTGGACCCTAATGAACACAAGTAACAGAGAAGCTAAAGGTAGTTGATTGTGGTTGCACATCCAGAAACCTCCATTTAGAGTGACCAAACACTAGAAACAATAAGCATGGCCAAAGTGAGGAAGAACATCACAATAAGAAGCCAAGTAAGCATGTTTGAACGCGGTGGACGCCTCATGACACCTCCTTCAACCATGATCACCTCAACCGGTTCCTCAACATTTTCTTCTACTGGGGGATTACCATGCTCAGCTTCTGGTGTAGCATCTCCAACAGAGTATGCCCCAGTAGCGGAGCCACTCAGTTTCAGCTTCTTCCATGGAAGAATATGATCTGAACAAGCAGCCAGCAAAACCATTGACTTGTTGGTGACATTCAACCCATGAGGAATATATCCCTGATTGCCTTCCCCTGAAGACAACATAAGTTTTCTTCTTATTGTCTTGACGCCTTAGAGCCATGACTACCGCCGTAGTACAAGTGTGTTTTTCTCTGTTAGAAAGACGTAGCTCTCACTCCATTTATGTGATGCCTTTTATAGCTTCCATGGGTATTCCATTTTACGTTATCACTTTTAAAATTATTTGAACTAGGTGGGGCATGGTTACAAAAGTTAATAGAGGGCCTATATAATTTTTTAATATGGAGAGTTGGAGTTGGTAAGGTGCAAGAATAACGTACATATACATTAAATAATAATAAGAATAAGATTTAAATTATATCTAAAAAATAACCAAAAAAAGATCATACATGTACACTAAATTAAATTACTGTCAATTCTTGTGTGATGATTTGCATGGATGGTTTGTGTGTCACTGTGGGCCCCGTGGTGAACCTTTGTGATTTTTTGAATTATGTGTTAATTATCATCTATTTTATTGAATTAAATTCACCAAAATTAGTTGTAATTTCAAAAAAACACCAAAATTCATCCTAAGGATACTCTAACCATCCCAAGCAACACTTTAGTTCACCATGACCAAATTCACAACTTAACTATGCATGCACTACCAATCACCCGACAAAGTGAGTTAGGCTTTTGCCTTGTATCCTCTCACCCACTCCATTATGCAACTCACTATCCACCCCTCGCCGAAACCCTACCAAAACACACCAATTTCAAGTGACATGCATTAGTTGCTTAACATAATTTTCCCACATTTTTTTAACCTCTCCCACTATTTTTCCTTAATTACCATCTATTTTATTGAATTAAATTCACCAAAATCAATTGTAATTAAAAAAAACACTAAAATTCATCCTAAGGGTCCTCTAACAATCCCAAGCAACACTTTAGTTCACCATGACCAAATTCACAACTTAACTATGCATGCACTACCAATCACCCCACAAAGTGAGTTAGGGTTTTGCCTTGTATCCTCTCACCCACTCCATCATGCAACTCACTATCACTACTAAAATTTTGCTCATTTCCTATAGATTTTCCTACAAATTTTCATAAAAAATCTGTAGGAAATGCATTTCCTACGGATTTTCTTATAAATTTTCCTCCATAGGAAATATGCTCGTGGGTAATTCAATTCATAGGTAAATTTGTAAGAAAAAATCATAGATAAATTTGTAGGAAAAATTCATAGAAAAATTTGTAACAATTTTTCATAGATAAACCTATAGGAAATATTTGAAGGTAAATTTGTAAGAAAAAAATTGTAGGTAAACTTGCAAGAAACATCCATAAGTAAATCTATATGAAACTATCATGGATAAATCCATAGGAAAAATTGTAGATAAATCCGTAGGAAAAATTTGTAGGTATATCCATAGGAAAAATTTGTAGGAAATTTTGTAGGCAAATCCATAGATAAATTTGTAGGAAAAATTTGCAATAATTCCATAGAATAAAAAATCTATAAAAGCCACTAAAGTATTATGTTCTATAAAATCTCACATTGCCAAAGGTTGTTCCATTAACACCAAAATTAAAACCAAGGTATTTTAAATAATTGGATTTTACAAAGAAACCTGCTAATGAAATTAACAATTCCTTAGAACAACTTAATAGGAAAATTTACCGGTCCCATTTTCACCAATCACAATAATCAAAAGCTCAAAATTTCAATTCAAACAGAGAAAGAAATAAGGTATGAATTAAAAAAAAACTACAATTGAAGTAAAATGAAATGAAAATGATTAATATCTTTAATTCTTAGACTAATTGTTTGGCACAGGTCGAGTTGCTTAAGCAGAACAATCATGATTCATTTGCAAAATTTCAATATCACTGTGTTTTCCTGCTCTTGACTTAATACAAATTTCAACGAACAAATAATTGGACCATAGGCAAAATGCACAAATCAATATCACTATATATGTTATGCTTTCAAACAGTACTACTCTATGATATGTAGTAATTAAGTAATTTGATTCTTAATTTAACTAACAATTAATTCTACTCTTATATATATATTCTTTGCAATTGTATTAGTAGTTTAGTACTACGTACCCCACAATCGTTCGAGATGGAAATTAATTCTACTCTTATATATATACAATTAATTCTACTCTTATATTAATGACACTTTCCAGATGAGGCTAATGGTTGTGGTGCTAACAAGATGGAAATCCAAAAAGAATTGTACCATGCACCTGATAAAGCGCTGTGGGGGGTCACACTTCCTCCGATCAGTGCGAGATCGAACCCTCACAACATGAGAGTGGATGGCACAGGAAACACGCTACTGCATCTTCACATACAGCTTAGGAAGAGTGTATTCTACAAATTAAAAAAAACCATCAATTAAATAAACATAAAAGATGTGATATTTTGATTAAACTAAAAAAAGATAAAGTAAAGAATATTACGGTCATAGACACAGGCCTCCTGAACATCTCTAACCGCAACCTGTTCAACAATGTTCCTCACAAGAAACCTCTTGATTGCTTTGTACTGTTATTTTTTCACAATACCCAAATGCCAAACACCAAAACATCAATTGATATGACACACACAAAGTGAAATGCCCATGGCTAGTGGCTATAACCTTTTTGCAAAAGACAAGGGGAATTGACCATATCCACAAACCTTGTAACAATGGGTGCCTTACTCCTTGAGCTTACCCTATAATTGTGTGGTGTGGAGGATACTGATGAGGTGCTTGTTTGTATTTTGTCCTAGTCTCATCTCATCTCATGACTGACCTGATAGCTATAACAAGGGGCAATAATAAATGAGTGGACAGTAAGATGAAGCCTTTCTGATTCTAACATCCCTCACCGCCCAACCCTCATCCCAAAGTCCCCAGCAAAAATTCTTTTTTAGAAAAAGGTTGGATAAGAGAAAAATATAAGAAGAAAACTTATTATCACTATGTTTTAATCTGATTGATATTCATCGATATTCATTCCATTGATATAAGAAGAAAAATATAAGAAGCCTTACCATTGATATTCATTCCACCTCAAAAATCTTTCACCTGTGATGAGCCAGAAAACCAGTAACAGGAAAGTGAGGAGTGTATGACAAAACTAGGAGAAATGCTAATAAATATTTTGTCTCATATGTGCTTCTATGATCTTCATCTAAGATGAAGCTTTACATAGCATTTCCATTGGATAGATGGCTAAACGCCAACAAATATCAACTTGATTACTGCTTGTATAGCACAATCCCTTAGTCAGAAATTCGATTATTTGGAAAACTTAGTGATACAAGGTACACCAGATTCCATGCACTTATCTTACCAACACTATACCAGATATTACAAAATAGGTGATTGTGGTGTTCTGCTAGGCTGATTAAATCAGCAGCATTCTTCAAATCAAGGATACATAGATAATTATAAGTATTATTCTATTAGATTTTCTTAATAATTTAAAAGGAGTTACATATGAATTAATCTAAGATCATGATCTCTTAGTCTCTACATTGTAGCATTACATAATACATAAGCATAACCAACATGATAATGCATAATTAAGCACATAAAGTAACATGGGAAATAAAAAAATAGGTATTATAATAATAAGTTAGGCCAATATGCTCTAGCCACACTCTGACATATACTTAAACAGTCGGATAAGAAGCTTGTAGGGTAATGCCACAGAGACCTTCAGGGGAACCAACCTCCCTCTGCATCTTCATGTAACCAGTCTCACCCCAATCTTTGCCCCATGAGTTCCTTATCAACCAGTACTTATCACTCTATTTTAATCTGATTGATATTCATTGATATTCATTCCATTGATATAAGAAGAAAAATATAAGAAGCCGATATTCATTCCACCTAAAAAATCTTTCACCTGTGATGAGCCAGAAAACTAGTAACAGGAAAATGGTGAGCTTAATATGTAATGTAAGACTATTAATTTTCGGTAACTCCAGTGAGGATAGTAACAATTAATATCAGTGAGGATATTAACAAAGGATGACTTTGTTTGTA
Organism: Sesbania bispinosa; assembly: GCA_026901365.1. NCBI lineage: Eukaryota > Viridiplantae > Streptophyta > Magnoliopsida > Fabales > Fabaceae > Sesbania > Sesbania bispinosa. The sequence goes on along the minus strand of QLOH01000707.1, from coordinate 244,388 downwards.
AATAATCCAAACAAAAATGCTTGAGGTGGCTTTCCAAATATAGGTAGCAAGGTTCCTTCCGAACTCTCTAGAAATTATCAATTCAATGAACTACAATTGTTCATCATAAATCTCGTTTCTATTAAAACTTTCCAAAGTATCTGAGTAAACAAACATATGATAGTTAAATAACTTGATAGTTAAACAATTGAAGAAATCAAGGAATTAATTCAAACTATACATATCTTTAGGGTTTGTGAAATTGAGCACCGCAAACTCTTAAGGTTGCAGCGTCTGATCTATCTCCACCACGAACTCCACTGGCTTCGCTGACCTCGAGAAGGATCCCTCACCAATTTCTCTGCAAATGAAGAAATCAACGACGCATGGCCACATTCCGATCTAAACTTCCTATCAGAATCTTTGTCCCAGAGAATAAAAGAAAATGATAAAATTGAAGCGAAATTTAGATTAAAACCTATTGTGAGTTTCAGATTCATGATACTTCCCAATGCAACGAAATCTGTGGAAGGATGGGAAGAGAGCGATAGTAATGTCTTCGCAATTCCTTATGTCGAATCGTAGAACGATTTGAATTGGGCGAGGCTCTTGGAGATTGGAAATCCAAGCTCCTGCATTGCGAAGATCAAAACCGAAAGCGAAATGGAACCATAGAAATATGAGTGGAGCGTTTGAACGTTTCTTTTCTCACCTACACTACGTTGTTCTGTGCCTCTGGCTTTGCAACAAAGGTCAATGCAATAAAATAATGATGTGGCGCTTGTCACGAACCAGGCGTGTGATGATGACCACAACGACAGAGAAAGTAGGAACGGAGTGAACGAACCAGAGGCACAGAGCAAACAGCCCTGCCAAATACAGTTTCCTTGTATTTCTTCTTTTATTCATCTTCCTGTATTTCAAATGCAGGCCTCAGTTCATAACAGGTCATTTTTTTATGTAAAAAACAAATTATAAAAAGAAATCCACAACAAATAGATCTGCAAGAAAATCCCTAACAGAAATCTATAGGAAATTTCACAGAAACAAATTCGTAGGTAAATACGCAGAAAACAATTAGTAGATAAATTTGTAGGAAGTTAATTCGTAGGAAAATTTGTAGGAAATAAATTTGTAGGAATTTCCCCAAGAAAAATTTATAAGAAAATTTGTAAAAAATAAATTGTAGAAAAATCCATAAGAAAATAGTTTATAGAAAAATATGTAGGTAAAATTTGTAAGTTAATTTGTAGGTAAACTTTCTTATAGATTTTTATGCAATTAAAAATGACTAGATAAATTTGTAGGAAGTTAATTCGTAGGAAAATTTGTAGGAAATAAATTTGTAGGAATTTCCCCAAGAAAAATTTATAAGAAAATTTGTAGGAAATAAATTGTAGAAAAATCCATAAGAAAATAGTTTATAGAAAAATATGTAGAAAAAATTTGTAAGTTAATTTGTAGGTAAACTTTCTTATAGATTTTCATGCAATTAAAATTGACTAGAATATCTTCTAAAAATATTTGGTAGGAAATTTTGTATGAAGTTAATTCGCGGGAAAATCCTAAGCAAAATGTTATAGAAAAATTCGCAGAAAATAAATTTATTGGAATTTTCGCAAGAAGAATTTATAAGAAAATTCGTAGGAAATAAATTGTAGGAAAATTCACAAGAAAATAGCTTATAGGAAAATCTGTAGGAAAAGTTCGCAAGTAAATTTATGGGTCTAATTTCCTACATATTTTCATACTATTTTCTTTTGCATCTATTATTCTTTATAAATTTTCCTACAAAAATTTTCTTCAAATTATTTTTGTAGAAAAATTCCCAACAAAATTCATTGTTTCTTGCAAATTTTGTTACAAATTTCATAATCGTAGGAAAATTTTCAAATTTGTAGAAAAATTTGCAAGAAATTCTTGCAAAAAAGATTTATAGGAAAAATCTGTAGGAAATAAGCAAATTTCTAGTAGTGTATCCACCCCTTGCTGAAACCCTACCAAAACACACCACTTTCAAGTAACATGCATTAGTTGCTTAACATAATTTTCCCGCATTTTTTTAACCACTCCCACTACTTTTCCTTAATTATCATTTATTTTATTGAATTAAATTCACCAAAATTAGTTGTAATTTCAAAAAAACACCAAAATTCAACCTAAGGATCCTCTAACCATCCCACGCAACACTTTAGTTCACGATGACCAAATTCACAACTTAACTATGCTTGCACTACTAATCACCACACAAAGTGAGTTAGGGTTTGCCTTATATCCTCTCACCCACTCCATCATGCAACTCACTATCAACCCCTCGCCGAAACCCTACCAAAACACACCACTTTCAAGTGACATACATTAGTTGCTTAACATAATTTTCCCGCATTTTTTAACCACCCCCACTATTTTTCCTTAATTATCATCTATTTTATTGAATTAAATTCACCAAAATTAGTTGTAATTTAAAAAAAAAAAACCAAAAATTCATCCTAAGGATCCTCTAACCATCCCAAGCAACACTTTAGTTCACCATGACCAAATTTACAACTTAACTATGCATGAACTACCAATCACCCCACAAAGTGAGTTAGGGTTTTGAATACTACACTTGTACTTCTGGCCACCTTACAAGGTCCATTAACGCATTCTTCAAACTTGCACTTCCCTTCATACACATAGACCATACTCCCGTAAAGGTTGATTAAAATTATTTTTCCACAATTTTTTAGAACACGGGTAATAATTAATTTAATTTACATGATTTTTCAGTATAAAATACTTAATAATTAAAAATTTGTTCCAAAAATCACCAAATTTGAATTAGAGTATCCTTGGTTGGGTCCTTCTTGATTTGTAATAACGTTAGGTCTAAACGACTATGATAAGACATACATATCACATGTTATCTGCCATTGCATTTTATTAGAAAATCATTGTGGAAAATAGTGAGTTCAACGAATGGATCGAAGCTTGTTCTTACACAAAATCATTTGGGCATCCCTAACGTTAATTAACATGAATTTTCCATATTTTTTCCACCTAAAATGAAATTTTAATAAATTTTCAATAATAAAACAAATAAAAATCATAATAAAAACTTCCTTTGTCCAAAAAACCAAAAACTTGGTCAAAGGGCCTATTATCACCTACTTAAAGTCTATCATCAATTTTGGAGCCATCAAATAATATAATGAGTTAACAAAAACTCATTGAACTTGTTTAATTTGGATAGTACTTTACTTGACACATTTAAATAATACTTCAGTAAACAAATGACATTACATCATTGAAGTTAGTCTCAACCTTCAACAGTCCTCGTTAGTTTAGATAATTCTTCCTTAAGTCTAGTATTCTCCATAATGATATCAAATTTTTCAGCATCCAAACGTCTATTCTCATCCTCTAACAACTCAATATAAGAATAATTGAAGTCTTTCACTCTCTTCCCAGTTGATGATGACCAACGTTGTAACAATTCAAGAGCCACATTTTCTCTAGCTTCAAATTCTGTCTCAGCATATTCATCAAGACAAGTAAGAGGTTTGCCAATTAAATTTGTTTGTAAAGATCCATAACATCTATACAGTACCTGCTCATCAACAATCTTCTTATCTTGTACAATATATTGGGGTGGGGGAGTCCTAAACTTTTTAGTCGTATCAAGAAGCAATTCTTGCATACAAACTTGTATTAGAAATCCAGAACTCTTCTCATCTCCTACGCATTAAAAAACAGTAAATGAATTATTGTATCAACTAAATGGCGCTTAAAAGTAAGTGTAATTGCAAAAATATTGCAAAAATACCTGTGTGATTGGATGTGTTACCACCACCAGTTCTATGATATTCAAACCATGCTTTCTCTGCAAGATCCCGACACTTGAAAACCGAGTGTAGTGAACCCTTGTAACCTGAAACTTGCACTTGACAGTCTAACCACGAGCAATATATTCCAGGCCTTCTCCCCTCAAACACCACACACCACTTCCAATTTTTGGAAGTCATTCTTCGTGAATTGTTTTGTTATCCTCACATAAAATCCTTACACCTACCAGAGAATCATCCACTGAGTGCACCCACATTTTATATTTGACATAGAAATGAAATTTAATAACCTAATTTATTACAAAGTACATATACAGGTGGAACTCAAATTTACGTGCAATACACATATTTTTCAACAAAAAATAAAGACACAGTTGTGTTACGTCCACATCTACCTGCAATGGTTCAGACAAGTTCATTAAATATAATTTGTCACTGACCTCATTATTAGCTACGGAGCGGAATACCCATTCTCGAAGTAAATTGACAAACTCATTTCAACAAGCACAAAAGAAAAAAAAACACTGTACCAAAAAAAATTCCTAATAAATCGCATATGAGGTTTCCAAGCTTACGGATGAACACTTTGCGGCAGCTGTGTAATCTTAATTAAAGCATTGACTACATTGGAAAAAGGTACACCAACAAGGGACCATTATTTTTCAAAAGGACAACTGTACTGAATCCTACCGTAATTCGTACACATGACAATAAAGGATCTTGCTTGTCAAAATCATCATGCAGCTTGATTCAACTGTTGCAATATCACCAGTTGACAGAAAGCACAAAGATCGATACACGGTACTTCACAGATAAGATAAAAAAATAGTTAATTGTTTTGAATAAAAAATTAACATCCATGAGTTATATGTCTCCATGACCTTACACGGTAGGGCTGTTCTTGGGCTGGGTTCGCAACATTTTCGGAACCGAATCGAGCATGGCATGCGGGTTGGGTCGGTTCGGGAAAAAATTGGTGGGTTAAACCTGAACCGACCCGAACCGAGGAAGGCTGGGTCGGTTCGAGTAGGTTGGTCAAGTTGGGCTTATTTATTTTTGGGCCAGTTGGGCTGTTAAAAAAAGTTAAAAAAGGGTTTCTGTTAGGAGTAAAAGAAGCAAACAACAACTAGGAGTAGGAAGGCTACTATACAATATGAATACCACAGTTCGACAAAAAAAAAACATGAATAGTATACCACAGGCACAAAGGCAAGCAAACAAGCTATCAACAACAGAGTAAAAGAACCCCAACTAGGAGTAGGAAGGCTCAGCCAACAGTCACAATGTCACAAGCACCAGACACTTCTACAATCAAGCCCCAACTACAATATTTACAGAATTCAACCAATACTTCTACTACCTAATCTAACAGAGCAAGATTTTACCAAATCTCGGCCACCCACACCATTAATGGAGCATGAGCCCTAAAGATCTTACTGAATAATCCACAGATTTATCTGTGTGTGAACCTTCATTTTCCAGCTTCTCTCTCGTTGGAGGGAGGGGCAACATTGTTGGGTATGTTGCGGCCAAGCTAGGAGGCAGGGGGAGCCTTTTCGCATTAGATCTGCTGCGGAGGAAGAAGAGAGGGACGACAGCGTGGTGCGAACCAAGTCCCTCAGACGGCGACGGGTACGTGCGACGCAAGCAGATGATGACGCGGTGCGAATCAGGTCCCTCCGACGGTGACGCGGTGCGAACCAAGTCCCTTAGACAGCAACGAGAAGCTGAACGACGATGAAACTGTCGGAGCTTGGGGGCTGAGAGTGAGAGGGACAGAGCTCAGAGGGAGGGGGAGGCAGGAGGCTAGGGTAGAAAAGGGGGAAATGTTTTTGAAATTATGGGAAAATTTGGTGCCTGGCTCGTGTAAAGGAACAGAGAAAGGGGGAAAATATATTTTTAAATATATTTATATCAATACCTCGGGTCGAGTCGATTTGGACGGGTACACATTCACCAACTCGTTACCCGACCTATTAGCAATGATTTCCCAATTATTCGGACCGCCCGGTGAAATCGACCCGATGGGTTCGGGTCGGGTAAAACCCGACGAGTTGTTCGGGTTTAGGAAACCCATGAACACCCCTATTACACGGTGCCCATTGATCGATGCCCATGAATAATATTGAACATGGGTAACCCTATTGAAAATAAGGGCCACAATGACCACTCACCAAATAGGTAAAACAAAGGTTGGGTTTGGATATTGGGTACACGGAATGTACAAAAATCAACGATACAGAATGCAAGCCCAATACAAAATACATGGGTTAGACACAAAATGGTTCAACAAATAAACAGGTCAACCCAAAAAAGAAAACTAAGACCCAATAATAAAAAAACAAATAACATCACCTTGAATGTGGGGACAACAACCACCGTCCACCAACCCTCCTCCAGACGACTCCATATTCGACCAAGCCAGTAAAACTAAAATAACAACACAGAAAATCTGTTCAATAAGCTAAAAAAAAAAAGACAAATAGGGCACAAATGGTGATGACAAAATCTAATTGTTCACTTTAAGCCTTACACGCAGGAAGCGTTGTGTATTGGGGTGGGTGGAGCTAATCCACCCTCCAACTCTGAAAACGAGCAGTATAGCTACTACACCGTCCAACATGCTTCTAGCGTTGTGTGAAGCTAATCCCCACACACTATGATACTTCTTCGCAAACGTTCAGCAAAACCATCTCTTAAGCCCAACAGAACCGTGACAGAACAAAAAGAGCTAGCAGCCATGGATGCAAAATGAAGAAACATGGACAGTAGTTTCAGATCTACATACATTATGGATGGCTTCAAGTTAGTTGGTTCAACAATGACCATCATAGCAAAACCAAAAACGGGGCACAAATAGAAAAATATAAGAGCAAGTGAAAGCACAAGTTACTGCAGTAAATATCGTAAGCGTTGAATATTTATACATTATGAGTGTGTTTAGCTTGCTATTTCAGCTAATTGAAAGTTGAAAATAATAGCTGAAACCATTTCAACAGTGTTTGGGAAGATATTTTTTTGGGTAGCTACAAGCTTTTCTTAAAAAGCTACTTGGGCTAGCTTTTTTAAAAAAACTCCAATTTTCATCTATTAGCTAAAAATTAATTACAAGTTTAGCCCTCAACCACCCCCACTTATCATTATTTAATAATTAATGTTGTCCTTAAATGTCATTTTACCATTTTTAACTAGTTTTACCAAACACATTCAATAGCTTTTTAGCTTTCAGCTTTTAGCGAGCTTTTCAGCTTTCAATTAGCTTTAGATTTTCAGCTAACTTTTCAACTTTCAACTAATTTTACCAAACACACTCTATATCTACATCTACATCTACATCGCCCCAAACATAGGGGTACACAGGGGTCCATGATATAACGACCCAAAAACAAAAGCTCACACAGTCTTAAACAGCTCGCGCCGTCTTTCATAACCAGAAAACCCTAACACAGTTCTCCCCGCTTTCGCGATAAGCTCCGAGCTCCTGCTTTGTCTATCCCTCCTGCCTGGATAAGCAGCAGGTCGTACGCGCCGCTTCCGGTTACCGGCCCTGCATTGCGCGACGTTAGGAAGGCCTGTCCCACCGTCACGAAGCTTCTTCTCCGGTGTCTGCCCGTCAAGTGACAACCACCTCTGGCTCTCCTCGTCGTCTGGTATCCATCTCCGGCGCTGCCTCGACCTGCAATTTGCCCTTCACGGCTTCAACTTCTTAATCCAACGGGTAAGATTTTTTCTGTGTCACACTTTTGTATAGGTTTATTTAGATTTTTTCCCCTTTTAGTCTGGATTAAATTCTTTAAATGAATGTCTGTTATCCACTGGCCATGGTACTGTTCTGTGACTCATTAGTCATTAGTGAAATTCAGATTGTTGCCTTGTTATGTTGTTGATATCCGGTCATGAAAACTGTGAATGAAACTACTAAAGAACGTATTCTAAATTGTAAGGTGATACTTTGTTGCTCTAAGTTTCACACTTTCACTGTCTGACACTTGGTCCCAAATAATAACAATGTCCCTGAGAAAGGAATGAAAATATGATTATGCCTTCTAATTGCATACATGTGACTTGTATTTAGATGCAAATTGATACTCACTTTTAAAATATGAATTTCAGTGGAAGCAGATTTGGCTAAGTTGGCCTCGTTTAACCAATGAGAGGGTTCTAGTTTATTAGGTTTGAGAATTAATGTTTCTGTGTTCTCTTATTTGAAATCATGAAAATTCTTGTTGTCAAGTATTTATGGAATTTGAATCCGTGCACAATAAGCCGATGCTCTGGATTAATATAATGAAGGCTGCATGGTTGTGTGCACGGAAATTGATCTCCTTGGGTCAACATGTCTGCCCTCTCTGATTGCTTCTTGTGATTTGATTTGAGGGCCTGGTTCAGACGTACATTTTTTCCATCTTATTTTCTTCTTAGTATATGTTCTTCGTTTTGTAAGGTTCAAACTGGTGAAAATTAAATGAGTTTTTCAGAGTATGATTTTCAATTTTTCTTTTTAATGCCACATTGAAATCTGAAGCTGCTTGGGAATACGTTTTTCCAATCTTTTACTGGTATTTTTTGGTTGATTTTTGAAATCTCAGTCTCCTTTGAATAAACCTCTCCGTTTTTTTTTAATTTAGGGCTTGCTTCATCAGTTGCAATTTATGGCTGTTTTCTTTTTCTTTTTCATTTTTTGGTTTCAAGCAATTTACGGCTTAAGGACCGGTAGAGATGTTGTCATCCTGCTCTTGTAGTGGTAATATTGTTCATGAAATTTGGGTCATGTTGGGTTCCCTATTCTATTCTATCTATCTATTCTATTTACTCTTAAGTAAGGAAAGTCTTCATATGCCACGTGTCACTTTCTCACAAATCTATTTTCCCTCTCAAACACTTTTTTTTTTACAATATGCAAGCAAAATGCACCGTTTTGGAAGGGTAAAGAAAAGGGTTTTTGGTTCTGGGAGCATACCCAGCTATAGATAATAAGTTAACAGATTTCGCTCTCTCCTTTTTGATCGGTGAACTTCATATGTCCTTTTTCTCTCTCGATGTTAAAAAATCGAACATGTTTTCTTTTAAAAATTTCCTCTTTTGAGTTACCCAATTCAATGTTTGTTTCGTTTTATGCATATGGATCTTTGATTGGTCTAATTTCTGATTATGTGTTTTCATGCGCTACTCATGCAGAGCTTGATTACGTTCTTCTTCTTTGAAAATAGTATCCCGTGATTTTCAGGCTTCAAAAGTTGTCATCTTGATTTGTTATCTGCTAATCATCCAATGCGGTTCTCTTAGGGTTTTAACTTTTAGCTTTTCTCCACCTCATTTTTATTGGGTTATTGATCAAGAGCACTTGGGATTTCTACTTAGAAGAATATGAGTCTTATGGCTATAAGGGATTTTTTCACTGCATTTTTGTGATTTTGATAATTAATGTAGTTTATTGATATTTGCTTTCATGTTCTGGCTCTGCATTCTTCTACTCTCTCTCTCTTTCTACTATTTTTGTTTTAAATACTTTCTCAATCCTCTGATTTAATAATTTGATTTTAATTAGGTTTGAGTAACCATGGCAGATGAAGCACAAAATGAGCTGAAGGAGGAGGTTTCTGATGTAAGTTTCCTCCTTAAATTTTTATAATTCTATGCAGTGGTTTCCTTATATTTGTTTCACTTGATTGGTTATGAGGCTAAGTAAACCGAGGTTTTAAGTTTTATTCTATAAATTGCTACTTCTGATTATGACATTTAATGCCTGGTATTCATAGTATCCAAACTCCTTGATTTGTTGGTACTTCAGTTTTTTTTTTTCGGAGCTGTACTTCCCTCTAATGTCTGAATTTCTTAATTGTAGATTGCCCCATTCGATCCTACCAAGAAGAAGAAGAAAAAGAAAATCACAATTGTAGATCCTGCTGATGATTCAGTGGACAAGTTGGCTGAGAAGACAGAAAATCTTTCAGGTATCTAAATGAAATAAGCTTTCATTTTTTATAATGTTTTTGTCATCAATGCTATTGTCTGAGGCGTCTGTTATTTTGCTTGTGCATGGTTTGATTCTAATTAGCTTTTCAATTGCAGTTTCTGATAGTGCTGAGAGTACATTTACTGGTTTAAAAAAGAAGAAGAAGAAGCTTGTAAGTCACTTAACTTTCTTTATGGGTTATATTAATGATTTTTTTTTTCTATTTCAATAGCTTAAGCCTTTGATGATGTAGCTTGTTTTTGTTTTACTTTTTTGTTGGAAGCAATTTCACATCTGTTATTTGTTGTTGGTTGTAGGTTGAAATCAGTAACTTAAATGATGAGAGTGGAGATGCAATTGACGATTTGGATGGTAAGTAGTATGCATAAGATAAAAGTTATGTGTGACCTTTAGGGTGTGTTTGCAAGTTGGAAAATGAAGGGAATGGAGGGAAAAGGGAGGTTTATAGGAAGTCCTTTCCTCCTTTGTATTTGTGAGTGTAGTTCTCTCCTCCTATGGGTTATAAAGATCTCGCCCCCTTCCTCTCTCTCCCCCCTAACCCTTCATTTGCCTTTTCCTTTAAACTTCCACACACACCCTTAAGGACTTGATGTTAGTTCTACAATAAATGTCTTAAGGGAAGTTAATTGAAGGCTGAAGATTTTATAAATTATTTGCTTAGATCATGCTGAAGAAGATGGAGAAGATGCCATTTCCTTGCAACCTCGTTATCCTTGGGAAGGGAGTGACCGAGATTATAAATACGCGGAGGTATAACATATTTTACGTGCATTCTGCTATAACATTCCTCTCCCTTAAGAATGTGCTCTTACCTTCATTATCTGGTTCCAAAGATGTTTTTGAGCTGATTTTTTTCATTTTATATGTGATTCTGAATATTAGGATTGTAGATCTTTTGGATCTCCAGATTTCCCCTTTAAGTTGCCATGTTAGTTTTATCAGCTGTGCTTAGGATCTAAGGGGCTGTTGTTTTAGAGTCCTTTACATGCTTTAGATTTTGCAACTTGGAAGCATGTTAATTAATGATCTACATCCACCCTCAAGTGTACTTCTGATTTTATAGATTCTGCATTGCTTTATCCATGTTGTATCAAGAAGTGTCTTTCTTGTGACTGTTGTTACATCATTGGTATGGATTCTCCAACAATAGCTTCATGTACAAATTTGCAATACCTAAACCATTTTTACTTTGCATCTGCTTCTGCTTGGTTGAAAATTTTTTCAATGTCTTCTGGCGTCATCTTTACATTGTAATATTTTCTGCTAGGAGAATTTCCCCCACTCTGTATTCTGATGTGTTTTTGGCAGCTTCTTGGCAGGGTGTTTAACATTCTACGTGAGAATAATCCAGAACTTGCTGGAGACCGGCGGAGGACTGTTATGAGGCCTCCACAAGTTCTACGTGAGGGCACAAAGAAAACTGTTTTTGTGAATTTTATGGATCTATGCAAAACGTATGTTGTATATTATTCACCTGTTGGCTACTTATGTAACACCTCTTGGCATCTTTTCTTACATTGCTTCAAAAACTGTCTCCCATCCTCTCCTTTTGTTAATGTATTGCTACTTGATCTTCTAGGATGCATCGGCAGCCAGATCATGTCATGGCTTTCTTGCTTGCTGAACTGGGTACAAGTGGCTCTCTTGATGGACAGCAGAGATTGGTTGTGAAGGGAAGATTTGCACCAAAGAACTTTGAAGGAATTCTGCGACGATATGTCAGTAAGTATCTTGTGGTTATTGCATCACTGTGTATGAACTATGAAGCCCTCAGGGGTAAAAGTTGACCTATATTCCGTTTTTCCAGATGAGTATGTCATTTGCCTCGGATGCAAAAGTCCTGACACAATACTTTCTAAGGAAAACCGTTTATTCTTTCTCCGGTGTGAAAAGGTGAAATTTCTGTGCTAATTGCCCCTTTCTTTCTTTCTTTCTTTCTTTCTTTCTTTCTAGCTGTCACCCTACACTCTTTACCCTTTACCCTCTCCCCTCAAAGAAGATGAAGGTTTGTGCCTTTATGGCAATTTGACTTAATCCATTCAATTTCAATTTATGGTGGACCATTTACTTTCAGAAAACATTTTCTGTTTTTATTTTCTGTTTTTTAGTTTTAATTATAAAAATATTTTCAGTTTTGATTATGAAAACATCACATTGTTTTCATTTTATCTCCTGTTTTTAAAATTTTAGAGGAAATAGTGAAAACAACTTTGTATTGGTTTCTCTATTTCTTATACAAATCTTCGAAACATGAAATAAAATGAAGAAAATAAGTGAACATTGTAATTCAATCTAAGAATCAGGAAATGAAAACAAAATGTTATCTGAAAGTAAACGGGCACTTTGCCAAGGTGCGGGTGGCCTTTGGTGATTTCAAAGTTTTTGATAATTTGTTGAAATGATGGCCCAATTATATTTTTGGTTCAGCGTCTCTATATAATGTTTTGAAGTATTTTTTTATCTTGGGTAAATTACAATGACCTCTGTTGAATTTATCGGACAAATATCTTGTACATGAAAGCTTTTGGATACACACACTCCTTGCTTACACCTTTTCATTGCAAGTTAATATTACACTTAGGAGGAGGTAAATGTAATTACAAAACTAGAAATAAAATCCTTGTATAATTTTATCAAATCTTAAAAGAGATCAAAGTAATTTGCCTTTTCTTGACCTTTCATTTCATTAGTTGTTTATATTATTTTATATGACAAAATGATCAAATCTTGTTTATCTGATTCTACATAAAGGTCATATTTCAACTATATTTTCAAGATGGGGACATTGTACCGTTGAATATTTAATGATTCTGGTTTGTTGCTTGCAGTGTGGATCAGGAAGATCAGTTGCTCCAATCAAGGCTGGTTTTGTTGCTCGCGTTGGCCGTAGGAACGCAGGGACATAATTTTACCTTTTGTTTTTATCTAAACATATGTAGATTCTCTTGGGAATGAACCATTTCCTAAATTTTTTGTCTCTATGATTTATACCACACTTCAGTTGAGTTTATTGCATTGCATTTTCGGTTTGTTTTCTGTTTTGTCAAGGTTGGCTGAACCATTATGCAGGGAGTTACATGATGTTGATCCATCGAGTATAATGTATAATTCTTTCACAGGTATATCACTTGTCATCAGAGTTAATTTATGTCAAACATTATGCTGAAAAAGAAAATGTAATTTGATAAATCAAGAAATTAATTTCTCAACAAAAAAAATTATGATCTAATGAAGTCAATAATTAATGCTTCTTTGTGTAGGTTGTTGGTCAATTGTACCTTCAAAAACTGAATGAAATTTCAATAAGAGGAGACCTAGAAAAAAAAACTTACCATAGCCTTCATCGAAGTTTCTGTCTTTAGACTCGTCAAAAAAAAATAAAAAAAATAAAATTAAGGGTAGTTTATTACGTAATATTTTGGTTAAAGTAACTCTTTGGTCTTTGACGGAGAATTCTCCACATACATAGTTGTGTGTTTAATCCTCGATTTGAGGGTGGTAAAACCTTCCCAAGAATGGTGAGGTAAGAGTGGCGACTTCAGGATTCGAACTCCTGACCTTGCAGGTAAAGTCCGTCTGGCTTTCCAGTCCACATCCACTATGACCGATTAAAGTAACTCTTAGACAAAGGTTCAAGTTCATTATTTTTAGCATTAAGTATTAAGGTCATCTGAGACCAAGTATAGATAAGGTTAATACCAAAAGATGCATTGGGTAATAGAGGAAATTTTGGAGAGTAAACTAGCAAATCCTTCCTGACTTTTTTAGGGTCATGCAGTTTAGTACCTAAGAAATAGAATACTCCAGTATAGTCTCATACTTGCTTTTTTTGTTACTATAGTTCAATTGTGTGTTTCCCGTTAATTTTTTTATGATGTGTCACGTTTAGTGATATTGTCATAATATTTGCCATCGGGGCACAAATAACGTCATTGGGGTTGAGACATTGCAATGAAGAAGGGGAAGAGAGAAACATGGAGAATATAGAAGCACACGACTATTGGAGTTGAAATCTTTCAAGCTATAAATTTAACAAAACCAAATCATTTTTGTGTAATAGTGGATACAATAATGACAAACAATGTGACAAAGTGTCACAACGTGACACGTCGTAAAAATATTAATGGGAAACACACAGTTGGACTATAGACTATAGTGACAGAAAAAGCAAGAAGTCAGAGACTATAATGGGGTTTTTTATTTCTTAGGGATTAAACTGCATGACCCTAAAAAAGTCAGGGACGGATTTGCTAGTTTCCTCAAATTTTGGATAAAACTTTATGAAATTTGATCTATTTTGGTTAGTAAGGCTTGGTTAAAAGTTGTTTCTCAACTTTTCATGAAAATTTCTCCTTCAACACTTCAAATGTTTCAAAAATAGTTTGAAAAATTCTAGTTGGTCTATAAATAACATGAAAGAAATTATAGAATTTATCGATCGCTTCATATTGCATGCCTTTGCTCTTTCTTTAGGGGTATCCCTTTTGCACATATACAATAGCTTAAGTCATCATTCGGTAACATTCCTCAAAAGAAACTTCAATCAAAGAGCAATATTTTGACCACCATTCTTCAAATTGTATTGTATAGTAAAATAAAGGTTAAAAAAATTAGTGGATTGAATTCACTATTTCTCTTCTCAAAGAACCATATGAATGAATAGAACTTTTTGAGGTTGAGAGCTACACTTTCAACATCATCAATATGCTGGAACATTAGTAGGGGAATGTTTTGACTTAATCCAAACCAATGTGCTACTAAAGTTAGTCGATAAGCATCACTTTTCAAATCCTTTTGATTATAGCTTAAATAAAGGATTTGGTTGGAAAGAAATTGACTCCAAGTTCCATTATTTTCCAATTTTCTACTGGAGTTTCACAAAGAAGTGCCTTTGAAACCATATAGGGTAATGAATTGTGAAAGCAAATGGGGAAAACCACACGGGGAGTGATATTTGAAACCATGAAACAAAGAAAAGTAATATTTGAAAATTTCGATCTTTTCCCTTCAAGGACCATGAATGATGAGATGATACCTTTAGGGTATTTGGGAGTTTTGAGGGAATGAAAAAGAAAGAGTTAGGAGGAGAAAAAAAGGGAGCTAAACTCAAACATATGGGAGGGAAGGATTTCCTACAAACCTTTCATTCTCTTCCCTTCCCATCCCCTTCATTTTCTAACTCACAAATATACCGTTAGATAATTTAAGCAAGTTCATATGTGGTCAAAGAGTTCTCGAAGACAACATTCAACCAAAGTCGCATAAGGAAGAGCAAGATAAACTGGCCAATATGGAAAAGAAGTTATTCACAAAGGGAATGACATTGCTCATGGTGTCATATAGGTTAGCCGAAAGCAATTTGCTTAAGTTGACTTCGACTCATTCATGAATGAGTACTCTAGCCTAAGGAAGAAATGACTTAGGAACTTGGAGGAATTTGGTTTAGAGAAAGCCACAATAAAAGAAGATCAACCTGCTCTTTATCTAATACAGGCTTAAAGTTATAAGAACTTTTCAAAATGAGAATATTATAAGTGACGGTCCGGTAAAGTTTACTTAAGCTTAAGCCACTTAAAAGTAAAAGATGAGTCAAATAGATTTTATGAAAAGCTCTAAAAAATTAAAATCAGTTTTTTTTTTTTTGTTAAAAAGGAGCTTTAAAAAAAAGCTACATTTTATAGCTTTTTGAAGCTTTTTTCATTGGGATCCCACTTCGATGCCTATGACCAACAATCTTTCTATTTTATATTTTTTTTTTTGTTTCAACGGATTTATTGAGTATTTTACAAAGTTTTCCCATTCTCTTTTCCCCTCCCTTTCCCTTTTAACCCTTTTGCTTCTCTTTCTCTTTAAACTCACAAACAACCTATTAGTCAAAAGATTATAAGACTTCTCCTTTCCTGTGTTGTGCTTGGAACCAATTCATGTAAAAATAGATCTCAAATGATATTATTCATATCTTTGCTAGAGGATAGAATTTAATTTCAAGCTTTCATGTGTTAATTATTAATTTAGTAGTGACAATATTAATTCACTCATATTTTGAGTTATTGATGCTTTAATTCTTTCTTTAATGAATGGTTTTTGTAGCGTAACTAGGATTCAAAAGAGTGATATACAACCAAGCTAATGTGTCCTTTCTATAATAAGATGAACAATTTTAGAACACAACCAAATAGTTAACAAAACTAATAAAACAGCTACCTATAACTGCTAAGAACAATGAAGCCGAAAAAAAGGAAGTTTTAATTCCAGGTAAGTACTTTTTTTTTGTTTCTGAGTCACTGTTGTATTTACCGAGGGTTCGTTAAATTCCGTGTTTTTACCGCAGTTTTTAAATTCCCAGTAAATCTTGAATTTTCTAGCAGTTGCCTGAAACTGCGGCTAACACGTTATCCACACCTGGTTTACCCGAAATTCCAGAAACCCTTGGTAAAACATCTAACGGGGGTTTAAACCCCAGGTGAATTCATAATTAACCCCATTAAAACTGTTTTTCTTGCTGCGTATGATGACAAGTTAATGAACCACATTAAGGCTGACTTTTTAGATGTTTCTTGAAACATCTTGCACTTGAAAGCATTTGTGGCTACTATAATAAGCATATTGCTCGTAAATATAGCCAAATGCTCTTGAGGGACAATAGTGTCTTCATATGCGTTTATAGTAGTTGTCTTCAAATACTAATACTTTATTTGGTGTGATTAGGGAAATAGAGAGAAGAGAAATGAGAAGAAGAGAAATAAAAAAGAGAGAAATAGGGAAGAGATAGGGATGATTTAAAGATTGTTTGGTGTGAGAGAAATAGAAAAGAAATAGAAGAGAGATATGAAGGTGGTTTGTTTATTTTGATTAAAGAGATGGAGAGAAATGGAATTTTGGTGCATAGAAATCGATTTTCATAGGCTTGAAATAGATTATTTAATAACAGAATGTAAAAAGGAAACATCCATGGGAGGCCATGAGCAGTAGCACCGATGGCTGCAAGGAAGTGGACACCATTGACGGCGGCGCTACAACAGAGGAGGGGACAATGGAGGATCTGTGCGTGCACTGTGAAGAGATGGCGGCCATGGCCGCGCGCCCATGTGCAGAAGCATGAACTGTGAGGGGATGACGTGCACTGTGAACTCATTGTCGTCCCAATTGGGAGAAGGACGCGACCAACCGTGGAAGAAGACGCACCACCGCCTAGCGCAGAGTTGGGAGAAGGAGTTGTCCAAACCAGTTGGGGAAAGGGGTGAGAGAAGAGCCAGACTCTATTTCTCCCTTTTTCTCATCTACTTTGTGCAGAATTCATTTTAGACTGGGCCCCACAACTTTTCCTCATTTCACATCTATTTCACTGATGCACCAAACAGAGTAGCTAGTGTATTTCAACCATATTTCATCGATCCCATTTCACTCCTTTGCTATTTCCCTATCACCAAACAAGGGCTAATTGTTTTGAAGAGGCCCTTTTTTGAGTTTTAGATATTTTTTTATCGACCTCCAAACCAACCGTACAAAGAAGGAAAAAAGATTTCATCACTGCAGGATGGGTATTCTAAAGGTAAAATCCTATTGTTATTATCTACCTCATAATTTTGTTAGTTATATATATTTTTTGTGACAACAGAAGGCCTAAGCCCGAGATATACAAACTAAAATCCTCTAGAAAAACCTATGGAAGCTACATCAGACACCAATAGGTGAGAAATCTGAACTGAAATTTCATCAAATGTACAAAACTACTCAATATGTCATGCCCCAAATGAGCTAGCCCATTCGCGGCTTGATTTGCTTCGCGGAACACATGTTTCCAACGAATATCTAGGAACTGATTAGCCACCATTGTGATTTCAAACACTAATTGTGAAACTGGATGGAAATGAGATATGCCATTAGTAATGAATCAGACTGCTAATAATGAGTTTGTTTCAACCATAGTTACATAACTCGCTCACTGGCACAGAGAACCGCGAATTGGTTCGTGCGTTCCAATTCGCGGTTCGTGGGGGATTTGGAACGTTGCAATTCTTTGTTGAATACTCTCGTATAAGCGAACCGAAGTTCCATTTGCTTTCTCTTTGCTACTCTCCTTGTCTTGTCTTAGTTCCGTTGTTGTTCTTCGTTCGTTCCATATACATAATATCTTTATTCACAGAATTACTTCCTCTTCTTTCTTCCTCATAATTTTTGGTCCAGCACTCCAGCTGGGCATTTGACGAGAGAGAAACAAAGTGTCTCTTTGTAGTGTGTTGTGTTGATTTTGGACTCTTTGGTTTTGATGTGAGGATGTGTGGAGTTTTCACATGGAAAAACAGTGAAAGCATAAAAACTTAATAGATTTAACGTACCATGAACTAAATAGCGAGCCGACTGAGTATACCCCCTCGTACCGAATTCTTATCATATAACGAACCGTGCACCCGTACCTGTGAATACCCAATTTTATCCGAGCTAATTTTTATTTTAATTTCAATTTTTGTTTGAATTTAGTTTGTAAATAATTCTTGAAATAAAAAAAATAATAATAAAAAGAAAAAGTTGCAATTTCAGTTTTAAAAATATTTAAAAATTGTTTTTGTTAAAATAGAAAATATAAAAATCAGAAAAATAAATTCTGAAAATTTTAGAATACAAAATTAAAAAAAAAATATATAAATCTGAAAATAGTTTTAAAACTAAAAAATAACTAGTATAGAAATCCAAAAATAAATTTGATATTTAGAAAAAAAATCAATCAAATAAAATATAAAAAATAATTTTTCCAATTCTGAAAATAAAATCCGAAAATAAAAAAAAATAATAAAATAAAATTCAAAATAATAATAAGTTTAAAAATAATTTTAAATTCAAATTGAAATAAGGAAAATCTGAGAAAGATAAGAAAAAAAAACGTATACTTTGACCAGGTAGTTACTAAGTGGGATAGAGATAAGGTTGCTGTAAAAGTGGAGCAAAAGGAGGAGAAGTGGGGAGTGGTTTTCTGATATAGTGGATGAAGTAGTTACCTTTTAGCTAGGTATAAAAAGGATCAGATTACACTATCACAGGGGATACTGACTGGAAAAGGAGAAGAAGTAACAGAGAAAAAGAAAAACAAAAGGGGAAACCGAAGTTCTCAAACGGAGGGATTACCCAGGAAGGCAGAGTTCATCAGGAAAAGGCAATTCCCAGGCAAGAGAAGAGGTTGAAGAAGAAGCAACAAGTAGCGGGCATAAGCAGTTAAAGTAGAACACATAGCACGCAGTGAAGAATTCAAATTTTGAGGTTCTTTGTCACAGTCTTTACCTCTGTTATGTTAATCACAATGTTGTTCTTTTATACTGATTCTGTATGATTGATTCATTAGTTTAGTTCATGATGAGAAGAGTTGAAAATGGTATAGTCACATTGAATCATATACAGAAATCCAATAAACCCAATGTGTAAACAGAATGGTATAATTAAAAATCCAAGTCCAGTTTAATTTACAACCCAAAGCACAATAGAAGAAAAATAATTTAGGATTAAATCTGAACAAAAGAGAATATTGTTACTGTAAGGAGTAGTAGAAACAGAGTAAAAAAAATAATACCCCTGTTCATGTGAGACCTCAGTCCCTCTAATCCTCCGTTCAGTCACCAGCAAGGAGGCAGCACCACCGCGTCGTTTTCCCTCCGTTCGAACCAGCATCGCGTCCAGCCACCTTTCTTCTTCCGGCCATCGTCTCGTCTCCTTCCCCGCAACCATCGTCTTTTTCCCCGAACACCAACCTCATTCGCGCATAGAGCCAGACTCACCGTCGCCGCCGTCCTCCTCGCAACCCAGCGCGAGCACATCGGCTGCCCCGTTTCTCCGTCCAGCCGCAGCCTCCATCTCTGAATGGCGGCAACACCTCCACTGTCCGTCCGCCGTCGCTGTCCTGCGCGTCCAACCCATCTCCCACCGTGCCGGCCACCAGAAGCAACCTCTCCGTGCAGCCAACCGCGCGCCACCGTGCCAGTCTGGTCCACCGCCACTGCGTGGCTTCTTCCCCGTCGTGCGCACATCCTCACGTCCAGCCATGGCCGCAACTCCTCTCGGGGCGATCTCCTTCTCCTATTCTCCCTTCTCTTTGGCCGCAACTCTCTCTCAGCTATGCGGCTACCCTTCTTCCTCCCCTTTCTTCTTCCCCTCTTCTTTCTTTCCCTTTCTCCCTTCTTTCTCCCCTTTCTAAACCCTAATCTAATTTACAAAAAAAGAGAGTACCGTGTGTTAAAAGGGCATCTGACCCCTTCTTTCTAAAAAAAATAAATAAATAATAAAAATGATAAAAAACAAAATACAATAGGTCTTTATTCAAATTCATATTTGTTTTAATTTGCCTATTCTAAGTATGTCTTTCAGATTTTGACTATTCTGATTTCATGTTAATTGTGTGCTGTAAATATTAATGTTATTTTGTACATATTTATATCTCTTTGTGAATAAATAATGTTTCAAATGCTTTAATAAATTTCGGAGTATTTTATTTTAATCTATGCAATGACTAAATGGGTTAATTGAGCAGTGGATACTGACTTTAACTTTATTTAGATCATAAGGGTTTATTGAGCAAACCAAGTGTTTGACTTGAACCCGTGCAAAAGTAGGTTATATAAAATATTTCTTTCCAAAATTAAAAATTTCTTTTTAAAATAAAATATTTCTTTTCAAATAAAAAATTCTTTTCAAAAATTTACAAAAAAAAAATAAAAAAATTTATTTTCAATATAAAATATTCCTTTTCAAAATTAAAAAAAATCATTTTCATATCTTAAAAATTCTTTTCAAATTATAAAAAATATACGAAAAATAAAATTCCGCAACGACTAATAATATTAATTGAGCAGTGGATGCTGACTTTAATATTATTAAGATCGTAAGGGTTTATTAAGCAAACCAAGTGTTTGATTTGAACCCCGTGCCATCAAATTTTTTTTTTTCGAAATTAATCATTTCAAAAATAACAAAAACGAGCCAAAAAAATATTTTGCAATTTTTTTTAAGTAAAAATCAATCTTTCAAAAAAACAAAAAAATCAAATCCAAATCAATCAAACTTTTCTCAGAACTACGTGGCTTTGATTTCCCCATTGCAGCTGGGGATACGTAGGAGCGGGAACCCGGCCCCGTCAAGCCCAAATAAATATTTTTCTAAATTTTCCCATAATCTAAAAAATAAAAAATGTAAATAAATTCGTAAATAAATAAAAACAAAAGATTTCTTTTAAAAGGGGTAAATAAATATTTTTCAAAAGTTAATAAATTTGCACAATTAATTAGAGGTAACCGTCTTAGGACGGATGACGTAGGGTGCTAATACCTTCCCTACACATAACCGACTCCCGAATCCAAATCTGGTTTCAAAGACCATTTTTTTTAAAGGGTTTTTCTGTTATTTTCCCTCAAAAATAAATATTGGTGTCGACTCCATTGAAAACGAATTTTCAATACCCTTTTCTTTGTTTCGTCGTCCCGTCGCGACCCCGGTTCCGACAGATGGCGACTCCACTGGGGAAATTTGAGAGTCAAGCCTAACATGATTAACTGTGCAAAATTGTTAACTTTTGTATTTATTTTTCCCCTTTTTGTTTTGTTTGATTTTTCTTTTCTTGTTTACGTTTTTGTAAATATTTTTATTCATAACATTGTGAATATTCCCTTTCTCTTCTGTCTTGTACATTATTTGTTGTATATATTTTATACTGTAAATATTTCTGCTTCAACCTTAGGGTAGAAGACTTTGTTATCTGTATATATGTGTTGTTGTTTGCCTTGTTTTGCAGATTGGGTAGTGGTTAGGACTACAGGTTGGTATGTCCCCCGCACACACTTCACATTCACTCACCTCACACACATTTTTGGGGCTCTATACCCGAGCCTGTGCAAGCCTAGGGGGTACCTCGACGACTGCCATTGAGGGGCTTGATGCTCACTTGGTGGTTGTTGAGTTACCACTCAGATTGTTACCAGTATTATGTGTCAATCATATTGAGAGGGTATAATCCCTAGTTGTGATTTGATTCATAAACTGGGTCCTTATCCTTGTTGGTAAGGGCAATCTGGGGACCATGATAACCTTTGGAGTCTAGATCAGTCCATGCAAACTATGCACTTAAATAAGCTTAGTGACTACCCAAGTTAGAGTCATGAACTTTAAGGATACCTTACCCTAGATTTTACCTGTTATAGGTCACGGAGGGACATACTTCTCTCTCTTTTCTTCAACATATTCTCATGCATCCCATGCACATTAATTGCTTTAATCTCCAAATTTCTCATGCAAAAAGGAAGAAAAGAAATTGTATGTTCATGCATATAGTAATAGGTTACATAATTGTATGCTCATGCATTAGATGATATATAGGACACGATCATATTGTATGTTCATGCACATAGTAATAGGTTGCATATTGGTATGCTCATATAGGAATAAGGTGCATCCCTTTGATGCTCAACTGTCCTAATATTTTTCACTTCACTTTCAGAGTGAGAGGGTCAAATGTTGTCCAATAACAATATGGAGGAGGTTCAAGGTTCTACTAGCAATGCATCAGGGTTCACAAGGAATATCAAGATCACTGCTTTGATTAATAACCTCAAGAGAGTGAAATCCATATGTGAAGAAGTGCCAAAGAAAGTTTGTTCGGATTTCGAAAGGAGGTATGGCCAGATTTTAGACTTGCTGCTCATCCCGGTACAAGGATCAGTTTTAAGCGCTTTAGCTCAGTTTTGGAACTCAGACCTCAGATGCTTTGAGCTACCTCAGTTGGATCTAGTGCCAACGATAGAAGAATATGCAGTAATGTTGGGTATACCAGTAAAAAGGGAGGCCAATATATATTCATACAAGGGGAGTCATGTGTCAATGAAGAAAGTGGGCGAGTTGATTGGTTTGCCATCAAGCCAAACAGGGTTCGAAACCAGGGGTTCAGTCCAAGGATGGAAACAGACATTTCTAGAAGACCATCTAAAGACTCTAGCTGAGCAAGGGGAATGGGACTTCTTTAAAACAACCCTTGCTTTACTGTTGTACGGTTTAGTTTATTCCCCTTCACCTTGGGTGTAGTCGATGAAGCTGCAATGGATGTTTTCTTCTTCTACGAGACGCAAGGAACAAACCCAGTCATGGCCATTCTAGCAGACACCCTTATGTCCATGGAAGTATGTCACAAAAACAACAAAGGGTTATTGAGGTGTTGCAATCATTTGCTTTATGCATGGTTTGTAACCCATTTGTATGCATCAGGTCGTTTGGGTCGCTCGTCACATCCCTTCCGGGATTTCAGCCGCATTGAGATACCAGAAAAAACCGCCCAACAGTGGAAGAATGACTTTGCAAGATACCAGGGGCAACACTTCCCTTGGGTATGTCCATGGTATGACCACAGGGACACCATATTTAGTTGTGGAGACTTCCCAAATGTGCCACTGATGGGGTCAAGAGGGTGTATAGCCTACACTCCAGTTATAGCTCTCCGGCAACTTAAGTGGACCCAATTTGTGCCCGACAAGGAATTATTGGGAGGAGTATGTTTTCAATATGGCACAAACAATAAGCAACATGAGCGAGTCAGAAAAGCCTGGGAACACATCCACAAAAAGGGAGAAAAGAGAGCTCGGGAGGGCACGTGCATATGCCTCAGCAGAGTATCTAGAGTGGAGAAATGAGCGAAGGGGGGACGCTATTCCAGTTCCTATGAAGGTGCAACATGAGGATCCATCTCGTGCATTGACTGACATGGCTGCCCAAATGGAGATAATGAGAGCGCAAATGAGGCTGATCGAAGAAAGGGAAGATCGGGCAATGACAGAAATTGAATCGTTGCGGAACCAATGCAAGAAGAAAGATGAGTTGATTGAGCGCCAAAGAAATGAGTGTGCAGATGCCAATACGCGTCTGGCAAAAAGGCCAAGGAATGTGAAAGAAGTTGAAAACCTTTCAAGCGGAAGTAAAAAAGTTGCAAGACAAAGTAAAAACACTAGAGGAAGAAACAACCAAGCTTCGGACTGAAAAGGAAGACCTAGAAGTAAGAGGAGAAGAAAAGGATCAAGTGATCGAGCAACTGCAAGAAGACCTTCAACAAGCTCAAGCGGAAGTCCAAATGGTAGAACAGCTGCAAGAAGAACTCCGGCAAGCACAAGCAGAAGCGGAAAGCCACAAGACCTTAGCCAGAGATTATTCTATTGAGCTGATGAAGACAAAGAAAAATGAGCGTCTCTTGGAAGTTCAAGTCAAGGAGTTAAAGATTGAGCGTGATTATCTGCAAAGGGAGATTAAGAAGCTAGAGCCAGTAGAACTACAGAAGGATATATGGAAGGTCCGCGCTGAACATGAGCAAGAACAAAAGAGAAAATTGATGCAGACTTGTGAAAAAATGGCTGAAGTTACTCAAGATCATGTGGCAAACCTTGACAGCACGAGTTCGTGAGGCAAATGAGGAAATCGATTCAAGTCCCGGAATGAAGCTCCCATGGAAGATTTTCAAGCTTGTAAAATTCTGTCAAGATGTATCTAGGAGCTTTAGTGGAAATTGAGTTAGGGATGTAATCATTCTGCTTTAAAACCGTTGCTTGTACTCATTTTGAATTGGTATGGAATAAAAGTAGCCGTTTGAATTTCACTCACTCTTTATCTTGAGGAAGACATTATTTATTGAGGGGAGCATTCTCACTTGAATAACTGTCAACCCCATTTCTACCAGAAATGTGGGGTGTTACATTGCATTGCTAGTAGACGACAAGAGCAGCCAACGAGACGTTATTTATTGAGGGGAGAATTCTCACTTGAATAACTGTCAACCGCATCACAATTTGAGATGTGGGGAACCTCCTTCGTTATTGACCATTTGCGATATTCTCATAACCAATATTTTTGTGTTTCACTCACAAATTTCTTTGTATAAAACAGGTAATAGTTCAGTGAAACAAAGTGTATCCCCGGCATCCCTACAAGACTCGGTACCAAGTTAGGATGATGGAAGATCTCACAGATCTCACACTGGAAAATGAAGAGCTGAAAAAGGAGATCAAGCAAATGAGGGCGGAGATGGACAAAATGAGTGAGTCCATACGGATAATGGAAAAGCAGAATGCAGAAGGGACCTCTACAGTGAAGCAAATGACTCAGATGTTCGAAGCAATGCAAAAGAGTGCAGAAAAAAGGTCTATGGTGGATACTACTGAAACAGCAGCTACACCTGATTATCCACCTGGTTTTACCCAAGGGTTGATGCCCGTAACAGTGCACTTGAACAAGCCCGTACAACAAGTAGATCCTCCAGAAGTCCAATGGCCTCTGTATGGCCTTCCTCCCAACTATGCACCACCAATTGTCAATAACGCATCGGATCAAACTGCTAAACCACAAGGATCAGATGCGAAGGTAGCGGATTCTCAAAACACCCCACCACAGGGTTCGGCAACAAATGTTGTGGGAGTTACAAGCTACACCCAGTGCACAACAAGTCTTTAATTCTGTGACTCCAAGTTCTCAAGAGAAGGGTTCAGCTGCAGTAGTCCTTGGAGTTGCGCCTACACAGAACGTACAATGGTTTCCATGGCAGCAAGCCACCAATTTTGGCATGCCGAATCAGTTTATGGTCTTTGGTGCTGCTACGGGTGAAGGCAAAAGTATAGAGGAAACACAATTGCGGCTGTTGGAAGAAAGGCTAAAGGTGGTGGAAGGCAATAATTATGACATCGGAGATGCAACAAATCTATGCTTAGTACCAGATGTGGTCATCCCACCAAAATTCAAAATGCCAGACTTTGACAAATACAAGGGCACCACCTGCCCAAAAAGTCATTTGACCATGTATTGCAGGAAGATGGCCTCTTATGCCCGTGATGATAAGCTGCTCATCCATTGTTTCCAAGATAGCTTGATTGGAGCTGCATTGAGTTGGTATGTGCACCTGGAGCGAGCTCGTGTTCGGAGTTGGAAAGACTTGGCTGATGCTTTCCTTAAGCAATATAGATACAATATGGAAGTGGCGCCGGATAGATTGCAGCTACAAGCAATGTCCAAGAAGAATGATGAGACCTTCAAGGAATACGCCCAGAGGTGGCGTGAATTGGCAGCACAAGTGCAACCCCATTGTCTGATAGGGAAGTGGTGACCTTGTTCATCGATACTCTACGAGCTCCTTACTATGATAGGATGATTGGAAGCATGACATCGAGCTTCTCAGACCTTGTGATTATAGGAGAAAGGGTAGAAAATGGTTTGAAGAGTGGGAAGATCGCCAGTGATACCCCTACAATGAATAATTCAAAGAAACCTGCATCTGGGCCACAAAGAAAAAGAGAGGGGGAGACAAATGCAGTAACCTATCAACCCTTTGGTGGGCCTAATTATAGACCCCCTCACTTTCAACAAACCTTTCATGCCCCTTTACCTTACCCACAGGTCACAACCATCGCACAATCTCCCATTCGTCCATTTACACCTGTTACCCCTCAAGCCCCTATAAGACCTCCCCAGCAAGGCCGACCATGGAACCCAAGCCCTAATCTTAACCAACCAAGATCAGAAAATAACCAAGAAAGAAGACAAGTCCAGTTTGATCCCATCCCCATGGCTTATACAGAATTACTTCCTATCTTGATCCAAAACTCATTGGTGGTGCCTTACCCGATGAAACCAATGGAGCCTCCGTTTCCTAGGGGATATGACCCTAATGCTAAATGTGACTATCATAAGGGAGCCATTGGTCACTCCATGGAAAATTGCAGGGCACTAAAGTTCAAAGTGCAAGAATTGGTTTAATGCTGGATGGCTAAACTTCAAGGAAGATAATCCTAGTGTGGGCAAGAATCGCTGCCAAGACATGGGGGGCCATCGATGAGTGCAGTTGAAGAGGAAGAACAATGTATGAGGAGGAGAGTGGAAGAGGTGAAAACCCCGTTAAGGGTTATTTTCAAGGAGTTGTGCAAAGCAGGTTGGGTTAATGGGAACATCGCTGGAGATGGCATGTGTGGACTGCACTCCGATACAAATCACACCATCGAAGACTGCGAAGAGTTCAAACGAATGCTACAGGACATGATGGACAGAAAGTTGGTGCAAATAAGCTGTGGTGGAAATACATTTGATGTATCTGTAATCGACTATTCAGCCTCAACGTCCCTAAAACCCTTGGTCGTCCATTATACCAGGGATGCAGCAGTTAGAACCACCAATAGACCAATACCCATCACTATCCAAGTACCTACATCATTTCCCTACAAGGATAATAAGGCAGTACCATGGAGATATGATGTGGAAGTTCTCGTTGGAGACCGACAGGTAGGGGAAACTAATGTGGACACCCCCAATGTGGACAAATATTGCGGGAATGGGCGGAATGACTCGGAGTGGCCGTATCTATACACTTGACGAGTTCAGAACCACTCAATCAAGTGAGGTCATAAAGGAGAAAGAGAAAGGAAAGGAGATGACCAGTCAGAAGGAAATCACTGAGGAAACAAGGAAGGAAGTGCCGAAGCAGACTGTCTCCGATGAAGAAGCTTGTGAGTTCTTGAAACTTATCAAGCAAAGTGAATACAGGGTGATCGACCAATTAAATCGAACCCCCGCCAGGATATCCTTGTTGTCTCTGATGATGCATTCGGAACCACATAGGAAGATCTTGTTGAATATACTGAAAGAGCTCATGTGGTCCACAACATTTCTATCGAGCAACTTGGGGTATTATTGGTAACATTACCGCCAATAATCATCTCACATTTACAGAGGAGGAAATGTCAGCAGGTGGGGCAGATCATAATAAAGCCACTTCATATCTCAGTGAAGTATATGGACTGCATCTTGGCAAGGGTTTTGGTTGATAATGGGTCTTCGTTGAATGTGATGCCAAAGGAAACACTTGCAAAGCTACCATCTAATGGGTCGCAAATGAAACCAAGTTCCATGGTGGTTAGAGCTTTCGATGGTTCCCGGAGAGAAGTGATAGGGGAATTCAGTCTACCTCTCCAAATCGGCCCTGTAACCTTTGACGTAGTATTTCAAGTAATGGACATCGCACCAGCTTATAGGTTCCTCTTGGGAAGACCTTGGATCCACAATGCAAAGGCCGTAACCTCCACCTTGCACCAGAAATTGAAGTTTATTGTTGATAACAAGTTGATTATCATTTCTGCTGAGGATGATTTGCTTATCAGCAAACCTTCCTCCACTCCCTACATCGAAGCTGCTGAAGAGGCTCTTGAGGACTTCATTCCAAGCTCTCGAGATTGCCCATGCAACCTTGAGAAGCCTATTGTCGAATTCCCAGCCATCAGATGCTTTAATGATGGTTGCGAGAGTCATGCTGGAGAACGGGTATCAGTACGGACGAGGGCTAGGAAGGTATGGGCAGGGGTGAGCCGGCTGCCCGATTTTATGGGAAAGCAAGACAAATTTGGCTTGGGTTACAAACCCTCAAATGCTGATGTAAGATGTTTGTTGAAGAAAGCAGGAAAAGAGGTTGGCCAGGCTAGGGGGAAGAGAGCCCAGAACTGGAGGGGTCCCTATCTGCGACATTAGAGAAAGCTTTATAAGTGCTGGATTTGAACACTCAAACCTGATAGCCGCTGCAGAGGGCATACTCAAGGAGATGTGAACAACAATTGTGTTCGTGTGGGTCCACCAGATGCAAAGCTCCCAACTGGGAAATTGTTGAGCTACCTGTGATTTTTAACTTCAAGTAATTTTTTGTAATGCTGATCTTATGGCTCTGCCCAAGGCCTTAGGATTTCTTTTCAATAGGGCTGACATTTGTTCCTTTTTTCATTTATAATGAATAAAATGCATTTTGAATTTTTCCAGTAAATATCTCTTTCCTTTTTTTTTCTTCAAGCCCTTGTCTTTTGAATTATTGTTCATTTTATTCCTTTTCTTGCCCAAACAAAAAAATATATGCAGATCTGAAAGTAACACGCTTGAAAGTGATAATGCTTGTACCCACATCAGTTAATTTTGATGATCCCATTAATCAAGCAGATGAGGAAAATGATAGTGATTCAGAATTTGACCCTAAGTTGCAAAGGCTGGTTGAACAAGAAACCGAGCAAATCCAACCTCATGAAGAACCAACTGAAGTAATAAATTTGGGGACGGAGGAGGAGAAAAAGGAAGTTAAAATTGGCACTTTCATGAAAGGTGAGGAAACGCCTCTAAGTTGATAAAGCTGTTACATGATTATCAATGACATATTTGCATGGTCATACCAAGACATGCCAGGTCTTGACACATCCATAGTGGAACATAGACTGCCACTGAAGCCTGAATACCCCCCCAGTCAAACAGAGTTAAGGCGGTTGAGACCCGAAATGTCCCTAAAGATCAGAGAAGAAGTCAAGAAGCAGCTCGCCGCAGGCTTCCTTGTTGTCGCAAATTACCCAGAATGGGTTGCCAATATAGTGCCAGTACCCAAGAAGGATGGAAGGGTTCGAATGTGTGTGGATTACCGAGATCTAATAACAGCAGCCAACCCTAAAGATGATTTCCATTGCCTCATATTGATGTTTTGATAGACAATACAGCCAAACAGTCTTTCTTTTCTTTCATGGATGGATTCTCAGGATACAACCAAATCAGAATGGCTGAAGAGGATCGTGAGAAAACTACATTTATCACTCCCTGGGGCACCTTCTGCTACAAGGTCATGCCTTTCGGGTTGAAAAAATGCTGGGGCAACATATTAGAGAGCGATGGTAACTTTGTTCCATGATATGATGCACAAAGAGATTGAAGTTTATGTAGATGGCATGATTACAAAGTCAAAGAATGAAGAAGATCATGTAATTCATTTGCAGAAGTTATTTGAGCGGCTCAGAAGTTTAAACTCAGACTAAATCCAGCTAAATGCACATTTGGAGTGAAATCTGGCAAGTTGTTGGGATTCATGGTCAGCGAAAAAGGAATCGAAGTAGACCCTGGTAAAGTGCGAGCAATTCTTGAAATGCCACCACCATGTACAGAGAAGGAGGTTCGAGGATTCCTGGGAAGATTAAACTACATCTCTAGATTCATATCCCAGTTGACTGCTACTTGCGAGCCAATCTTCAAATTGCTACGCAAAAATCAACCCATGAGGTGGAATGAAGATTGTCAGGAAGCTTTGAGAAAGTCAAACAATATCTGCAAAGTCCCCCAATTCTAGTACCACCAGTGTCTGGAAACCACTCATTATGTATTTGACGGTACTTGATGAGTCCATGGGATGCGTGTTAGGTCAACATGATGATTCTGGAAGGAAAGAACATGCTATTTACTATCTGAGTAAGAATTCACTGACTATGAAACAAGATATTCTTTGTTGGAGCGAACCTGTTGTGCACTGGCATGGGCAGCCCGTCGTCTAAGGCAGTAACATGCTAAGTCAACACAACTTGGTTGGTATCTAAAATGGATCCGATCAAGTACATCTTGAAAAGCCTGCACTCACTGGGAGGATCGCTCGATGGCAAGTTTTGTTGTCAGAATATGATATCGTATATGTGACTCAGAAAGCAATCAAAGGTAGTGCTCTTACCGATTACCTAGCACACCAGCCAGTGGATGATTATCAGTCAATGCAGTGTGAATTCCCTGATGAAGACATAATGGCGTGTTTGAAGAGCCATCGGAAGAAAGCAAGTGGACCATGATGTTTGATGGTGCCTCTAATTTACTGGGGCATGGAATTGGGGCAATCCTAATTTCCCCTGAAAAACAATACGTCCCTATCAACAGCTAGGTTGTGTTTTGACTGCACGAACAATGTGGCAGAATATGAAGCATGCACCCTTGGAATTCAAGCATCAATTGAGTCAAAGATCAAGAATCTTGTAGTATATGGGTGACTCAGCCTTGGTGATTCACCAGCTCAGGGGCGAATGGGTAACTCGAGATGCCAAATTAATTCCTTACCATGCTCACATCAAGGAATTAACGAAGCAATTCGATGAGATCACCTTTGATCACATACCCCGAGAAGACAATCAGTTAGCAGATGCATTGGCTACACTGTCGTCATGTTCGCATTAAATAATGAAGAAGACATGCTGCTCATAAAAATTCAGTATCGTGAACAACCAGCATACTGTCATTCTGTAGAAGAAGAATCAGATGGAAAACCTTGGTATCATAACATCAAGGAATATATCAAAGATAGGGAATACCCCTCAGGTGCTTCAGAGAATGACAAGAGGACGCTGAGGAGATTGGCAATGAGCTTATTTCTAAATGGGGACGTGCTATATAAGAAGAACCATGACATGGTACTTCTTAGGTGTGTAATGCATCTGAAGCGAAGAAAATCATCAGTGAAGTGCAATGAAGGATCTTTTGGGACCCATACAAATGGGCATGCTATGGCAAAGAAAATCTTGAGAGCTGGTTATTATTGGCTGAC
Source organism: Sesbania bispinosa (assembly GCA_026901365.1). Lineage (NCBI taxonomy): Eukaryota > Viridiplantae > Streptophyta > Magnoliopsida > Fabales > Fabaceae > Sesbania > Sesbania bispinosa. The sequence goes on along the minus strand of QLOH01000707.1, from coordinate 213,241 downwards.
CATGGAGAATGACTGCTTCAATCATGTGAAGAAATGCCACAAGTATCAAACATATGCTGATAACATCAATGCTCCACCTACATCCTTGAATGTCTTGTCATCACCCTGGCCATTCTCAATGTGGGGAATGGATGTCATTGGCCCAATTGAACCAAAGGCATCGAATGGACATCGCTTCATCCTAGTTGCGATTGACTACTTCACCAAATAGGTTGAAGCCACCTCATATGCCCATGTGACTCGCAGTTGTGGTAGTAAAGTTTATCAAAAGGGAGCTGATATGTCGCTATGGTCTACCCAATAAACTCATCACAGACAATGCGACAAATTTGAACAACAAGATGATGACAGAATTGTGTGAAGACTTCAAGATTCAGCATCATAATTCCTCCCCCATACCGCCCGAAGATGAACGGGGGCAGTTGAAGCCAGCAAACAAGAACATAAAAAAGATCATTCAAAAATGGTTGTGACATACAGGGACTGGCATGAAATGCTTCCATTCGCTTTGCACGGATACCGTACTTCTGTTCGTACTTCAACCGGGGCAACACCTTTTTCATTGGTGTATGGAATGGAAGCAGTCCTCCCTAATGAAGTTGAGATCCCTTCCTTAAGAGTATTGATGGAAACTGAGTTGGAAGAAGCAGAATGGGTAAAAGCTCGTTTTGATCAATTGAACCTCATTGAAGAGAAAAGACTGAATGCAATATGTCATGGTCAGTTATACCAGAAAAGATTAAAAAGAGCATTTGAAAAGAAAGTGCGCCTGCGAGAATTTCAAGAAGGTGATTTGGTGCTAAAAAAGATCCTACCAGCCCAAAAGGATCACCTCGATAAATGGTCGCCCAACTACGAAGGTCCCTATGTGGTAAAAGAAGGCTTTCTCTGGAGGAGCCCTAATCCTCACAAGTATGGATGGCAAAGAGCTCCAATACCCTGTGAATTCTGATGCTGTAAAGAAGTATTATGCTTAAAAAAGAAGAAGAAGAAGAAGAAGAAGAAGAAGAAGAGAGAGAGAAAGGGAGAAAAGAAAAGCTCGCTAGGTTGAAATCCGAAGGGACGACCTAGCCAAAAGTTAGAGCAACTCGTTGAGTTGAAAACTCGCAATAGCAGCTCAGGCAAAAGTTAGGATCATCAACCAGGGTAGATAATATGTGGAGACCAGTCTATGGGGCAAATGATGTGTTATCAAGTAACTTGCCAGAATAACAAACCGGGGCAATCACAGATCAGGGTCTAAACTGGGGCAAATTCCTTCTTTTCAGAAGCTTATTAGTGGGGAGTCAAAGTTCACAACGGGTGATGCTTGCATTATCATCAAAAAGCGTGATTCAAGTTGTCCAATACCTTCACCAATCTAACTCTTTTACCTTTGTTGAGTTTGTGTACATAACACTTTTGTCCTTAAACAATAACCATTCTTGTAAATATTATCTCTTTCTTAAATAAATATTTCCCTTTCATTTACTGGTCAATTTCTCGTGCATTTTATAATCATAAATTGAAAAGGAATTAGTGTTAACATACAAATTTCAAAGCATTACAATTACTTTAATGGTTAAGGATCACAATGAACTTAACAAATTCCTCAGTGAAGATTTAAGGATGGAACCGTTTGCCTCATAGCAGCACCTTCATAATAGTTCTCATTCACATCCAGATACTTGATCATCCAAAAAGGAAAAGCAAGTCATAAATGGATCACTCATCTGCCTGACTCAGGATGCCTGATGCTGTAGGGACGGGGATACCCAAATGAAAAAAAAAAAGAGAAAAAGAAAAGAAAAAGAAAAAAAAGGAAAAATCATCGCTCAGGTAATCTTGCATCATAACATTTTATATCATTCATGCATTACATGACATTGCATGTCTTGGACTTTTTAAGTCCGCACCTATTTCAATCAAAAGTCCGAGACCAACTTCGACACCTATTTCAGTCAAAAGTCCGAGACCAACTTCGGCACCCATTTCAGTCAAAAGTCCAAGACCAACTTCGGCACTCATTTCAGTCAAAAGTCCGAGACCAACTTCGGCACCTATTTCAGTCAAAAGTCCGAGAGCCAACTTCGGCACCTATTTCAGTCAAATGTCTCGAGACCAACTTCGGCACCCATTTCAGTCAAAAAGTCCGAGACCAACTTCGGCACCCATTTCAGTCAAAAGTCCGAGACCAACTTCGGCACCCATTTCAGTCAAAAGTCCGAGACCAACTTCGGCACCCATTTCAGTCAAAAGTCCGAGACCAAGACCAACTTCGGCACCTATTTCAGTCAAAAGTCCGAGACCAACTTCGGCACCCATTTCAGTCAAAAGCCCAACACCTACTCTGGCACCCTTTTCACTCAAAAGCCCGGTATCGGCCCGACACCCCCTTTTTACTTTTAGTCTCAAAGCCCGGTATCGGCCTGACACCCTTTTTACTTTTCTGTCTCAAAGCCCGGTATCGGACCGGCACTCGGTTACTCACACAGCCCGATATCTGTCCAACATGCTGTCAGTCAAGAGTTCAACATCAGTTTTGGAATCTTGTCTTTCATCACCGCTTTGGATGTTTCAGTCCACAATATTGATTTTTGTTCTTATTAAGGTCCTTGCGCCTTGTGTTAGCCCTCAAATAAAATTGATTCACTTCTTTACCTATTTCTTATTATCATAATCTAAAAAAACTTTGTTATTTAGATTATTTATAAGAAATATGTAAATAGGGGCAACTGTGAATACCCAATTTTATCCGGGCTAATTTTTATTTTAATTTCAATTTTTGTTTGAATTTAGTTTGTAAATAATTCTTGAAATAAAAAAAATAATAATAAAAAGAAAAAGTTGCAATTTCAGTTTTAAAAATATTTAAAAATTGTTTTTGTTAAAATAGAAAATATAAAAATCAGAAAAATAAATTCTGAAAATTTTAGAATACAAAATTCAAAAAATATATATATATAAATCTGAAAATAGTTTTAAAACTAAAAAATAACTAGTATAGAAATCCAAAAATAAATTTGATATTTAGAAAAAAAAATCAATCAAATAAAATATAAAAAATAATTTTTCCAATTCTGAAATAAAATCCGAAAATAAAAAAAATAATAATAAAATAAAAATTCAAAAATAATAATAAGTTTAAAAATAATTTTAAAATTCAAATTGAAATAAGGAAAATCTGAGAAAGATAAGAAAAAAAAACGTATACTTTGACCAGGTAGTTACTAAGTGGGATAGAGATAAGGTTGCTGTAAAAGTGGAGCAAAAGGAGGAGAAGTGGGGAGTGGTTTTCTGATATAGTGGATGAAGTAGTTACCTTTTAGCTAGGTATAAAAAGGATCAGATTACACTATCACAGGGGGATACTGACTGGAAAAGGAGAAGAAGTAACAGAGAAAAAGAAAAACAAAAGGGGAAACCGAAGTTCTCAAACGGAGGGATTACCCAGGAAGGCAGAGTTCATCAGGAAAAGGCAATTCCCAGGCAAGAGAAGAGGTTGAAGAAGAAGCAACAAGTAGCGGGCATAAGCAGTTAAAGTAGAACACATAGCACGCAGTGAAGAATTCAAATTTTGAGGTTCTTTGTCACATTCTTTACCTCTGTTATGTTAATCACAATGTTGTTCTTTTATACTGATTCTGTATGATTGATTCATTAGTTTAGTTCATGATGAGAAGAGTTGAAAATGGTATAGTCACATTGAATCATATACAGAAATCCAATAAACCCAATGTGTAAACAGAATGGTATAATTAAAAATCCAAGTCCAGTTTAATTTACAACCCAAAGCACAATAGAAGAAAAATAATTTAGGATTAAATCTGAACAAAAGAGAATACTGTTACTGTAAGGAGTAGTAGAAACAGAGTAAAAAAAAATAATACCACTGTTCATGTGAGACCTCAGTCCCTCTAATTCTCCGTTCAGTCACCAGCAAGGAGGCAGCACCACCGCGTCGTTTTCCCTCCATTCGAACGAGCATCGCGTCCAGCCACCTTTCTTCTTCCGGCCACCATCTCGTCTCCTTCCCCGCAGCCATCGTCTTCTTCCCCGAACACCAACCTCATTCACGCACAGAGCCAGACTCACCGTCGCCGCCGCCCTCCTCGCAACCCAGCGCGAGCACATCGGCTGCCCCGTTTCTCCGTCCAGCCGCAGCCTCCATCTCTGAACGGCGGCAACACCTCCACTGTCCGTCCGTCGTCGCTGTCCTGCGCGTCCAGCCCAGCTCCCACCGTGCCGGCCACCAGAAGCAACCTCTCCGTGCAGCCAACCGCGCGCCACCGTGCCAGTCTGGTCCACCGCCGCTGTGTGGCTTCTTCCCCGTCGTGCGCACATCCTCACGTCCAGCCATGGCCGCAACTCCTCTCGGGGCGATCTCCTTCTCTTATTCTCCCTTCTCTTTGGCCGCAACTCTCTCTCAGCTGTGCGGCTACCCTTCTTCCTCCCCTTTCTTCTTCCCCTCTTCTTTCTTTCCCTTTCTCCCTTCTTTCTCCCCTTTCTAAACCCTAATCTAATTTACAAAAAAAAAAGAGTACCGTGTGTTAAAAGGGCATCTGACCCCTTCTTTCTAAAAAAAAATAAATAAATAATAAAAATGATAAAAAACAAAATACAATAGGTCTTTATTCAAATTCATATTTGTTTTAATTTGCCTATTCTAAGTATGTCTTTCAGATTTTGACTATTCTGATTTCATGTTAATTGTGTGCTGTAAATATTAATATTATTTTGTACATATTTATATCTCTTTGTGAATAAATAATGTTTCAAATGCTTTAATAAATTTCAGAGTATTTTATTTTAATCTATGCAATGACTAAATGGGTTAATTGAGCAGTGGATACTGACTTTAACTTTATTTAGATCATAAGGGTTTATTGAGCAAACCAAGTGTTTGACTTGAACCCCGTGCAAAAGTAGGTTATAATAAAATATTTCTTTCCAAAATTAAAAATTTCTTTTTAAAATAAAATATTTCTTTTCAAATAAAAAATTCTTTTAAAAAATTTACAAAAAAAAAATTAAAAAAAAATTATTTTCAAAATAAAATATTCCTTTTCAAAATTAAAAAAAAAAATCATTTTCATATCTTAAAAATTCTTTTCAAATTATAAAAAATATACGAAAAATAAATTCCGCAACGACTAATAATATTAATTGAGCAGTGGATGCTGACTTTAATATTATTAAGATCGTAAGGGTTTATTAAGCAAACCAAGTGTTTGATTTGAACCCCGTGCCATCAATTTTTTTTTTTTTCGAAATTAATCATTTCAAAAATAACAAAAACGAGCCAAAAAATATTTTGCAATTTTTTTTTAAGTAAAAATCAATCTTTCAAAAAAACAAAAAAATCAAATCCAAATCAATCAAACTTTTCTCAGAACTACGTGGCTTTGATTTTCCCATTGCAGCTGGGGATACGTAGGAGCGGGAACCGGCCCCGTCAAGCCCAAATAAATATTTTTCTAAATTTTCCCATAATCTAAAAAATAAAAAATATAAATAAATTCGTAAATAAATAAAAACAAAAAGATTTCTTTTAAAAGGGGTAAAATAAATATTTTTCAAAAGTTAATAAATTTGCACAATTAATTAGAGGTAACTGTCTTAGGACAAATGTCGTAGGGTGCCTTCTCTACACATAACCGGCTCCCGAATCCAAATCTGGTTTCAAAGACCATTTTTTTTAAAGGGTTTTTCTGATATTTTCCCTCAAAAATAAATATTGGTGGCGACTCCATTGAAAACGAATTTTCAATACCCTTTTCTTTGTTTCGTCGTCCCATCGCGACCCCGGTTCCGACAGTACCCATACCAAGTACCGAAGCGAATTGCAAATTATGTGACTGTGGTTTCAACAATTACTCTTTCAACACCCTTCTGATGAGCTAGATTTAAGCCATGAATAATAGCCCACATATCCGCTTTGTTTATATACCATTGACTCAATTTAGTAGCAAAACCACAAAGAGGAACTCCCCTGCAGTCCCACAGAATGCCACCATACGCTGCTTTGTCAATGTCCCTTCTGTAAGAGCCATCACAATTCAACTTCACCCATCCTTCCCTCAAAGGAACCCAATGAATCATTTGATAATTGATGATCTACTTCCCTATGCCCATCCATTGCTAGCGAATGAAGCTCACTAACCACCGGAATCATCTCTAACTGCTTTCGAACCGAGCCACTAATGTTTGCAACAATGTGTCTATGTTGAGAAAACACGAGATCATTACGAGCTTGCCAAAGGGATTCAATAGTAACAAAAACATGAGCCCAAGTCGCATCCATTGCTCACCCTTAGCACCAACAATATTCTCAATAATCCAATCATGGAGCGACGTGTTAAAGAAATCCACACTAAGCCCGTGTTGCACCACACACTGCCACACGACACTAGCAAGATCACAATCATGAATAACATGCACAATTGTTTCATCATGGGAATTACACACTGAACATGATGCATCTAGAGTTAGTTTTCTTTTGAAGTGGCCTACATTCGACAATAGTCCATTATTGAGTAGTCTCTAGTAGCTTCATGTGTTTAGGTCCCCTCCAATTCCACACACATTTAAATTTTGGATCTCTTCCATCTATAGTAAAACCACTAAGAAAGTCATACGCCGAAGAGACTGAAAAAACTTCAGGGAGAGTAATTGTCTGTTTTGTTTACGGTTGAGTAGAATTGATTCTGGAAATTAATGGTTGAGATGAGTGATGCACGTATTACGAAGTACGTTGGACGTAAGTGAATTAAAATCAATTCCGCGAAACCATGTTTTTCATTTTTATAACGCTAAACCAAACGGGCTATTAGGCTCCAAGCCACTTTATCCTCCGAACCGCTGAATTTGGAGGAGGCAAAAATAGTACTTTCTCAACCAACTCTGCACACAGTAATTGCCTTAATTTATTTTCATTCCAACCACCAGAAGGCTTAATTACCTCAACAACACTAAGTGGCCCATTATACAAGACTTCAGGACGCACTTGATGTCCATTCCCCAATCTCCAGCAGAGTAATTCTTATGTGAGCACAAACCTAACAACTCACCCTTAGACACAGCCAATAAAAACCTTACAACTCATTAAAATAAGAAATAATATATGAAAATTGGAAAGAGAATCATGTGATCACTTCCTCTCCCACTTTTTCTTTAGTTTTTGTAAAATAGAATACCATCATCTCCTTGTTTCTTTGTTCTATCGATCTCTACTTGCACTTCTGGTTGCTTTTCAAACAGTACGATTGTGCTTTTATTGAACGAGATTCGATCACCATGGCCTTTGGCTTCACTAGTATCTCCATCGAGATCTCGACCCCCGACATCTTAAACATCGATCTCCCTCGGCATGAAGATGTTGTGATGGTGTGACCATTCACTGTCTTTACGCACGATGATTTGACTCCCGCACGAGGTAACCATCGTCGATTAATCTTACTGGTCATGAGTAGAAGTGGAAAATGTTGATTCAATTCCTCTATTTTTTCCCCCTAAAAAAATGTAATAAAAATGGTTCCAACTTCTCCCGAATCAAATTGTGGGAGTTCATAATAAGGATTGTCATTGACCATTGATGTCTTTGACTAAAGCGGAGTCTTCATTTTATTTTTTTATTAGTAGCAGAATCAGTTGGAATATATTGAAGTGTTGTTGCCTTTGATGGGTGGGGGGTGTCAAGTGATAGAGATAGAAAATTGAAAGAGAAGTGAAGGGTAAAATGGGAACATAATTTTATGAGATAGGATCAGAACAGGTCACGTGTTCATATTTTATATTTTTTTATCAATATAAATTTAAATTTTTAATTGAATGTGTCTAAGAATGAATTATTAAGTTTGTGCTCACAGAAGAATTACTCATCTCCAGCATAAGTTCCATTGGACAAAAGACTAGGATTTACTCACTCTTTTCCACAGATTAGAATATGAGCTACGATGTTCCACTATCAGGATGAGTTCAAGACCACACTTATATTTACTTTGGACTACCTTTGGCCCTTAAATCATCCTTATTGATGCATAACCATCAAGCCAATTTCTTCATAAATGCTTTATTGGCTAAACGGGTATGACGCAGACCAAGACCCCCATCTAGTTTAGGGGCACATTTTCGATCCCATGAGAAAGGGTGCAATTTCTTCTTAAGAGAGACACCACCCTAGAAAATTCCTTTTTTTTCCTGCTAGTTCAGGGACTTGCTTTGGTTTCCTACCCGTAAAAACCTATAAAAAAGGTTAAATAGCCCACAAAAGTTGCAAATATGTAGGGTTCAAATCTATGTTTTAAAAACCTAATTAATGCTCGGGCTTTTTAACCTGGGTCGATAAAACCCACTATTCGCATTGGACCGGGCCAGGTAGCCCGAAAACAAGTATGAGGATCCTTTGTATTTGTAACTGAAAAGATAAAGATAAAGAGAAAGGAAAAAAAAGGATTACAGGAAAAATAGCCTTCTTTATATTTGTAAGTGTAATTCTCTCTTTATATATTATATCACTTATAAAACCCTTCCCCTCTCTTCCGTGCTCTCCATTTCTTATCAAACTCTCCCCTCAAAAGTTCAAACTCTTGGACACACCCTTTATCACAAGTATTTGTTATGATAACTTGGTCTACCTCACCTCAAAATCTTAAATTTATATGTTTTGGGTTTAAATTTTAATCGTTAGTTGTCTTTTTCTTTCTTTTGTAATATACCGAAAAAAACTTTCTGATTTTATATTCATTTATGAGCAGCCAAGTAAACTCATTTATTTATTTGTTTGTTTCGGTCTACAAGTATACTCAATTAAATTCTATCCTGTAATTTTACTCAATTATTTAGGCAAGAAAACAAATTAATATATTGCACAGGTTAAAAATCAACAACCACAGCCGAACTTTCAATGAGCAAGGTGGAGTAGAGACATTCTGACAAGGACGCAAGTCCCTGTGCCATGTGTACAGTGCATTTGTGGAAGTAGTCAAGTACACTATACTTACTACCTTTCTTTCTTTTTGTTTAATAATTATAATTAATATTTTTATGAGATTAATAGCTACACATATATCCAATTATATTTCATGATCTTACCACATTATAATTTTAATTTTTAAGAAATAATATCATAAAAAGGTGTTAAAATATTTTTTTGATTTCATGATCCAGGCTAACGTTACTTTCTATAACGTTGGTTCGGATTCACGTTTAAAACGTGGTGATTTTTATATAAACTAAACACGTTATAAGAGATGTGATGTCAAAAGATGAGGCCAAACGGATAAACGAAGCAGCCCGATTCGCATCTAACTTGACCCTATGATCAACACAAGCAATGGTAGATCTTTTAAGGAGCGCAGAGGGTCATGGCCTCCCAAAAAAGGTCTTTTTTAATAGATATATATAATTTTATATATAACCCCTCCAATAAAAGTAGATTAATATATATGTGATAAATTTATAGAGTAGAGACTAACCTTTTTCATTCAAAACATATTTTATATATATATATATATATATTATCTACTACATCTGTTCCCATTTATCTATATCATTATATGAAAACACACATTAAAAAATATAATAAATATATTAATTTATATTAAATTTTTTAATATATTCTTTTATCTCTCTATTTTATTCATTAATTTTTTAATACGGTACATATAAGTTGAAAAAAAAATCTTCAAATTAGAAAAATAAATAGAAATAGAGGTAATATCTAGTCCAAACTCAATTTTATAATGACCCCCCAAAATATTTGATGAAGATCCACCACTGAACACGAATTATTTCCCTCACACAAAACATGGGAGATGGTCAAATACCAACCTCTCCAAGGTCAATAAGTCTCATGCCACTACCCTTGAATTGAAAAGATACAGAGATGAAACAACGTTCCTAGAATGGTACGGCAAACCATACCGTGATGACGTGTTCCTTCCTCCACGTATGTTATTGCCAATTTTCGTTTGATTCACGCAAGGCCAGATCAAAACTAATATTCAAATTCACTTCTTTGTATGAATCAAGGGCATGAAAGTAGGACTAACTTGTCACAGCACACTAATATAAGCTTCACCAACAAGGATTTAGTCAGATTCTGATGCGTCGGATAGATAATGGGGGATGGACGAGTTTGGCCTTGAAGCAGTGGGCAACTGCAGTGGTTGGATGACAGCTAACTTTCAGACCTTCATTCCCTCCAATCTTCTATCTTTTTGACATGAGTGTACATACACATAGTAACTACTACTTAGATAAACTACACAGTAAAACAACATATATTCGAAGGCAGTACTCTGAACTATCTTCCAAGAACTAAAGACGAAATATACAAGGCCAGTAACAAAGTCCAATGATAATTGGGCAATATATGCTCCTTAATCACAGAACATAACGCTTATAAAGATTAGTGTTGCTAAATGCTAGCTAGATCAAATAGAAGCAAAAATTATTGTTCTAGGACACAACCATCCTTGTTTCTATAATAACATCATTACATCATACGATCTAATAGTATGGTGATACGATCTAATAGTATGGCATGTACCGACCAGGCCTTCTAAACCTGGGAAACTTTCTGCAGTATATTTAAAGAAAAAAGAAGTGAGAAATCACCAATCAAAATAACTTTACCGTATGTAAATGTAAATGAGGCATGTGAGTAGTATACCCATATCCATAAGGGGAGTAAAAGTAAGGAGGAGGATATGGCCTCCTGAATTGATGTCCCATGTAAGGATTAAAGCGCCTAGGACGATATTGTTTCATTCCAGGAACGTTGGTCCTCTTAGGCATAACCTGGAAACATATAAATTCAAATAATAAAAAACTATTGATTTAGTACAATGATCTCATAGCTAATTTCCACCCAACGTTTGCATGCACTTCACAGATAATAGCAATTAAATCAACATGCCTTCAATTGACGGCCATGTAATTCAGATTCATTCAGTAGAAGAGCCTCTTGAATAGCTTCAGTCTCAAGGAATTCCACATAAGCAAAACCTTTAGGCTGGCCAAATTTGTCAGTCAGGATAGTAACCCTGTTCACTGTACCACATGATTGAAAGTGTTGTTGCACTTCTTCTGGTGTGCATGCATAATCAACCTGCAAAAACCAATAAATTCCAGGGCATATGGATGCCAACAATAAACAATATAACATATTAGTCTGGAAGGTGTTCACATCTGAAAAAGTTATCATACGAAACTGCACTCCAAAGCACATCGTGAAGATCAAATATATATTCAAGACTCTTGTTCTGGTTAATTAATACTCCCTCTAATCCACATTACAAGGTACCTTTAATTGAATTACACAAACCAATAAAAGTAATTAATTTTATTGGGTTTATAAAAAAATAACATTCCATTTTTACCCTCAATTAATATCATATTGTGACATTTAAGTCTGAACTTAATTTTAATTCCTACTAATAATATTAAACTCTCACCTACTTATTTGCCTTGTCACATGTGCAATAATGCTCATAATTGCTCATTAATCGTTAATGACCAAACAATAAACAAAGATAGTGGAAGACTTTAATAAGGTTAAATAAGGAAAAGAAAAATAAATGCGGCATAAAACTGTAAAATGCTTTATAAAAAGGACCAGTAAAACCTTCTAAATGGTACCTTATAATAAAGACCGGAGTGAGTATTATTTATCATATTACCCTGATAACTTCAATCAAATAATCCTTCTAAGATGCAAAGTATAAAAGGTAAACAAAAAATTACTTATGCATGTATACTGTGTTTAATGAGGAATTGTGTAAAAGACACGGGATAGTTTATATAATATTCCAGCATTTTTAATCTTTTGTTCATAAATAAAGGAAAAGAATCATATGCAGGCCTTTGAATATATCAAAACAAAACTTGTCTCCCTTTAAACCCAATTGATGACCCCCCCCCCCCCCCCAAAAAAAAACGGATGCCAGGTCACTCTCTTAGCACTCAAAATTAGTGTGAATGGTAGTTATTGTCTTCCACAAATGCAATAGAAATCTGCATTTTCTCAACTCCTTGGGAAATATCTTAACTCTTTTAAGATGACCACCGGTTCTGACTCCATAAACCACCAATTCAGATCAGGGCATGATATACCAAATCCATAACCAAACCAAGCCATGCACACCATCTAAAAGTTGCTTGTTGCAACTTTCTAATGCTTATACTAACTTTATGGGCTCTTCTCAATCTTCAGAGAATCCTTTTGAAGCCTTCTAATATTTATTTTCCTCCTCAGCAAATTTATAAGAAGACCACCCTTTCTTATCTACAAATTATGCACTCAACAAGCAAGTTTTTAAATCAATGCATCATCAATTTAGAAAGGAAAATATGATTAAGACAAGTTTAAATTAATTGCTCAATTCTAATTCTTTTTGTAAAACCACAAGCTTTCTCCTCGGGCTAGTTGATAAGCTTAACCTACCTACTACCCAACACCCAAAACCTTACACACTTCAATGGGTGGGTGAAGAGGAAGGAATAGTGGTGGATAGGCAAGTGAAGATACAATTTACCATTGGGAAATACATAGATGATATAACCTTTGATGTTGCACCCCTTGAGACCTCACATTTACTTTTAGGAATACCTTGGCAATATGAGAGAAGGGAAAAGGGAAAAGGGGAAAGATGCAAATCATCATACATAAAGCATAAACAGAACTTAATGTTCAACAAAAAGGCGTGAATGAGGAAGAAAAGCCTCAGTGCAAATATGATAGGTTGTCCAATTCAAAGAGGAGAAAACAATTATCATGAGATAAAGACTGGAAGCAGCAGCTGCCTACCCATTGGCACATCTGCTAAGTGACACATGAAAGAGGCACCACAGACCTCAACGCAGTCAGCAAAAGGGCTCTATGGCTAAGCTTGCATGCCTAACACTGTTCTTCCAAAGAACCACGGGCTGTCTCCTCGGGCAGTGAAGTTGAAGCATCTTTAACACATTCTTTCTCCAGCTGTACCAGTTTCAGCCATCCGCATAAGATGTTCACAATATCCTCAACATATCCTTTATTTTTCCTTTTTTCATATATCATTTCTTTCTTTCTTTCTTTTTTTCTCAAATTGATTCTATTTTTTCTTCTGTAAAATGTTTTCTCATTTCTTTTAGCTTTTCTTTCAGAAACTTCCAAGCTTTCCCCTCAATCTCTTTTGCCTTTTTATCCCCTTTTTTGATATCTTATTAAATTACAAAAGCACAAGATGCATTCTCTTTCCTCTCTAGTGCAAGCCTACAAGAACACTAAACACCAATTACATAGCCCAACCACAAAATACAATGTAAGCATCCCAGCACTAATTATAGAACTTGAGTAATAAGAAAGACCCTGCGATCATAGTGAGACATAAAGTCAAACACTGTCTCTGAGGATGAACAGCACTCACACCAAAAGAATATGTGTACAATTTCATAAAGTCAAACACAAGCTGATTTGCAGTGTAGTTGAGTCATAACCTTCAGATGGACAATATGTGTGAAAGATCAAAGAAATAATCTCCTCGAATAACAAAACTCAATCTCCAACTTCACAGCCTGATTATCTATATATACTATTTTGAGAGAGGGGCAGTCAGGCAGAGAACCATATTTCAAATGGAAAAATGTCAATTAAGTGAATGGGAAGGTTCTTACATTGCCAACAAAAACAGATCGAGAATCTGCCTCCTCCTTGTTGGCCTGTGAAGCAGCTGCACTAGCAGGATCTACAAGAGATAAATCAAGTTGACAATGATTAAAAATGGAAGTAAATAAAATAAACATGCAGGAAAATATTTTACTTAAATATTAGTCAGATGATATGGTAAATTGATAGACTCAACAATAGTAATCCACTTTCACATAAGACATGAATTATCATATTATCTCAAAACTTTAATCATTGCTAGAGTCTAGAGAATATACGAATAAAGAATTTCAGAAATTACACAACAACTACCTCAATTAGAAACATCATGTCAGCCCCAAGATTTTGTAAAGTTTTAACATGTTGACTTTGATAGCAACAAAATTTCAAGTAAGATTGTTATTCAAGCTCTTGTGAGTTTAAGTTTTGGAAACAATCATTAAAAATAAGCTTGATTCACATAGATCTAGGCTAGAAAGATCACTCTAAGCTGGTGGAAAAAGCTGAAAAATTTAACAATTCTCATAAGTGAATAATTCACACACTACAAAAAGATGAAGGCTGCTAAACTATTAACCTAGTTCACGATACTCTTTGGTTTGGGTATGTAGTATGTGGTACATTACTAGGTTAAATGTATAGTAAGTGGGGGTATACTTAGTATGCTATTTGGGTTCATAATACATTTTAAAATATTTGATATGCTTCTAATATAAATTTTTTGAAAAATTGAAAAATTACATGATACATATTTTTAATTTTAAATTAATAATATATTTATAAGTGTTAATCAATAATCATAGTTTCAAATCCTGACTGTATCACATGATGTGGTCGCAGCATATGACCGCATCACATCATAATTGCAGTGTTTGAAAGTCACAAGAAAATCCACAACATAATGCCGCAACGCAAAATGTCTCCTGTTTTTGCCTAGGTTTTCTGAGATGGACTGCAATGGGCCTTAAAGTCCTCGCACAAACAAATTGTTCTCCATTCTTTTTCTTTCTTTATTAGATTGAGAGGGAATTTTGGAGGATTACGGGGATTTTGATAGGAACTTGTAATTTTATTAGAAAGGTAGGGAAGAATTCCCCTGAATACAGCTTCAAGACTGCAGAACTTCATGGGTTACCTAGACTCTCAAATGATTAGATGCCTCTCCCCTCAACCCCTCCTTTTATTTATATGCAACATGCCTTATTTCTTCTATTTATCCCAATCCAACCAACTAACTATTCCACTAAGGGGGGTACATATCAATACCCCCCCCCCCAAAAAAAAAAAAATCATTCCCTTGTCCTCAAGGTGAATAGCTTGTAACTGCTGAAAAATCAAGTACCCACTAGCTGGTAGTTGCTGAAGAGAAAGTTGCACCAGCCACCAGGGTCCCATTGTCCTCTTGGTTCCTCATACCCCCAACCCTCATCTCTTGTGCGTCATCTATTTCTTCCAAAATCACCTTGAATTGTTTATTCTGGCAAACATGATCAAATGAATATTCCTCATCACATGTGAAACATAGTTCCTTCTTCCAACGTTGTCAAAATCGTGATGAAGATCGCATAATCGGATGATTTTACGAGCTGGTACCCTCTCTCCGTGCTGGCAAGCAAACAAGATCGTGGAGATTGTAGATCGCTTTATAATAGCACGCAAGATCGTTGAAGCGCGTAATCGTTCGCGTTTACGAGCTGGTAAACATGCATTTTCAGGGTCGGATTTTCACGACCCGGTTTAATCGTCAATTAAATCTTACCTGATTCGTTCGTCTTTAATCGTTACGGAAAGTTTGCGATTTACCTGTTTCAATCCCTTTATCCTTAATCTTTAATTGTTATTAAAAGCGTCTTTTAGGATTCAATTGGAAGTCAAAACCGAGCTCTGTCACCGTCTTCAACCTTGAAACACCTTCGTCTTCTTCGTCGCATCGTGCTCTGTTTTCTGGTTCTGAAACAGAGCGTGTTTCAGCAGACAGCGTCTTCAAACACCCACTGTATTTTAGCCTCGCGCAGTCACACGTCTTCTTCATCGCACCGTGCTCTGTTTTCTGGTTCTGAACTGTGCCATCTGTGCGTGGCTGCGTGCTCTGTTTTCTAGTTCTGAAACAGAGTGTGTTTCAGCGACAGTGCCTCTTCTCCGTTGCACGTTTTGGTCATTCTACTGTGTCATCTGTGCGTGCTCTATTTTGTGGTTCGGTAGCGTGTCTTCTTTCTGAAACACCCACTGTGTTTCAAGCCTCGTACGTCTTCTTCATCTTCAACCCGACACCATTTGTGGTTCTATTATTTTTTTTTAATTAAAACAATATGTCTGCAACCGTTCCTAATGGTGATGGGTCTAGAGCGGGTGGCAATGACAAGGGAAAGGAGGTTGCTGGTTCAGGTGCTGCTGCTCCTAGTGCTCTCGGTGGGAGAAAAACAGCAAAGAATGTTGTTGGTTCAAGGCTTGATGTGGGGTGGCAACATGGAGTTTCTGTGGATGGGGGTGCAAGGAAGATTAAATGCAAGCACTATGGAAATATTTATACAGGGGGAGTGTACAGATTGAAGCATCACCTGGCATGCACACAAAAGGATGTTGAGCCATGCAAAGCTGTCCCTAATGATGTGAAGAAGCAGATGTGGGAAATTGTTAGTGGATTGCAAAAGAGACTTATTAACAAGACAAACCTAAAAGAATACTATGGAGGAATGATTGAAGTTGATGAGAATGGAAAAAGGAAAAGAGAGGTGGTTGACACTCCTGCAAGTATTTTCAAGAAAAGAGGAGTAAGTTCTCAAGCCACTATCAACAACATTTTTAATAAGAGCTTGAGGGAGGATGCAAATCTAGAGGTGGATTCATTTTTATACAATAATGCTATACCATTTCATGTCGTGAAGACTGAAGAGTTTCAAAGAATGTGTGCAAAGATTGCCAAGCATGGTGTAGGATATAAGCCACCCTCTTACCATGAGGTTAGGGTGAAGTATCTGAAAAAGAAGGTTGAGGAGACTAAATAGATTGTGGAGGAGCATAGAGCTTTTTGGAAGAAATTAGGATGCACTATCATGACCGACGGCTGGACGGACAAACGAAGGAGGACTATATTGAACTTTCTAGTAAATAGTCCTTTAGGCACTATTTTCTTGAAGTCTATTGATGCTTCTAACATATGCAAGACAGACGAAAAAATATTTAAGATGTTGGATGATGTAGTTGAGGAGGTAGGGGAAGAAAATGTTGTCCAAGTTGTCACGGACAATGCAGCTAATTATAAGGTAGCTGGAGCCTTGCTAATGGAGAAGAGGAAGAAGCTATATTGGACACCATGTGCAGCTCACTGCATTGATTTAATGTTGGAGGATTTTAAGAAGAAGATACCACTCCACAAAGACACTATTGCAAGTGGTAGGAGGATCACAACTTACATCTATTCTAGGACAACTGTTATTACCTTGTTGCGTCACTTTACTAAAGGGACAGATTTATTTAGACCTACCATTACTCGATTTGAAACTTCATACTTGACTTTAGGATGCTTATATGATAATAAAGGGGCATTGTTTAGGATGTTCACATCCAATCAGTGGAAATCAAGTCAATTTGCAAAGAGTAAGGATGGACAATTGGTTGAAAATTTAATTATAGATACTAAGGGGTTTTGGAGGGATGTTTTGAATTGTTTAAGGGGTGCTTATCCTTTACTCAATGTGTTGCGATTGGTGGATTCGGATGCAAAGCCAGCCATGGGTTTCATTTACGAAGAAATGGATCGTGCTAAGGAGAAGATACAAGAGGCCTTCAATCATGTTAAGAAAAGGTATATACTATATAAGATATTATATTTAATTAATTTATAATTTATTTATAGTTTTAACACTAATACAATTTTTTTTCCATTCTTTAGTTACATGCCTCTTTGGGATATCATTGATGAGAGATGGGATAGGCAACTGCATAGGCCTTTGCATGCTGCGGGATATTATCTTAATCCCATTTTGCATTACAGCCCTAATTTTAAAGTTGATTTTGAGGTTAAGCAAGGGTTATATAAGTGTCTAACAAGAATGATGGGAGATTTGGGAGAGGTAAATAAAATTGATGGACAACTTGAGGATTTCAAGACCAAAGCCAAATTTTTTGGTAGTCAAGTAGCTCAACTTGGAGTCTTGGACTTAAGAATAAAACTCCAGCACAGTGGTGGGAGTCTTATGGTGATGAACATCTTGAGTTGCAGAAGTTTGCTATTCGTATATTGAGCCTCACATGTAGCTCCTCTGGATGTGAGCGTAACTGGAGTGCTTTTGAGATGGTAAGATATTGAGTAACATTAATATGATCTATATTTATTAAAATTAAAATTCCCTGCCAGCTAGTAAATTCAATTAATTTTGTATTTGTTTAGGTGCACACAAAGAAAAGAAACCGTTTGAAGCAAAAGACTATGAATGATCTAGTCTTTGTGATGACTAATTCAAGATTGGTCAAGAATAAGGAAATTCAGAAAGCAAAAGACTTTAACATTGATGATATCTCTTCAGATGATGAATGGATTGTAGAGGATCAAAATTCAAACGAAGAAATGGATTTGGATGCTCCAAGTGGAGAAGAAGACATGCTTCAAGTTGGAGATGATGCTGCTGATGTTGGTGGGACTGGAGATGTTTTGGAGGTTCCAAATGCTGGTGATGATGAACTTGAAGGTGGTGTTGGGGATGAGAATAAGATTAATGAGAATGAGGATGAAGTTCCACCAGAAGATGACTTTGATGATTGGCGCATAAGGGATTTGATGAACCAGTGATTAGTTATCTAGATACTAGATTAAGTAGATTATAGATTTCCTTTTTAGACTTGTTTTTAGTGTTTTTTGAGAACTCATTATTACTTTATGACTTATGATTTAGGAAATTAAAACTTATGATTATGAATTTTCATGTTACAATTATGCATTTTTGTTATAATAGTGCTTTTAATGTTGGGTTTTTAAAGGTTATTTTTGCTATGTATGTCATGTTTATGTATATGTATAGGTATATTATATGATTCTGCATTTTTTAGGATTTGTAGGATCTTACGATCCGTGTTACGATCCTACGTTTTACGACTTTGGACCCCCCCTCCTGATCCTTAGTAAAATCTCGATTTTGACAACATTACCCTCTTCCTGCTTTCCCTATACTTTGCATCTAGTAATAACTTCAGAAGTCCCTCATTGCTATGGTGGAGGTGGGCATTAGTTTTGTATGGAAGATGCCATCATCAAAACAGAGTGTTAGTGAATATTATAAACTTTTGTTTGATGCAACACGATGTCCTAGATCGTGAATTTTTTATGAATCGATGAGATTGGGAATATTTTCTCAAAGTATTGAATAGTGTTGTATCTGTAATACTGCATCTATATCTAGGAAAATTGTAGAGTTGCACCAGAAACTTCCCTAAGCATGGGCCAGAATGGAGGAGTTTCTCTCTTCTCTTCCTCTTTTCGTTTTTTTTGGTACATCAGAGAAAAGACACAACAGAAGGAAAACAGAGAGAAACAAAACTAATCCTCTTTTCATTTCATTTTCCTTGTACGTGTGTTCATTTTTTTTTATTTTAAATCAAATTACATAATTGAAATCCTAACTGTTGAATATTTAAAGGACACATGTCTTCTATAAATTAAAAGAAATGGAGATGTCCATTTCTGAAGCAAATGGGGAGGATTTAAATGCCCAAGAGAGTCACAAGTCCATAAACTTCCTCTTCCCTCTTTATTTGTACTGTAGAACAGGGACTCTTACACTTCCCCGTTCCCTACATCCTCCCTCTTTCCCCTCTCCCCCAGTTGTTGTTTTATTTGTATTGCAGAGAAGAGGCTCCCTCCTTCCCCATTTGAACAGGGACTCTTCCTCTTACCCCTTATCTCTCTTCCCCTCTCCCTTTTCCTTATTTTATTGCCATTTCAAGGCTCTCCCCTTCCCCTTTTCCCTTCATCACAGAAGGCACTGCAAATGGAATGAAACAGGGACTTGCATATGTGTTCTGTGACAAATTGAGAACACACCGTGAATTGGTACTCATGTCTCAGGTGGTTCGAAGTGGGCTGAGCAAATTTGATAACAGTGTCCTAAACACTAGTAGCAGCGAGAGGTTGCTAATATGAAGCCATCATAGCAAGTAAATCCGATCACACAAAAAATTAAATAATACCAGCATCTAGTAGTTGATAACTTAGACATAAAATCTAAAACAACTAATTTTGAATACTGATTAGCGTGTTTTTACACCGTCAACATTCTAAAACGCCTCAAAGACCATGGAATATCTCCAACCAGTCATCAAATCAAAAGGCCAAAACATACAAAGAAGACAAGATCGACATAAATTATCTAAACACGCAGCGAAAAATAAAACAAATTAAATAGGATTAACTATTTATTGCTTGAATTCATACAACATAACAAATCAATATTATAATTAGTTTTTAGGAACCAGAAAAGGCAAAAAAGTAAATATAAAAATCCATTATCAAAAGCATAATGATGATTGTAAACAAAGAAATCAGAAACAGGAAGAGAGAAAGAGAACCTACCTTGAACAGCGCCCATCTCCTTCTCAACCTTGGCTTGCATTTCACGAAGAGCCGCGGCTTCCTCTTCCATTTCCTTCAAGCGCTTCTTCATCTCATCCAACTCCTGCAACCCCGGTAATGATCAACACAACTTACTAACTAATTAACTAACTAAATGGCAACTAGAGAGACCTTGACGGCGGCGTCATCGTCGGCAGCGGACATGTCAACGTCGGCGTGGTCATGGTGAGGGTCGACGTCTCCCTCCATCTCTCCGACGTCGGGGATTTCACCACCGTACACCTCATGCTCTTCCTCCTCCATTCTCTACTTTCTCTACTCACCGCTTTCACACTCTGCACCGCACAGAGAGAACCAACGAAATGAGCCTCTTAAATTGGGCCCAGCCCTTTCGTCATGACAAATGTATGAGGGGAGTTGCTTTTAACACGCACCCCTTTTTGCTATTAGCACGTCCTATAATGTTTGTAACTTTTAAAATTCTCACCTTAGCCCTCCCTACCCCACCACCACCTCCCTGACCCACCTCCACCTCCACCTCCACCTCCCAACACCCCCATAACTCTTTTTTTTTTTCTAAAAAACACTTTCGAAAATTAATTTTCGGAAACCAAACGATAAAAATAGGTTTTGGATGCATATTTTTGGTATGCACAGAAAAAATTTTGTCTCTAAATTAGAGACGAAATTTAGCGACGAATTCTGTTCCATCTCTAAAACTGAAAATTTGTGTGTGTGTGTCTATGGGTTCGTTTGGCTCAGCTTTTTTTCGCTTATAAATTGCTTTAAAGCTAAAGTGAAAAATAAGAGCTTTCAAAGTTAAAGTAAAAGTTGTTTGGAGATTTCTATTTTTTTAACTTCAAAACTATTTTAAGTTAAAAACTGTTTGATAAAATATTTTATTAAATTTATTTTATTTTTTTAAAATTAATATAAAAGTATCTAA
Source organism: Sesbania bispinosa (assembly GCA_026901365.1). Classification (NCBI taxonomy): domain Eukaryota; kingdom Viridiplantae; phylum Streptophyta; class Magnoliopsida; order Fabales; family Fabaceae; genus Sesbania; species Sesbania bispinosa. The sequence goes on along the minus strand of QLOH01000707.1, from coordinate 192,100 downwards.
TTAATAAATTTTAAATATTTCTAATTAATAAAAATTTAAAATATAAAAATTTAAAATAAAATTCAATAATATCATAAACTATATTAATAAATCATTCATAAATAAAATATAAATAATTAATAAATAGTATTTTAAAATATAAAATATAAATAATCAATATATCAATTATTACTATTCTCCCTCAAATGTAACTCCTATTAGATTTCAAACTTGATCAGTAACAATTTGAAAGCAAAATGGGAGGAACACGAGTACCTATGAATACGTTACGTGCACGTGCAATCATGAATATAATCAAAAGAGAATTTGATAAAAAAAAATGGCTAGCAAACCATATTTATAATCCCTGAATCAAAAAAAAAATCTTACAATGTTATGGATGAACAACAGTGTGTGAGATGGTTTGGATGTGAATATGTGATGGGATGTGAACGCTATGCACAAGCTTGATTTTTTTAAAATCTATTATCTATTCTATTATCTATCTATTATCTATTATCTATATAAGAAAAGAGTTCACCCCACAACACGCGTCACTCTCTCCATTTTTTTTTTGTTTATTTGACTCTTTTTACACTTTTTTTCTGTTTCTCGGTGTGATTTTTTTTTCACATTTTCAGTTTTTCTTAGTTTGTTTTCTTTTATTGTTTTTATCACATTTTAAACTTTTTATTGTTATTATATTAAACTCTATTATCTATATAAGAAAAGAGTTCACCCCACAACACGCGTCACTCTCTCCATTTTTTTTTGTTTATTTGACTCTTTTTACACTTTCTTTCTGTTTCTCGGTGTTTTTTTTTTCACATTTTCAGTTTTTCTTAGTTTGTTTTCTTTTATTGTTTTTATCACATTTTAAACTTTTTATTGTTATTATATTAAACTACTATCTGTATAGAAAAAGCTCTCATTATGAATTTATGTTTATATGTTTCATTAATTATATATACACATATATTAAAAAATATAATAAATGTGTTGAGTTATAAATTTAATGTATTTTTTCAATAAATCATTTATCTCTTTATTTTATTTATTAATATTTTCATTTATTGTTTTATTATATGCTTCACTTATTTATTCCACATTATATGTGTCAAGTTTTCTCACTTGCGTTTTTTATTCTTATTTCATTATGTAATTTTTATGAACCATAAGTATCATTCATGGGAGGTAGTATTGCCCGTGCCATTTTTTTTTATTTATCACACTTTCATTTTCTTTATTTTTATTTTTATTATTATTATTATTTAAAACAATAAATTTGTTGATTTACATTGAATTTAATATGTTTTTCATAATATATTATTTATCTATCTATTTACTCTATCTAAAAATCGTTTCCCCGTGCCACGTTTCCCCACTTGCATTTTTTTTATTATGATTTCAGTAAAGTGATATTTTTATGGATCACATGCATCCTCCACAGGAGACAGTTCTACTCCTTTCATTTTCTCCTTCTTTTGTTTTTTATCACACTTTCAATTTTTTTATTATTATTATATTAAAACATTTTCTTTCATTATTTATTCTTATAAATATGTTTCATTATATAAAAACATAGATTAATTAAAAAATACAATATGTGTTGATCAACATTAAATATAATGTGTTTTATAAGATATAACATTTGTCTCTCTAATTTATTTATTTATTTTATTCTCTGTATTTTATTCATAAATACAATACATGTGTTGAATTATATTAAATTTAATGTATTTTTTCATTATATCATTTATCTCTCTATTTTATTTATTAATGTTTTTATTTACTGCTTTATTATATGTTTCACTTATTTATCTCACCTTACACGTGTCATGTTTTCTCATTTGCATTTTTCATTCTTATTCAATAAAGTGATTTTTATGAACCATGAGTATCATTCACGGGAGACAGTATTGCTCGTGCCATTTTCTTTTTTTTTAATTTATTTATTACATTTTCATTTTCTTTATTATTATTGTTAATATTTAAAACAATAAATATGTTGATTTACATTGAATTTAATATATTTTTTCATAATATATCATTTATCTCTCTATTTACTCTATCTTAAAATTGTTCCCCCGTGCCACGTTTTCTCACTTATGCTTTTTTTTGTTTTTTATTATGATTTTAGTAAATTGATATTTTATGAATCATGTGCATCCTCCACGGGAGGCAATTCTACTCCTTTCATTTTTTTTTTCTTTTTTTTGTTTTTTTATCACACTTTCAATTTTTTATTATTATTATATTAAAACATTTTCTTTGATTATTTATTCTTAATAATATGTTTCATTATATAAAAACACAGATTAAAAATACAATATAAGTGTTGATCAACGTTAAATATAATGTGTTTTATAAAATATAACATTTATCTCTCTAATTTATTTATTAATTATTTCATTTATTATCTCTCTTATATATTTTATTTATTTATTTATTTATTATATATCTTAAAATTGTTCCCTTGATCAGTACATGTGTCACGTTTTCTTACTCACTTGCATTTTTTTTTCACTTCAGTAAAGAGAATTTTTATGAATCACGAGTTTTCTTCACGGGAGACAGTTCTTCTCCTGACATTTTTTTTTTTGCTTTTATCACACTGTTATTTATTATTATTATAAATCATATTCTCATTATTTGTTCCTATCAATATGTTTCATTACTTAAAAGCTCAAATAAGAAAATACAATAACTGTGTTGATTTACATTAAATTTAATGTGTTTTTTGCAATATATCATTTATCTCTCTATTTTATTCATTAATGTTTTCACTCATTATCTCTCTTATCTATTTTATCTATTTACTCTATATTAAAATTGTTTGCTGAGTACATGTGTCACATTTTCTCACTTCCATTTTTTTAGATTATTTTATTCTTACTTAGCAAAGTGTTTTTTTTAACCACAAGTATTCTCCATGGGGGCAATCATGTTTTTTTACGTAAATATCCACATAATGGTGAGACTAACTCTCCCAATAAGCGATTTTTCTATACACTTTATATATGTTTAAAGTGATTGGGTCGTGGGATCTCAAATATCAATATATTTTAAATTTATAATTATATTAATATTGTATTAGTTACTAATTTTTATAAATATGATAACAATATATTTTTCACATTTTACTAATTAATGTATATGATTATATCATTAGTTATTTTTATTATAAAAAATTAATAATATATGTAAAAACGAACATCATCCACAAACCAATGTCACCCGTGCATCGCACGGGTACTGTGCTAGTAAAATAATAAAAGGTTGAAGTTTTGTTCAACGTGAGTATCGAATCCTGGTGCTTTTAAAATAAGCTCCGCACAAGCCCCATAAATTAGCTTTTATTAAGCTTATTTTTATTACATGAAAAAGGCTGCTTTTTAAATTTTAGAGCTTTTAAAAAATTTTGTTTGGCCCAGCTTCTCCTTATAAGGAGAAGTAAAGCTCAAAATATGCCACCCCAAACACACACACACACAATATATATATATATATATTTCAATTTTGGTAATCTACATTCGGAAGCCATTTTTTCCGGTAATTTCCAAAAATATGCATCCGGAAGCTAATTTTTTCAGCAGTGTCCAGAAATTAATTTCCGGAAGTGCTTTTTAAAGAGAAAAATTAAGAGTTATGGGGGTGTTGGGAGGTGGAGGTGGAGGTGGGTTAGGGGTGGAGGTGGAGGTGGAGGTGGGGGTGTAGGTGGGGTAGGGAAGGGAAGGGTAGGGTGGGAATTTTAAAAGAGTAAACTGGCAGTTTGGTCCTCCACTTTTGATGCGTCGTGTAGTTTGGTCCCTGAGTTTACGAAATGCCTTCGTTAGTCCCTCACATTTACTTCCATCTTGCAGTTGGGTCCAACACTGCAAACGATGTTAATTGACTGCTTATGTGGCACGTTAATTGACACCCGGCTTACACTGTTGATCCATACGACGTCATTTTGGCCTTTTATATCAAACCTTAAGCTACAGTGACTTAACAGATTCACATTTGGTCCCAAAAGTTCATTCACTCTCCCACGCGTTTCTGTAAAAGACTTCAAGGGTTAGTTTTCTCCATAGCTGGTGGCGTTGAAGTTGCGTTGACATCGCGTATTGTTCCTTGGTTGGTGCTACAATGGATACACAGGTTTTGTAAATTGATTTCCGTAATTTTTATTGTTAGGGTTTCTATTGGGTTTAGGGTTTGGGGTAGGTTTAGACTTTTGTTGGGGATGTGCTTTCGGTTTCAAGTTTCTTTGTTTGAGGATTGTCCCCATTGTTGAGGACGAGTTTGTTTATTGTAAAAGGGACAAAGAACTTTTTTTTATAATGAGGGTGATGAGTTTTATCCGAGTGACTTTAGTGGTGGGGCAGTGTGGTAGGAATCTTCCGTGATTTTTAGTGTTATGTGAAGAGAATAATTTCAGGGGTGGCAGTGGTCCCCCAGTGTCAGGCTGTGTAGGTTGGACCCATGTGGGTTAATTGTGTTTCTGTAAAGTTTGATATAGTATTGTTTAATTTGGCATGAATTAAATAATATTTCTTATGTGGCATTTTATTAATTATTTTATGAATTATGGTAAAAATTAATTATTGTATTAATTTATCATCAATTCACGCCTGATCGAATTCATTATACTGCATGCAGAGAGTGGATGTACACATACACCATGGTGGTAATTTTCATGAGGAAGGGGATGGGGGAAGGGTCAAATATAAATGGGGAAAGGTGGATACATGGCCTGACTGTGATCCAGACATACTGGATGTGTTCAGCTTTATAAACTTTAGTAAAGAGTTGGGGTATGAGAATGCGAATAATGTGTATTGGCTGGATCCCTCAGTGAGGTTTAGGGATGGTTAAGGGTTTTGAAGGAAGACTCTGATCTTCTAGAGGCTTTGGAAGTGGCAAAGAAAAATGGAGGAGAACTTCATTTGTACTATGAGCATCCAGTGCATAAGCCTGAGATTGTTGACATCTCAGCAATACTGAAGGAAGTGATTGAAGTTGTTCATGATGATGATGGAGGGAAAAAGTCTGATGGAGGTTTTGTAGGGCATAATTTTGGGGCAGGAGAAGGTGTTGGTGATAATGGTGAGGGATTAGGGCAGAAAAAAGGGGAGGATAAGAGGGAAGCTTGTGGGCAACCTGAAAATGAAGGTTACGATAACATCAATGAAACATCTTATCAATTTGGATGAGTTTTTTTGACTTTATAAAAGCTATTTTTTTAAAAAAATCTGACAGGGATAAGTGTGACTAAAGCTGGACAGAAACCTGCTGATAAGGATGATGTAGTTACTGCTACAGAAGGACATGGAGGTTGGATTAGATTAGGTTATTTTATGTAATTAATTTTTAGTCTGAACTTATTTATGTAACATGATCTTACAGTGTACTTGGTTTTGATTTTGTAGGTAGTCCAGCAAAGAGTGGCATTAGACTGAAAAGTCCAGCCAAGAGGGTGATGAGGGTAAAAAGTCCAGCTAAGAAGGTACAAGAGAAAGGCAAAGAACCATGCCAACTGAAAGGGTCAACAAAGGAACTAGGAAGATAAGAGAAAGGGAAGGAACCATGTCAAGAGAATGTTAAGAGTCCAGCAAAGGAATTGAGAAGACAAGAGAAAGGGAAGGAAGCATGTCAAGGTTCACACAACATGATCACTAGAAGTATGAGTCCAACAAAGACAGGGACTGCAGAAGGTTGTCACTTAAGATCAGGAAAATAGATATCCAGGCCACATGTGGGACAAAAAAGTGGAGAGCATGTGGATGAGAGAGGTAAGGGAAAGGAAAAGGTTGTTCAGAAGGAGGTGCAGCAGGAAAAGCCAAAAAATGTGAATAGGAAGGGAAAAAAAAGGGCCAAGAGTTGTCCATATAGACAATGACTCTGATGTGGAAGCAGAGAACCATGTAGGGCACAAGCCTAGGTATTCTGAAGGGACAAACTACCATGGTGGTGAGGATGGTTGGCACTCTGAAGAGTTGAATACTCCACCTACCAGTGATGATGAGGGAGATGCAAAGGAGGTTTTCCCCCAATTCAACAAGGATGTCACTTTTGATCATATCCACCTAGAGCTTGGAATGGAGTTCATTACCTTGGATGCATTCAAACATGCAGTGGAGGATTTCAACATTGATCTTGGAAGAGAGATAACTTAGCTGAAAAATGACAAAGTACGTGCAAGGGCAAGATGCAAAGTTAAAAAGTGTGATTGGGAGGTGTTATGTTCATACAGTAATGCAAGAAAATGTTACCAGATAAAAACCTATAACAGTGAGCACAAATGCAGCAGAACATTCAAGAACTGTCAAGCATCACAACCACGTGTAATAGGTAAGCTGGTAAAAAAACTAAGATAATCACCATCAATGAAGCATGTTGAGATCTATGAGAATTTCAAGAGGAAATATGGTATACAATTAGAGGACAGTAAAATATGGACAGCTAGTGTAAGAGCAAGGGAGATCATAGAAGGAAGTGAGAAGCAACAATTTGCAAAGATGTGGGACTACTGTGGGGAGTTGCTAAGGGCAAACCCTGGTTATACATCATTTTCATCTTTCTTGTTTTTCTTCCTCTCCTCCCTTCTATTTTTTCTTGCTATTCAATCATGCACTTCTGTGTCTTAGTGTTCCTCTATTTTTGTTGCTCCTCAGTCTTTGGTATTTCTCCGACGATGACTATGATGAAGGGAGTCGAAGAGGGACGATCGTCGGTGACTATTACAAGAAACAACATATTGCAACTCCAGCGGAAATGGCTTCCGGCAGTGACAGGTTGAAAAGAACCGGGCTGAGTTGAAGATGCATCGTGTCGAGTCACCGATTTTTGCAGAAACCCGCCGAGTCGCACCGGTTTGCCTCGGTTCAGTTGCACATCCAATCCAACATGTTACTCGAATCGGTCATATGACCGGGTACTGGTCGGTCCGAGCCGGTTTTTATAACACTGAACCTAAGTGTTTTGAAATTTCAAATAATTGAATAGATGAAGAATTTATTTTTTTTTTAACCCACAAGAAGTTCTAAAATTTCAAGTATAACAATGCAGTGGAAGCAAAAAGATACTGTGATGTTGGATGAGGATGAAATTGAGGTAAAAAACCAAAAAAATTATAGGGACTAAAACCAAAAGGATCATATTTATAGGGACTAAAAATAAATTTAGGTTGGGCAGAAATAACACATGTGGCATGCTAATGTGGCACTTCGTTTGCCACATCAACTAAAAGTTAACAGCAGGGACCAAAAAGGCTAACGAAAAATTTTTTTAGGGATAAAAAATAAATAAAAATTTACAGGGACTAAAAACAAAATGACATATATTTATAGAGACTAAAAACATATTTAAGCCTTTTTTAGTAGTTATGTTACTAGTATTTTTGAAATGCTACTCCAAGTATCATTTTCTAATTTTTAGCTTCTAATTGAAATACTTTTTTAAGGTAATTTTTTAAGTGGTGTTATAAATACATGTATTCTAATATTCGACCTAAACTTATGGGTGCATAAAAAAACATACCCGAACCAAATTGTGTTAAATATAATATTGATGCTTCGATGAAAGAGAATCAAGGAGTTGTAGAAACACATAGGAAAACACTAGAAGGGGGTTGAATAGTGTTTTTATAAACTTATCTATTTATGGAAACCTTTTGTAAAACAAAGTTTAAAAAGCTTTCAGACAGTGATTCAGACGTTGTTTGAAATGTAAGTATCTGTCTGAAGATTTTCAGATAGAAGTTTTAAAATCTTTTGTAAAGAATATTTCGCAACAACGTTTATAAAACTTTATTCAAAGTCCCTCTTCTTGTTAGAATAAACTGAAAATACAAAGATAATGGATAGAAGAGCACTCAGCCAATTATCCTGGTTCACTCACACCACCCGTGAGCTACCTTCAGTCCCAGTGCCAACAATCTACTGTATTTTCTCTTAATCTTAACAGATTACAAGTACTCTATTGTTCATTAAGCCTCTTCAGGCTCTACACAACAAGTATTCTTTGTCCTACCAAGTCACTCCTGACTCTGACAACATATATTATTTGTCCTACCAAGCCACTCATGGCTCTAACAACAAGTATTCTTTGTCCTACCAAGCCACTCCTGACTCTAACAACAAGCATTCTTTGTCCTACCAAGCCGCTCCTGGCTCTAACTCACGACTCTTAATATGTTTGTCTAATTCTTGTCTATATTTACATTCTAACCCCCAAATTATCCCTTCTACTCCTAACCTTCCTCTATTGGCCGGATTCACAACCTAAGGCTTTCACCATACTTCTAGCCCCTAATTTTTGGGATGTTACAACAAATGAATCTATGTTATCAATAGCTGTGAGGTTATTAGCAGCTAGAACTAACTGGCATATTACTGAAAAGTGTTTGGATTTCATGCAAATGCTAGTTGATGTAGCTCCAAAACCCAACAACATTCCAAAAAAGTTTATCAAGTTAATTAGATGTCTAAGTTAGGTTTGAAGGCTGAAAAAATTGATTGTTGTAGGAATGGTTGCATGTTGTATTACAAGGATGATAAACTTTTAACTGAATGCAAGTTTCGTAATGCTTCGAGGTTTGTTCCTCGTAAGGTTGGGAAGGGAAGATACAAAGATGTTCTGGTCAAGAGAATGTTTTATTTGGCAATTATTCTAAGGTTGTAGCGATTGTATGCGTCAGTAGAGTCTGCTGCACAGATGCGATGGCATTATGAGAACAAGAATGATTCTGGTTTATTGCGTCATCCATCGGACGGGGAAGCATGGAAACACTTTGATAATGTGTATCCTGATTTTGCAAATGAGCCAAGAAATGTAAGATTGGGGTTATGTGCTGATGGGTTTACACCCTACATTCAAGCTTCGACTTCACCATATTCATGTTGGCCTGTTATTGTTACACCATGTAATCTCCCCCCTGAATTGTGCATGATTAATCCATATATGTTTTTGACTTGTCTAATACCCGTTCCAACTAATCCAAAATCAAACATAGACGTGTTTCTGCAGCCTTTAATAGATGATCTCCAACAATTGTGGAGGTATGGTGTTCTAATTTATGACATTTCCACGAAACAAAACTTTGTCATGCGTGCATGTTTGGTGTGGACTATCAATGATTTTCCGGTGTATGGAATTTTATCTAGTTGGCAAACAAAGGGTAAATTAGCATGTCCATACTGTATGGAAGACACAAAAACTTTCACGTTGCAGCATGGTGGAAAAAACTTATGGTTTGATTGTCATTGTAGATTCTTGCAAAGTGATCACCCTTTCAGAAGGAGTAAAATAGGGTTTACGAGAAACAGGACTGAGCATGATGGACCACCTTGTATGTTGACAAGGCCTCAAATTTGGGAATTTGTGCAAGACTTTCCAAAGGTGACAGATGGTAATTGTTCCAAACTGCCAGGGTATGGACGGTTTTATAATTGGGTTAAACGCAGTATATTTTGGGATCTTCCATATTGGAATGACAACTTGTCAAGGCATAATCTTGATGTCATGCATATAGAGAAAAATTTCTTTGATAATGTTTTTAACACTGTCAAGAATGTTACGGGTAAAACCAAGAACAATGTAAAGGCAAGGATGGATGTGTATGTGTTCTGTGCGCGAGGTGACTTGGAGTTGGTTGACCTGGGTAATGGAAAGTTGGGAAAACCAAAGGCAAACTACACTTTAGAACCAAGGGATGCAAAATTGGTTTGTAAATGGATTTCAAAATTGAAATTTCCGGATGGTTATGCCTCAAAACTTGCAAAATGTGCAGATACCGGTAGGGGTATAATGCATGGGATTAAAAGTCATGATTGTCATGTATTCATGGAGTGTTTACTCCCAATTGCATTTTGATCCTTGCCAGATTGTGTGTGGAAACCAGTTGCTGAAATAAGTCAATTCTTCAAAGAATTATGTTGTAATACATTGAGGATGGACAATGTGGTTAGATTGGAACAAAATATACCAATCATTCTTTGCAAATTGGAAAGGATATTTCCACCGAGATTCTTTGATTCAATGGAGCACCTACCTATTCATCTTCCTATGGAAGCAAGACTTAGGGGTCCAATTCAATATCAGTGGATGTATCCATTTGAAAGCTTAGTTAATAAGACTATATTGTTTATTTTAATTTATTTTTAATGAAATTCAAATAACAATCTATTGTTTTTTTGAAGAATGGTGGGAGATGCGAAACAATCAGTGGGTAACTTGGCTAGGGTGGAAGGCTCAATATGCTCATTCCACTTACACCGGGAAACAACATATTTTTGTTGGCATTATTTTTAGAACGCAAGTTTGTTGTCAAACACTACATTAAGGAAAGAGCCTCAAACTGGACTTCAATGTGGCAATTCCACATTGTTAATGTTGAACAAGTCAAGACGCCCTGTAGGAATGTCCAGTGAGCACTGGTTAAGTGACGATCAATGGAAATCAACTCATGTATATATACTAATCAATTGCAATGAAATTAAACCATACCTTGAATAAGTGGAAATGATTTTATTATTTTTAGGGTTTATGGTTTAGGAATGAATGTGTTATTAACTATTTGTTCCATTTTAGCTTATTCTTACAATTTCACTCGATCAATGATCAGGATTCTTCTTCTTGAATACATGCAAACTTTCCAACATGGTTTAGGAACTATGTAAGTTTGGTCATCAACTTTTTTGTATGGGTTACTCAGTAAACTGAATTCAATTAATATTAAATGGTTCTTATGATTAGGTTCGTGATGAGCGAAATGGAGTGACCAACAATGAAGGTAAATCATTAGCTTGGGGACCGAACTCTAAAGCAACATCATGGAGCACATACCTTGTAAATGGCTACAGATTTCAGACAAATGATTGGTGTCAGGGTAAAAAGATCACAAATTGCGGGGTGCATGTAAAAGGACTTTCCGATGGCGGTGAAGATGACTTTTACGGCATCATCCACCATATCTATGAGTTGGAGTATCTTTGTTTGAGTAACTTGATTCCTATTTTCTATTGTGAATGGTTTGATCCAACCTCAAACAATGGCATGCGAGTTCAACCATAATACAATATCGTAGAAGTAAGGAAGAGTAAAAGGTATAATCGGTATGATCCATTCATTCCTGCACAAAAAGCAAGACAGGTCTATTATACCCCTTATCCAGAATTATGTAAGGACTTACGAGGTTGGATTTTGGCAATCACAACAAAACCAAGGGGTCGTATTGAAGTTGATGGGGTTGAGGAAGAAGTGCCTTTTCAGGCTGATGACACTTCAACTGTTTTACCAGTTGTAGACATTGAACAATTGTCAGGCTTAGCTAAGAATCGATATGAACCAATTATTCAGCTTATCCCTGAGACAATGGTTGAAGATGATGAATCTGAGAATGAAGATATCCCATCAAATGAGGATGAAGATGGGTGGGATGACAATGAAGATGGAGAGGATGATGAATATCAAGAAGATGAAGATGATGTATAATTAGATTAATACTAATGTGTACTTAGATTAATACTAATGTGTACTAATATTATTTAATTTTCACCATGATTTTTATATCATTTTATAATCGGAATTAACAAAATTATTATTAAAAACAATACAAAATCTGATGACTAGCGACGGCCTGGTCGTCGCTCATACATTCGACGATAAACATTATAAGCTTAGCAACGGCCAGACCATCGCTACGTCTTCCGACGGCTCAGGTCATCGCTAACTTGTTACGACTAGCGACGGCCAAAATCGTCGTTACATTGTGACGAACATGGTGTTAATGTCCTCCTGTTACGACGGCTAGGCCGTCGCTACAAAGCGTCGGCCGTAAATCATCGTCATTACTGCATTAACGACGAGTATTTTAGCGATGACCGGTGAGCCGTCGCTATAGAAGACATAGCAACGGCCAAAATGCGAATTTCGTGTAGTGAGTGCACGACGCATTACTGATGAGTATGAGAGAGGAGTGGAAAAATTTCTACAATTTGCGCAACGTAATGTTGCTAGTAGTGCCGATGGAGGAAGGTTTAGGTGTCCATGCCTAAATTGTTTGAATGGAAGAAGAGTGGATGGGAAAGAAATCAGGGATCATCTTCTGTGTGATGGTTTTCTGAAGAATTATACAACATGGATATGGCATGGTGAATTGCTTGATGTGCCATGCGGCTAGGGGTATTCATGGGTTTATCAAACCTGATAAACCCGACCCGACCCAATGGGTTCGGTTTAATCGGGCTCTCGGGTACACCCGACCCGAGAAAAGGGAAATAAATGCCAAACAGGTCGGGTAACGGGTTGGATGTTTGCACACCCAGGAAACCCGACCCGACCCGAGGTGTTAATATGCAAATAAAAAAAACTATTCTGCATTTGTTCCCCAACTTTCCTTTCCTACTTTCTCAGAATCTCAGTTTCTCATTTGTGAAAAAACACATAAACACATTTTCCCAATTTCCTCCTTTCCCACGAGCCATAGCACCTACAGAGCCACACAATGGTTTCCCTTTCTCCCTCCCTCGTTCACTCTCTGTTCTCCGCCGTTCACCGGTCGTCTCCGTCGTTCATTGGCCGTCTTGCGTTGTTCACTGCGTCATCGTTGTTCACTGTGTCGTCGTCGTCGTCTCCGTCGTTCATTGGCCGTCTCACCATCGTCTGCTCTGCTTCTCATCCGCTCGTCGTGTTCTGCTCACATCTCTGCTACTCATCCCCTCACCGGTAACATTTCTTTTCCTAGTGCTCATCCCCTCACTGGTAACATTCCCTCACTGTCCTGCGCTGTGATTTTTCATTTCCACTTCATTTGATCTGTGATTTGTTATTTCTGTGAATTATTGTTTCTATGAATTGCTGGTTGAGAAAGATTATAGACTTTTAATCAAACAAATTAGTCAATGAAAAATTACCAGAACAGTTCAGATTCTCTCTATTCTGAAAATGAGACACAAGGAGGCCCAGCCCGACCAACCCACCCGAACCGACTCATGTCTCCTCGGGTCGATTCAGTTCGAGTTTGACCAATCACTTTTTTTTGCACCCGACCCGACCCAACCCGCATCCAACCCTTGGTTCGGCTTCAAAAAACCCACGAACCCGACCCAACCCGGCCCGAGAACAGCCCTACATGCGACTACCCAACCGAAGAACATTCTCATTCAACCATGGAGGACCAATTGGAGGACATGATTCGTGATGTCGATGCAGACAGATTCATAGAAGCCCAACACGTATGAAGATATGTCTAGTGATGCAGAGACTCCGTTGTTTCCTGGGTCAACTAAATTCACACGATTGTCAGTGGTGTTAAGGTTGATGAATTTGAAGGCATTGAATGGGTGGTCGGATAAAAGTTTCACGAAATTGCTTCAGTTGCTAACTGACATGCTTCTTGAAGGAAATAAACTACCCAATCGTAATTATGAGGCGAAGAAGATAATGTTTCCGATGGGTATGGAGTATAAAAAGATACATGCATGCCCTAATGATTGCATTTTATACAGAAAAGAGGGTTGAAGAAATGTCCCAAGTGTGGGTTATCACGCTACAAGGTGAAAGACAATGATGAAGACAATAATGATGTGGTCACAAGGGTGGGTCGCCCTGCGAAGGTTGTATGGTATCTTGCAATAATTCCAAGGTTTAAGCGTCTTTTTGCCAATCCAAATGACGCTAAGAACCTCAAATGGCATGCAGATGGGAGGATATGTGATGGAATGCTTCGCCATCCGGTTGATTCTTTACAATAGAAGTACCTTGATAATGAGTTTCCGCAATTCGGAAATGAGCCGAGGAATCTTAGGCTTGGACTAGCTTCAGATGGAATGAATCCGTTTGGAAATTTAAGTACTAATCATAGCTCATGGCCTGTTTTGCTAGTTATTTACTACTTACCTCTTGGGTTGTGCATGAAGCGCAAATACATGATGTTGTCTATGATGATCTCTGGTCCATGTCAGCCTGGAAATGACATTGATATTTATCTCAGCCCATTGATAGAAGATATGAGATTGTTATGGGATGAGGGAGTAGAAGTGTTTGATGGGTTTGCCAACGAATCTTTCAAGATGCATGCAATGCTATTTTGTACTATCAATGACTTCCCTGCATATGGGAACTTGTCGGGTTATAGTATTAAGGGTCATAAAGCTTTTCCCGTGTGTGAAGAAGGCACCTTCCATCAGCAATTTGAACATGGAAGGAAGACAGTGTATATTGGGCATCAAAGATTCTTGAAAATGTATCACCCATATCGAAGACTTTTAATGGATATCTAGAGGAGGGGATTGCACCGACTCTGTTAACAGGTGTGAATATTTTTGAAAAGGTGAAATACATTAATGTGGTGTTTGGGAAGGTAAAAGGAAAGACAGTTGACTCGGACATATGGAAGAAAAGGTCCATATTCTTTGATCTCCTGCACTAGTGCAAATTACATGTTAGACACTAAATAGATGTCATGCACGTGGAGAAAAATAAATGTGATAGATTGATTGGAACGCTTCTCAATATTAAAGAGAAGACAAAGGATTGTGTGAATGCTCGTTTAGACTTGCTTGAAATGAATATACGAGAGGAGTTGGCACGAAGGGAGTAGGGATGGCAATGGTACCCTCTGGGCAGGGTACGATAGTGCCCGTCCTCGTCCCCGTACCCGCGCCTATACCCGCATGGGCGGTAACTTTAGTGTCCGTCCCCATACCCGCTGGGCACCTATATGCCCGTACCCGTGCCCGTTACTCGCACTTTTATTAAGTAAAAAATTAACAACTTACTAAAAAAATATTAATTTAAAAAAACTATATCTCAATTGAAAAAGTTACTCGAAGATCGTCCAAACATAATTTTTAAATATCAGCGATACAACAATTTAATTATATTGAAACACAATATGTTAATGTTCTCAAACACAACAAATGATATAAAGTTCAAAATTTATTAAATATTATATGTTTGAATTCTTCAAGATCTGTAAAAAATTATTATTAACACTAATTAGTCATATATTATAAAGTAAAAAACACAAATAGATAGTTATAAAAATATATTAGATATTTTAATCAAATTAATATATCTATATATATAATTATATATATGGTATTTTTTATTAAATAATTATATATATGAGTGCGGGTATGGGGTGGGTTGGGCATCAAAGTGCCCGTACCTGTGCCCGTCACCATGAAAAAATGCGGGCTTTTGCCCATACCCGCTTTGCGGGTTTTTACCCGGCTTATTGCGGGAAATTTTTGCGGGTACCCATAGGGCTTGGACTCAATTGCCATCCCTATAAGGGAGGTAGGTAGATGTTGAGATCTTGGCAAGCGTACCAATATCACAGCAGTATAATAGTAAGAAAAGGGGTTGTCGTACCACGAGGAACGGTACAAAATAAATCCTTAGTGTTCACACTTATTGAGTAAGAGAAAATTTGAATGGTTGTTTGTGAAGATTGCAATAGTAAATCAAATAAAAGATAAGAGAGAGAGAGAGAGAGAAAGAGAGAAAATAGGGATAAGGTTGAGCAAATTAAGGAAACTAGGATTGAATTTCGTCTATCGCACCCCTCTTGTATTTGGAAGTCAATGATATTTAGGAATTTATAATTATAATATTGAAGCACAAATAAATATTATTTTATAAAGGTCTCCACAACTATGAAATATTTAGAAACAATTTATGTTGGTCTCCACAGTCACAAATTGCCCCGGTTTGAAGATCAGTTGTTAAAGCTATCAATTCGTGTTGTTCTCCACAGTCACAAATTGAGTGTTTTCACCAATCAGATTTAGAAAACCATTTCTTAACGCATTTAAAAAATCGCATCATAAATCCGGTACAAAGACGGAAGCTAAGCATTAAGAATAGAATAAAAACATCAATATTATAAAAATAGAGATTCCTAAATAATAAAGAAGATCCAAAATACAATTGGGGATTGAATCAACTACATTCAATCCTAAAGGAGAGTTTAGCTACTCATGGTAGCTATTACAAACCAACTAGAGAGACTGTCACACTTTTCTTTTGCTCCAGATCTGCTCAACAGCTCCGTATGTCTTTGTCTGTCGTCTCAATCCCTAAAAGTGTCTTTATAAACTATTCTGATGGGCTTTTGGGACTCTGATTACAACCCAATAAAAATTAGGTTACGTTTCCTACACTCTGCATGCGCTCAACGCAAGTGAAGCGTAGGAAACAGTGACTAACAGTCATTTATGCGCTCCACTTGCGCTCAGCGCAGGAAACAACATCTGTTTTTCCTGAATTGTCCTCTTTTTAAGCTTGTTTCATGTTGTTCCTGTCCTTGTTTGCTGCTCTCTTGATGCTTTATTTGTAACTTTGCTTTTTACTTGCCAAAATCAACAGATTTTCTATCAAAATAGCATCAAATTCAAATTTGACTTAAATAATTACAAGAATTGCATTTTAAGCAAAAAAAAAAGGGTAAATTGGGTTATAAATTAAGCATTTAGCCATCAATAAGTGTTGTAATTATATAGGAATTTTACGTAAATTTAACACTTATCAAATTTCCCCAACTTAACTTCTTGCTTGTCCTCATGCAAGAAAATCTCCTACAGACAATTGACTTCAATCCCCAGTTATGGATCTGACAAATAAGGAAACAAATTCAAAATATTTTGCTAGACAGTTGTCACTTTCCAAATTTTAGATTAATAGTCAGAACCAAATGGTGACTCCAATGCTCAATCAGAACAAGATAAAAATGCATTCAAATTTTTCAAGAGCAGTAATCAAAACAACAGGTGATAAATCAAGGAATTTCTCTCATTCTCACGGGTAAGTGTTTCCCTCAAATTTTTTCACTGCAGTTGAACAACTAAAATTGTTAGTCATTTCCAGTTAATATTCATGCACATGGTCAACATGGATCAAAAGGTCTTTCTCGGGTTGTAATGAGGCTAGGCTATCAAGAATTCATGGTTTTTCTGGATAATTCAAAATTACACAACTTTAAGAAAAGAGAGCATACCTACAATTTAAACCAGTGTTCTGAGTCACTCTCAATCCACCATATCATTCTTGACTTTGAACATTTATACACAATCAGCCTCTTTTTGGTAATTCACTCCCTTTTATTGAACTTTAAAATATAAACATACACTTTTTTTTAATAATAAGGGAGTGAACTCCAATACTCAGCATGCCTGCTTGTTGCAATTTTAATCAGCCAACTCATACCCATTCTCATTGAATAAATTGCACCTATGCTATCTATCTCTAAGTGTGTAGGGACGGGATATAATCATTTACAAGGTTGGGGTGCATCAAGAAAATAAAATTCAGGCTCAAAATGGGCTATCAAAAAATAGGAAAAATTATTCACAGGTTGGCTATTTGGCACTGGGCAATTTATATATTTGCAAGATGCCTTAATCACTTCCATGCTTTTCATGTGCAGAATAAATCCAGTAACTCAAGCAATAGCAGTTGACAAGCAACGGTGAAAACTCTCAAAGTGTTTAGTCTCATAAACTCGCCGGCTTATGGCTATTTTCCTTGATAAAATCACTATTGAATTCAATTAACTACCTTGATACATTTTCCTGCATAATATCCTAATCCTAACCGATTATAGATTCAATCACTAAATTCCTTTTTCTCTCATAGTTCAGTTAGTTAGGTTGCCTAGTTTTAAGATTTGAAATTGAATTCCTTAAATCCCTATTTCCTAAATCATAAGTTAAAAAAAATTATCCTAACAAAAATAAATCCTACGTAATAATAAACATCCTGGAATCCATACTGCATAGAAGTAATGAGTCAATAATGTGTCAGTATACAGTATAGATCAATTAAAGGAAAATAAAAGAAAATAAAATAAAAAGAAAAGAAAAACACTGAAATCAATCCTCATCCTCCGCGTCCTGGATGTCCTCATCCTGTCCATCTCCATCACCGGCTGCTACCCCACCTCCCCCTGGAATAATAGGCCTGTCCCCAGGCCACTGCAAATAAGTTTGAAACTGGTCTGGTAGCATGCCTGGGTAGGGGTCCGGTCTAGTCTGATACAAATAATCCTGGAGGTGAACTAGTCCTCTGTAGATAGTGGAGTTCTAGCGAAACAGATGCTCCACATAAAAGGGATAAGGTAAGTCAGCTGGTGGTGGTTGTTGCTGCTGTGGTGGCTGCTGGGGTTCATGTTGGGGTTCTGGAGGTGGGTCCAACTCCTCTTGTGGTATGCAGTTGGCCTCAATGTACCCCTTGGTCATAGGAGTCTTGATAGGAGCGGTGGGATGTACAACAATTCCCTGAAATCGGCATAAAGCAGTAATAAGCGCAGAGAATCCTAGACTGATCCTGGAGCGTGCACTGCGACGCTCCACAGCAGACACCGTAAGGTATATCTTCTGAGATATAACCTTGACGATGTCAATATACTCCCCAGTAAGAACACAATATATAAAATGTGTCGTCTCGATGATAATGTCTAACACATGATTGGTTGGCTTGATGTTAGCCAACACTAAGACCGTCCACATCCTAGAAATACTCCGCAGGTCCTTCTTGAAAATCCTGGCAGCCTCCCTGTAGGCGTTGATATCATAAGTATGTCCTAGTAAGCATAAGTACTCGACTGTCCTCCTATCAAGATCCTCATTACCGTATATGCCAATATCACGTAACAACTGATGATATTGGCAAACCATCTGCTCCTCATCATCAGGGCCAGGGCCACCTAGAAAATCATTGATCGCATCGCAATCATAGGTCACCTAACGTCCTCTCACATAAGACCTCCTCTCAGCTCCACCTCTAGGCTCCCCTGTGGCGTTGGCATAGAACTCTCGGACCAGCTCCGAGTCGAAATGCCTATCAGGCTCGGCTACTCGCCTCCAACGCCTCCTGGTGATCTCATTGTTGAAGTCGTCGAACTCCCCCGGGTGGAGTGCCAATGGCCTCTCCTTAATGAAATTACAGTTCAAAAGAGAACTGTGTCCTTCAGCAGCTTTGGAGCTCTTGAACTTCATTGGATCATAGTTGGGCTCATCGCGAGCCCTCTTTCCTCCTTTGCCTCTCCTGGAGGTACCAACAGTATCGGTGATCTTGGTGCGAGCCATCTGCAAAAATTTAATGTAACCAGAATTAATCTATTGCATGTAAACAAAATTTCTCAGCCCAATGATCAATATTAATAACTATGCAATGCATGCACAGTTCATGAAAGCAATTTTCATGAGAACCAATTTAATTCCAAAAACATAACAATCATTTATCATGCATTGTCAGGCTCAATCTAACAAGATTGTTCAATCAAACAGGATGGTTCAATGATTCAGGAAGAATGAATTCAAATTTCATGAAATGGTTAGTGTGAAAATTTGAAACAAAAACAGAGCACTAACATTTTCAATAACAATTTGTAAGAATCAATGAGCACACCAATAGTCACCAATTTGATTGATCAATCACAACCACCATATTACCAAATGCCAAATCAACAATCTCAAGAGCGTGCAAAACTATAAGCCAAGTGATCAATTAAAGCATGTCCCTTAATGAAACCAACAAACTCAAAACAGGGCATTCAATTGGTAAATGGTATTAAGCTCAGATAAACAATATATTCAGACATGCAACAATGCAAAATTATTCATGCAATGGTCAGTGTAAAATTTTAAACAAAAACAGAGCATCAATATCACCAACCATAATAACTTGCAAAACTCACTAAGCATATTAACAATCAACATTTGCACCACTTAACCACAACCAGTATTTTATCCAAAGGATTCATCAACAGATAATCCTAAAAACATGTAATTCTAAGAGCCTATGTTTACTACCCTAAGGTTCTATCAATCAAACAAAAAATAGAGTAAACAAGAATTTTAATTGGTAAAAACAACTTAAAAAACAAGAAAACATACCTTTGAACTCTAAATATTCGAGATTGTTGGAGGTTTGTAAGTGGAAAAAGTGAAAGGAAGCTTGTAAAACTCAGAGCAACGGCACAAGGGAAAATAGGGGAAGAAGAAATGAATGACTTTCCCCTGTTTTTAGTTCAATTTAAGCTGAAGCGCGCACCTGCGCTCAGCGCAAGTGAAGCGCAGGTGTCAGTTTCAAATTACCGAGCTTCTGCGCTGAGCACATGTGAAGCATAGAAATAGTGACCAAATTGTTATTTCTGCGCTTCACCTGCGCAGAAAACAATATGAAATTTTGCAATTTTCAGTCAAGTTTTCTGCTACTTCCTACTGATTGAAAATTTTATTTTGTTTTTCCACAAACTTACTCCATCAATTCTTGAAATTTGCTAAATCCTAAAAAAAAAATCCTAACTAACAAACAAAAATTATGCATACAAAAACAAAATGAAAATAATTCAAATTTTAAAATTTTTAAAACACTGGGTTGCCTCCCAGGAAGTGCTCGTTTAACGTCATATAGCTTGACGCCTGTTTTACTCAAGGAGGTTTATCTGGAAGGTGGTGGTGGACTCTGGTTTTCCACTGGCTGATATCCATCCTCCATACCATCATTTTGTTTTGTCCTCAGCTTCTTCACGCTCTTCATGATCAGATGATGTTGATCTTTTTCTCTTTTTGAAACGGAATTCCACCATGGATTCCTGCAGCTGCTTCTTCCTTCTTGTAGGCTTCCTCTGAAGATTTTTGAGGACTTTGTTCTCCGGATTTTTAGGAACATTTTGATAGTTAGTTCCCTTTCTTTTTACTCCGTGCAGCTATGGTTCAAAATGAGTCCGACAGATCCCATCAGTATCATCTAATATCAGTCTATCTAGTGGTTCAGATTGTTGGGGAACTCCTCTATCCAGATGGAAGACAATGCTCTCATCCCGAGAGCTAAGTTTGAACCTTCCTTTATCAACATCAATTATCATCTTGGCAGCTTTCATAAAAGGTCTTCCCAGAATTAAGGGGACATCAGTATCCTCCTCCATATCCATCACCACAAAATCAACTGGAAACATAAACTTGTCTACTCTTAAAGGCAAATCTTCAATTATCCCATAATGATTTGATGTAGACTTGTTTGCAAGTAGTAAGGCTACATTTGCAGGTTTGACCTTTAAATCACCCAGTCTTTTGAACATTGATGAAGGCATCATATTGGTGCTAGCTCCAAGATCTAGCAACTCCTTTGTGACTGGTAAAGTACCAACAGTGACTGATACAGTGAATTTTCCTGGATCTAATGACTTCTCTGGTTTGAAAACCTTTTCTGACTTTTCTACCTTTATCTCAACTTCCTCTGAATCTATACTTGGTTGGACACATTTTTCCACAATATCTTCTTCTAGCAGCTCCTCTTCAGATGTTAAGTCGTCCTCCAAATCACTTCCCTCTGATGTGTTACTGTTTGTAGTAACTGCGTTGCATTGCTCCTTGGGATTTGTTTGGGTGTTAGCAGTAAATTGTCTCTTATTATGTTCTGCTATGTCCTTTGCTAACTGGCCAACTTGTGTCTCTACATTTCTGAGGGTTGCATCTGTATTTTTCTTGTAAGTTTCAAAAGACTGTATCAGAGCATCAATTTTCTCATCCAGTTTTGACAGCCTGTCATGTACTGGAGTGTAGCTTTGTTGTTGTTGCTGCTGATAGGGAGTCTGCATATTGGAAGTCCCTGCATCTTGTCTCCACCCAGGATTGTTGTTCTGACTATTTCTCCAACCTTGTGAATAATTATTTGAGAACTGATTGTTGTTGGAGAAATTGTCTGGCCTCCCTTGATGGCCCATATAATTAACCTGCTCTTCCTGAATGTCTTGATAAGAGCAACGACCGTTAGGATGGTCACCTCCACAAAAATCACAAGTCAATTGTGGAGACTAGCTAAGATAAGATTGTTCTGCTTGCAAGGAGTTTAGCCATCAGTTTAGTAACTGCTTCTAGCTGTTGGGAAAGAAGCTTATTTTGAGCTAAAAGTGCATCTGTAGTGTTTAGCTCTAACACCACCTTCTTCTGAACTGGTTGTCTTCCATGTTGGGCTTGTTGATCATTTAATGCAAAATTGTCAATAATTCTGGTGGCTTGCTCTGCATCCACTAACATAATTGTGCCTCCTGCTGCAGCATCTATGATCATCTTGGTGTCAGGCCTGAGTCCATTGCAGAAGATGTCCAGTTGTGCAATATCCTCCAGACCATGGTTAGGACACTTCCTCAACAAAAATTTGAATCTCTCCCAGGCTTCATATAATGGTCCATCTGCTCCATGCCTGAATGTGGAGATATCTGACTTGGCTTTTATGTAACGAGATGGTGGGAAAAATCTGTTTAAGAAATTTTCTTCCATGATGCTCCAGTTAGTTAGACTTTGATTGGGATATGACTTCAATCATTCCTTATCTTTTCCTATCAAAGAGAAAGGGAATAATCGTAAGTAAACAGATTCAAGATCACCTTCCTCAAAACCCTTGGTACCAATCAATTCATAAAAAGTAGAGAGATGAGTGTGTGGATCCTCATGATCCAATCTTGTGAATTGATGGGCACTAATAAGACTCGGGAATGCTGGCTTTATCTCCAAAGATTTTGCAGTAGCAGGTATGGCTATGCTTGAAAAGTATCATGGTCCTTGTTGCATGACATAGTCTCCTAATGTTCTTCTTGGTGGAATTGGTGGTCTTTCTTCAACCATCTCTTCACTCTTTCCTTCACTAGAGAGTGTGTTGAATTTTTCTCCTTGATTTCTTCCTTGTCTTCTCCTCATGTTTCTACTCTTGTTCCTTCTAGATGTCCTTTCTATCTCAGGATCAAATACCAATTGATTTTGAGACAACTGTCCTCGCAAGAGCATAAATCAGGGAGCTCAAACAAATGTTAGCTCGGAAGAGAGGAACAAAAAAATAAACAAAATGAATTTTCCTAAAAATAGAAATAAAATCCTAGAAATAAAAATAAAAGAACAAAAATTTAAAATTCCTAAAAGGAAAAAGGAAAATAAAAAAGAAAAAATAATAAAAAAATATTTACAACTCAATCAGATAGATTTCCTAAGAATTTAAATTGAAACACCGTTCCGCAGCAACGGCGCCAAAAATACTTGTTGAGATCTTGGCAAGCGTACCAATATCACAGCAGTATAATAGTAAGAAAAGGGGATGTCGTACCCACAAGGAATGGTACAAAATAAATCCTTAATGTTCACACTTATTGAGTAAGAGAAGATTTGAACGGTTATTTGTGAAGATTGCAATAGTAAATCAAATAAAAGATAATAGAGAGAGAAAATAGGGATAATGTTGAGCAAATTAAGGAAACTAGGATTGAATTTTGTCTATCGCACCCCTCTTGTATTTGGAACTCAATGATATTTAGGAATTTATAATTATAATATTGAAGCACAAATAAATATTACTTCATAAAGGTCTCCACAACTATGAAATACTTAGAAACAATTTATGTTGGTCTCCACGGTCACAAATTGCCCCGGTTTGAAGATCAATTGTTAAAGCTATCAATTTGTGTTGTTCTCCACAGTCACAAATTGAGTGTTTTCACCAATCAGATTTAGAAAACCATTTCTTAACACATTTAAAAAATCGCATCATAACTCCGGTACAAAGACGGAAGCTAAGCATTAAGAATAGAATAAAAACATCAATATTATAAAAACATAGATTCCTAAATAACAAAGAAGATCCAAAATACAATTGGGGATTGAATCGACTACATTCAATCCTAAAGGAGAGTTTAGCTACTCATGGTAGCCATTACAAACCAACTAGAGAGACTGTCACACTTTTCTCTTACTCCAGATCTGCTTAACGGCTCCGTACGTCTTTGTCTGTCGTCTCAATCCCTAAAAGTGCCTTTATAAACTATTCTGATGGGCGTTTGGGACTCTGATTACAACCCAATAAAAATTAGGTTACGTTTCCTGCACTCTGCTTGCGCTCAACGCAGGTGAAGCGCAGGAAACAGTTGAAGTTGGCTGAATGTCTCTAGAAGGGGGGTTGAATAGAGACTCTTTAAAATTTTTCTTGAAAATTTATACACTGAAATTGAATGTTGAGACGTGATCTCAAGTCTGCTGACTTGGGGTCTCTATTAAGACAGGATATAACCAATTTCAATTTCAGTTGTTTGATTTAAGCTTGGGTTGTCTTAGACTTTTAATTCAAACTCAGTTATATTCTAAGTTAATAATTAAATAGTTAACAGTATTGAGGTGAGTCAAGTATAAAGCAAAATGATGAGATAAGTAAGAGAGACGGCACATGGATCTTATCCTGGTTCACCCACACCTTGGACTACGTCCAGTCCTCACAACACGTGAGATTTCCACTATTGACAACCCATCAATTACAAGTATTCTTACAGCCTCTTCAGGACGTCTCTCACACCAAGCCTAGGCACTCCCTATCTTGGCTGAGCCACAAGTATTCTTACAGCCTCTTCAGGACGCACACACCTCACTCTAAGACTAGGCACACTCCTATCTTAGATGAGACAGGTTACAAGAATATGATGTTGTGATGAGTCTAGCTTACAAACATACAATGTATGGATAGGCAGTAGGCTTAGCTAGTGATTCTCTCTTCTAAAAGAAGTAATAGTATTACAATCAAAGAAGAGATGGATGAAGACTAATAGTGTTCTCAAGTTGAGATCAGGTCTGGATATGAACTAGTTGAGACGTGCACTTGAGATGTCACTTGAGACGTGTAATGAGATGCAGTATATGTTCAATGATCAGCGTAGTCTCTCATTTTTCTCCACTGTAGCCCTCAATATTTATTTCAGATGGCAGTTAGCCATTTTTTTACCGTTTGTGACCGTTGAGAGCCGTTGAGAGAGTGTCAGTCCTTGTGTCCAAGATGAGAGCAGCTGCTTTACAAGCACAGACGTCATTGTGTCAGTGCACAGTGTACTGGATCTTTCACTTTATTCTGACTTGATGGCTTGACTTTTTAAGCTGTACTTGAGTCTTCTCACTGAGTCTGGCTCTCTTCCTTGCATCTCCTGCATGGGACTCATCTCTTCTCGTCTGGTCATGAGACAGCGTCTGACCTTGAGATAGCGTCTAATCATGAGACAACGTCTCAAGCTATTCTTGCATCTTTTCTTTCCTTGTGCTGATCTCTTGCTCAATTTAGAAACTTAGTCTCATCCTTTTACTGTCTTGATCAATGAAGCTTATGATGTACTTCTGGATCTGTCTCTTTCTCTCGAGATGATCTCTTGACTCTGCATCTGTTCTTGAGACGTCGTCTTAAGCTGTTTCTGAGTCTCTTCTCGTTTGATGCTTCAAGCTTCTTGATGCTTCCTTGTTTCTTTGTTTTGACATATATGAATCTTTGAATTCTGCCAAAACAGATTCTAACATTGTTCTGCCACATGCTTGAGCACACAGTTAGTAATAACAAGATGCATCTCATATATTTTAACTTAGTGGTTTGGCATATTAAATACTCTTGGAGGTGAGTTTGTCTCAACAATCTCCCCTTTTTTTGATGATGGCAAACTATAGAGTTTAAATTTTAAATGGATAAGATTTTAAGTCATTAGATGCAGTAATTAACTCCCCCTGAGTTGTGCAATTCTATTTCTTTTAAGGAGATAAGCTCCCCCTGATTTAGAGATCTAATTTGTTGAAAGTTATTTTACATAATATTTTGCTAAAACAGATTTACCACAATTAATCACAACAAATGAATGTGAAGAGAGAGTCATTTCATTAGTCAGGAAAGGGAATACATAATTTGATAGCAAAAGATGCCACTGCATCTCATCAAAACAAAGAAAAGATGCTATTACATCTTAAACATTTCAAAACATCATTCAAAACATCCTAAACAGACTACACAAAGCTGCAATCTTAAATAAACAAACTAAGACTCTCATCAGATGCTAAACATCTAGCCAACTCTCCCCCTTTTGCCATTATCAAAACAAGGAAAACTAGCAAAGCTAGGAAGAAGGAGAAGAGGATGAGTCAGAGTCTGGTCCAGATGGGCGCATAACAACTTGTGGAATTTCAGGCAGAGGAGGTAGATTAGAGAGATAAAGATTAATCTTCTTGTTGAAATCATTTGAAGTGCGAATAGCTTGAAGGACTGTGTCAAGTCCATCAAGGATAGCCTCTTGCCTATTTTTGTGATGCTTGAGATTCTTCAGGATCCTCTTTTGATTCTTCTCAAATCTTTTATTTAGATTCTGTTGATGTTGTTGTTGTTCTTGCTGAAGCTGATTGAAAAAGGTATTGATTGATTGTGAGATGTGGGTAGGAATGGATGGCTCAGAGGATGGAGCTGGCTGTTGCTGTGCTATTGGAGGAGCTGATTGATCATACTTTGGTAGAGGTGAATCAAACAACATAGTGTCCGCAAAGAATTTTCCAGGTGTGGGAAATGAAGTTTGTTGGGAGTGAGATAGCTCATACCTTGGAGGAGTCTTTTGTGTTCCAAGAGCCTCAACAGTAGGCATCTCATCAGTAGGGGTCTCATTTGCAACCACCTGAGTATCCTGCATCTCATCATGAGTGGAAATGGTATTTTCTTTCTCCAAGCTCACAAGGGTTTCAGCTATTATTTTGGTAAATGGTGAGGATTTATCTTCAGCTTCTTGAGTTGAGATTCTCAATTCTCCCATCATCTCTTCAATTTCTTCATCTATTTCTTTCTAAGAGTTGCCCTATATCTCATTAAAGACTACATTCATAGATTCTTCAGTAGATTTAGTTTTTAGATTGTATACTCTATAAGCTTTTGAAGTTTGGGAGTATCCCAAGAAAATTCCTTTGTCAGATTTTGTACCAAACTTGCCTAGTTGATCTTTAGTGTTCAGGATATAGCAATCACATCCAAATATATGAAAATATGAAATTGAGGGTTTTCTCCCTTTCCATAGCTCATATGGAGTTTTGTTTAAGATCTTTCTTATAGTGACTCTGTTTATAATATAGCAGGAAGTATTAACTGCTTCTGCCCAAAAATATTTTTCAATTCCAGAGTCACATAACAAAGTTCTTGCCATCTCTTGAAGGGTCCTGTTCTTTCTTTGAACTACTCCATTATGTTGAGGAGTTCTTGGACATGAGAAGTTATGAGTAATGTCATTTTTATCAAAAAATCTTTGAAACTTAGCATTCTCAAACTCTCCTCCATGATCACTCCTCACAACACCAATTCCATACCCTTTCTCAGACGGAATCTTTTTGCAAAAAGTTTTGAAGGAATCATAAGATTCATCCTTCTGAAAGAGGAATAGAACCCAGGTGAACCTAGAGAAATCATCCACAATTACAAAACTATACTTTTTACCACTGAGGCTTGCAGTTTTAGTTGGTCCAAATAGATCAATGTGGAGGATTTCAAAATGTCTGGTGGTTGAGACATGAGACTTGGACTTGAAACTTGATTTGTTGTGCTTGCTTTTCACACAGGACTCACATATCATGTCTTTGTCAAATTTTACTTTAGGTAATCCCTTGACAAGAGACTGACTTGCCAGCTGACTTATGGTCCTCATGTTAATATGTCCAACTCTCTTATGCCAAAGCCACTTCTCATGATCATGAGACATGAGACATGTGAGATCAGATAGGCTCTCAAGTGAGACTGAGTAGAGATTTTTGTTTCTTTTTTCTAGAAAAGGCTTGTTTTCCCAGTTTTAGAGTCTATAATCCCATAGTGAGTGGGTTGGAAATTAACATGATAACCATTGTCACACAACTGGCTTATACTCAGCAAATTATGTTTCAACCCTTCAACAAAGTAGACATTTTCAATTTGAGCTGAGTTTGTCTTACCAATTTTACCTATGCCCTTGATTTGGGCCTTGCTGTTGTCTCCAAAGGAGACAACTCTTGTTGCTTTCTCTTCAAGTGACAGGAACTTGCTTTTGTCCCCTGTCATGTGCCTTGAACATCCACTGTCCAGCACCCACATTTTCTTTGACTTTGTTGCTGCTAGGCACATCTGTTACAACACAAGATTTATCTTTAGGTACCCACTTATATTTGGGTCCTTCATGGTTAGTTACCCTTCTCTTGGATGCTATATGTCTCAAGTAGCATTCAGTGGCCTTGTGGCCAAATTTGCTACAGCAAGAGCATCTTTCCTTCTTCCTTTTTCTTGCAGGAATAAAGAAATCTTTGTACCAGATCTCACTAGAGGATTTTTCATAGCCTAATCCAGCTTTGTCAAAAATTCCTTTTTGAGACCCAATGAGTGTCTCAAGGTTTTTTGTACCTTTTACAAATTTTGCTAGATCATCTATGAGAATTCTATTTTGCCTTTTGAGCTTCTGGTTTTCTTCAGAAAGATTTTTTAGCTCTTGCTCATCATGAGCTTGAGTCTTTGCTTTCACAAGTTCAGACAGTCTCATGTGAGACAACATGAGACTACTGTTTTTATGATTCAAACTTTCATTCTCTTTTTCAAGAAATTTTACCTTTTCAAGAGTTGTGTCTAATTCTGATTTTAATAAGGAGCTATTTGAGACAAGAAGGTTTGAATCATATAGAAGATTTTCAAAAGCAGACTTAAGCTCACTAAAGGAGAGTTCTAAGTCAGATTCATATACCTCTTCATCAGATGAGTCACCATTTGCCATGAGACACAGATTAGCAGATTATTCATCTTGACTCTCATATCCTTCTGTGTCATCCCAAATGGCCATCATTGCCTTCTTTCTAGGGCTCTTTTTCATCTCCTTTTTGAGTAATGGACATTCAGACTTGATATGTCCAGGTTTTCTGCATTCAAAACAAATGAATTGTCCCTTTCTGTCAGATTTTACTTCTCCTCTTCTTGAGGGAAAGCTTCTTCTTCCACTTCCTCTAGCTCTCCACATGCGTTTGATCTTTCTTGAGATGTAGGCTAGCTCATCATCCATCTCACTTTCATCATCTCCTTCATCTTCTTCAATTTCTGTGTCATGAGATGAGTTTAGTGAAGTCTGTTGAGATGAGCTTACCTTTTTACCTTTGGAGCTGCTGGATGATGCCTTCAAGGCTATTGTCTTAGGGCGTCTGATGAGATCTTCCTCCATCAGCTCCTGCTCATGAACCTTCAAAGATCCAAGGAGTTCATCCAATCTGAGAGTGCTCAGATCCTTGGCTTCTTGAATAGCTGTGACTTTAGGTCTCCAAGGTTTTGGCAGGCTCCTTAGGATTTTTCTTACCATGTCTTGATTTGAGTAGGTTCTTCCTAAGGACTTGAGGTTATTTGTAATGATAGTGAACCTTCTCACCATGTCCTCAATACCTTCATCTTCATTCATTTTGAAGAGCTCATACTGTCTGACCAGTATGTTGATTTTCGCTTCTTTTACTTTATTTGTCCCTTCATGCTCTATCTCAAGAGCATTCCATATTTCTTTAGCTGTAGCACATCCAGCCACCCTGTCATATTCACTTATGCTTAAGGCACAGGTAAGTAAGTATTTTGATCTTGAATTCAGTACATATCTTGCTTTCTCAGCATCTGTCCATGTCTCTCTAGGCTTAGCTGCCCTAAGCCCAAGCTCATCTGTGATATGGGGCATGTAAGGTCCCATCTCAATGATTTCCCACATATCAGCATGTTGAGATTCAATAAATAATCTCATCCTGTTCTTCCAGTAGTAGTAGTCAGTTCCATCAAAGGCAGGTGGTCTGTTGGTAGATGCTCCTTTAGGAATAAAGAGGCTTGCACTTGGTCCAGCCATTAGATCTTTTCCTCTTCACACGTAGGTGTGCTCAACCCCAAAGAGGCCGAGCTCTGATACCAACTGAAGTTGGCTGAATGTCTCTAGAAGGGGGGTTGAATAGAGACTCTTTAAAATTGTTCCTGAAAATTTATACACTGAAATTGAATGTTGAGACGTGATCTCAAGTCTGCTGACTTGGAGTCTCTGTTAAGACAGGATATAACCAATTTCAATTTCAGTTGTTTGATTTAAGCTTGGGTTGTCTTAGACTTTTAATTCAAATTCAGTTAGATTCTAAGTTAATAACTTAATAGTTAACAGTATTGAGGTGAGTCAAGTATAAAGCAAAATGACGAGATAAGTAAGAGAGACGGCACAGGGATCTTTTCCTGGTCCACCCACACCTTGGGCTACGTCCAGTCCTCACAACACGTGAGATTTCCACTATTGACAACCCGTCAATTACAAGTATTCTTACAACCTCTTCAAGACGTCTCTCACACCAAGCCTAGGCACTCCCTATCTTGGCTGAACCACAAGTATTCTTACAGCCTCTTCAGGACGCACACACCTCACTCTAAGACTAGGCACACTCCTATCTTAGATGAGATAGGTTACAAGAATAGGATGTTGTGATGAGTCTAGCTTACAAACATACAATGTATGGATAGGCAGTAGGCTTAGCTAGTGATTCTCTCTTCTAAAAGAAGTAATAGTATTACAACCAAAGAAGAGATGGATGGAGACTAATAGTGTTCTCAAGTTTAGATCAGGTCTGGATATGAACTAGTTGAGACGTGAACTTGAGATGTCACTTGAGACGTGTTATGAGATGCAGTATATGTTCAATGATCAGCGTAGTCTCTCATTTTTCTCAACTGTAGCCCTCAATATTTATTTCAGATGGCAGTTAGCCATTTTTTACCTTTTGTGACCGTTGAGAGTCGTTGAGAGAGTGTCAGTCCTTGTTTCCAGGATGAGAGCATAAACGTCATTGTGTCAATGCACAGTGTACTGGATCTTTCACTTTATTCTGACTTGATGGCTTGACTCTTTAAGCTGTACTTGAGTCTTCTCACTGAGTCTGGCTCTCTTCCTTGCATCTCCTGCATGGGACTCATCTCTTCTCATCTAGTCATGAGACAGCGTCTGACCTTGAGATAGCGTCTGATCATGAGACAGCGTCTCAAGCTGTTCTTGCATCTTTACTTTCCTTGTGTTGATCTCTTGCTCAATTTAGAAACTTAGTCTCATCCTTTTACTGTCTTGATCAATGAAGCTTATGATGCACTTCTAGATCTGTCTCTTTCTCTTGAGATGATCTCTTTACTCTGCATCTGTTCTTGAGACGTCGTCTCAAGCTATTTCTGAGTCTCTTCTTGTTTGATGCTTCAAGCTTCTTGATGCTTCCTTGTTTCTTTGTTTTGACATATATGAATCTTTGAATTCTGCAAAACAGATTCTAACATTGTTCTGCCACATGCTTGAGCACACAATTAGTAATAACAAGATGCATCTCTTATATTTAAACTTAGTGGTTTGGCATATTAAAAACTCTTGGAGGTGAGTTTGTCTCAACAACAGTGACTAACAGTCATTTCTGCGCTCCACTTGCGCTCAGCGCAGGAAACAACATCTGTTTTTCCTGAATTGTCCTCTTTTGAAGCTTGTTTCATGTTGTTCCTGTCCTTGTTTGCTTCTCCCTTGATGCTTTATTTGTAACTTTATTTTTTACCTACAAAAATCAACAGTTTTTCTATTAAAATAGCATCAAATTCAAATTTGACTTAAATAATTACAAGAATTGCATTTTAAGCCAAAAAGGGGTAAATTGGGTTATAAATTCAGCATTTTGCCATCAATAAGTGTTGTAATTATATAGGAATATTACGTAAATTTAACACTTACCAGAAGACACACATATTTGCCCAAGCATGACACATCTTGTCCAAAAAGGAGAAGACTAGTTTTCGCCAATGTCTTAAGAGTGTGAAGGTACCACAAGGATACTCTTCAAATGTTAAGAGTCATGTATCAATGGAAGATTTAAAACTAGTTGGGTCGAAGTCTAATGATTGTCACGTCTTGATGCAACAATTACTGTCTGTGGCTATCTGTGGCATCTTGCCAAAAAATGTGAGGCATACTATAACTCGATTGTGCTCATTCTTCAATTCGATTTGTAGTAAATTCATTAACCCTCATAAGTTGGACCAACTCGAAGAAGACATTGTTGTGATCTTTTGTCAATTCGAGATGTTTTTTCCTCCATCTGTTTTGACATCATTAGGACTGTAAATGAGTTGAGCTATTCATGAACCATTTGAGCTCGACTCGTTAAATGCCCGATCAAGCTCGTTTGTTTAATTAAACAAACAAGCCCAAGCTTAAGTTGGGCTCGATTATTTAAATGAGTCAAGCCCAAGCTTTATAAGCTTGACATTAAGAGCTCATGAATAGCTCGCTTATTATATATATAATAATTAATTAATATAAATAATTAAACTAAAGTAAGATTATTTAAAAAAAGAAAAAGAAAATATACCGTTATAAGTTTATTTTAAAATAAATAATAAAATAATAATGTAAAATAATTACTCTATATATATAAAAATAAATATTGAAATATTTCTTATATTAGTAAGAAGTTATGTATTGAATTTTAAAAAATATAATATTTTTAAATTTTTAACTATATATATCATATATTAAGAATATATTTTTATTTTTATATTATTATTTAATAGTAAAATATTTATTAAATACTAAATTCATAAACTTTAAAAAGATTTAAAGAAAATTTTCATAAAAGCAAAAACAATGAAGTTATAAATGAATTAAACAAGTCAAGTTCAAGCTTTGTTTTTCTTTAACAAGTCAAGCTCAAGCTTTAAGTTTGGCTCGTTTAAATAAATGAGCCAAGCTTGAGCCACCCATTTTTTCACAAGCTAAGCCTGAGCTTCTTATACTCGGTTCGACTCAACTCATTTACAACCTTAGACATCATGGTGCACTTGCTTGTTCATCTAGTAAGAGAAGTTAGATTGTGCGGGTCAGTTTATCTAAGATGAATGTATCCAATTGAGCATTATATGAAGATTTTGAAAGGATATGTGAAGAATCAGTATCGTCCAGAAGCTTCTATTGTTGAAAGGTACATTGAAGAAGAAGCTCTTGAGTTTTTTGTCAAGTACTTGTCGAATGCAAAACCTATCGGACTTCTTGCCAAATGTTGGAACTCTAGACGATCCGCAAGTAAGTCATTACGAGGTGTACATATGGTAACCAAATCTCGGGAAGTAATTCTCCAGACATATTTGTACATATTAAATAACACGGATGGGGTACTACCTTACTTAGCTGCTCACAAAGCCATTGTGAAGGAGAAGAACCCAAGACAACTATTGTGAGGCCGATAATCAGAGAGGATACTTAGTTGCTCACAAAGCCATTGTGCAGTTTTCTTATTAAAATACTTTATTAGGAAATCTTTTACAAGGAAATGTCTCTGTATTTAGGTACTTGTCTTCAATAAGCTCCCATGAGAATGTATATGGATTCATTGACCCTCATCTAACTCAGCCGTCAGGGAATCAGAAAGCTGAAATACGGACCTACATCACCAACAACATGGTGGATGAGGGAAAAAAGATTTATTTAGCACCTTACATCAATGAGTAAGTGCAAATTCTACTAAGTTATATTTTTAACTTCATCAATGTGAATTTCTTGCAGTATTAATTAATTTCCAATGCAACCGCCACCGGCAACTACTGGTTATATTCGTCATCGATCACACTGCTATGTGGTTTTGTTCATTGCACAGGAAGCCACCTCTTCCTTTAAAAAATAGTAGATAGGTAATAACAATCAATTTATTTTGGTTATTAGTCTTTTTAGGTTATAATTCTTCTCTAAGTTGTGTTTTTTTTGTATATTAGTGCCTACTCAAGATATCACATGATGATGGGTAAACCCCTATTTAGATCTCCTAAGTTAGCATGGATGCACCTCAGGGTATTTAAATGCATTAAATACAATATTTGATTGAACACTTATGTATGGTTTTAATTGTTTGACTAATCTTCATTTTGAATTGTAGTGTAACAAATAAACCAGAGGTTATGAGTGCGGCTATTACGTAATGCAATGGATGTTTTCCATTGTGCAAGGTGGAATTCAAAGAGCATGGGACCAGGTAATTCAATAGGTTAGATCAATTCTTCAATAAATCCACATTCATAATTGGTCTATCCACTAATGTCAAGTTATTACATTTTGCAACATTTCATGGATATCAACCCATTTGACTCTGACGCAATAGAATACACAAGAACCGCATGGGCAAAATACTTTATTGAGTTTTATAACAAAACTTTAGGGTAGTTACCGATAGTTTGATTAGTTTGACTACTTTTTGTATCGTTTAATCTTTAGTTAATTAGTTTTTTTTCATGTCGGAAACTTTTATATATGTTGGTTAGACTATTATTGATGCAAATTTTGCATTTTGATGTTAATGGATGCAAATCATGCAAATCTTGTTGTTATTGCGATTTGTACAATTTCTGGACTGTTTTGGCTGTTTACAGGTTTGGGAAAGCTTAAAAACATAACGTACCTAAAAAACTATACAAACCACGATGGTTATGGTCGTTGTTTGTCCATCAAGAAGTGGGATGAATGAGACATACAACGAAGGTTGCAAAGGGAACTGTCGTGGTATGTCAAGAGACAACGATAATCCTTAAAAAAAATCGTCGTTGTATGTCTCATTTATACGCTTCAGATTGGACAAGCAACGACGGTTACTGTTTGAACTTTCGTTGTATGTCCAAGAAACAACGACGGTTCCAGATTTAACCGTCATTGTTTCTAACTTATAACGACTTGACAGAAGTCGTTGAAAACCCACTTTTTAACAACGTCTGGGTCAACGACGGGTCAATAACCATCGTTAAAAGTCTTTTTTTAACCATCGTTAAAAGTCCAATTTGCAGTAGTGTACTCACAAGTACTCTTCCTTTCCCCTGACTAAGTAATTATAAAAATATGATGGAAAGAAAAAAAAATATGATTAAGAAATTGATAACTTTAATTAGTAAATAAAAACATATACAGGTTTTCAATAAATTTTTTGAATATGTAACGGTTTATTTGGTCTAAAAAATATTTTTTGGTTATGAGAAATGTCGTCTAACTTTCACAATATTTCATTATTTCTTATCTTTAAAGATTTGCACAGAAAATATAGGAAATAAGGAAAATAAAATATTGGTTTCATTTATATTTATATAAATACTTAAAAAGATGAAATAAAGTAAAATAAGATCATATCTTTCTAATTAAAATTGGTGAAAATAGAATATATTTTTCAAAACAAATAGATCCTGAAAACTGTATTGAAACTTATATTTTGTCATTAACAAGTATTTGTTGCATGGTTAAAAATGACATCAAAGGGGTTGGATATCTATGAATATCTATATCTCTAAAATTTAATTTATTATTCATATTTTAATTAAATAATATATAGTTCTTTTAATGTGTATTCTTTTGACAAACTAGTAAAATTAATATTTAAAAAACTCTCAAATCTTAATTATAAAATATAATAAATACATGTGTGAGTAGTATTAGACACATTTATATCAATTTAATTACTATAGAGCTTATTCCAATTCAACTCTTATTTGTTTCACCTAGCACCCCATTTAATTTAGCCATTTTTTTAACATCTCAACATGAAAAGATAAAATTACCTTTATTTAGAAATATTTTAAATTTGTGCTTTTATTAGTAAATAAAAATTTATTTATGAAAAGTAATACTCAAACCCATATACAATAATAAAAAAGTAAAGAGCATTTTACAAAAAATTCAAATAGATTAGAGGTTTCTTATCCCAATTAATTAATAAAAAGAAAATAATCCCTTGGTGTAGGCTCTAAGCCAAGTCCTGCTCCTGATTTGCACCATTTACCAAAACCTGATCTAAGTTTCCATCCCTGTTGCATAATGTTATTCCTATATATGGTTCATAAATCATAAGGACCTAATCATAGAAAACCAAATGAAACATGAATTTACACATATGGAAAAAAAATAACATCACCCATATATGCAATTACATATGTACATGTGGAAAGAAAATAATGTGATACAAATGAAAACAAAGAAGAGAAAATTAAACCAACAAATATGAAATAAATCTTTGGTGTTTGTTTTTTTTTATTGCATTAAAAAAATAGTAATCTTAAGATCAAAGCCACACAGTCTATGACAACAACACAACATCGAGGGTGTGCATCATTTTCACTATATATGTTATTCCTTTGTCTTCTCATCACTTTTTTTTACACTCACTTCGGTGATCTAGCTTTGGCTTATGCCATTACCGCGAAACCCGATTCTTCTCTTTATCCGGATCCTTATTCATTTTGTGACTTCTTTATTTGAATGACTCCTTTCCCTACCGGTGATGATGTTGATGATAGAGATTTTCTTTCACAGTTCCACTCCGGGACTGCTTTCCTTGCCTTTCCTGCATTACCGGATTGATTGTAACTTCCTCTTTTCTTAGGGACGAAGGTAGCAGGAGAGGTTAATAGGCACAAAGGAGTCTTGTAATATGGAATGGAATTGAAGTTGCATAATGTACCTCTCGCTTAGAAAGAGTGATTGAATACCAACTTTCTTCTTTACCTGTAGCAGCAGCCTCATGAGCTAGGTTTTTTAAGAGCTAGAGAGAATCAGGAAAGTAGAGAAGAATGGGGATTGGCTTATGTGATATTCTTAATTTATTAATTTCTATTATTTTAAATAATAATAATATTTATTATAATATTTATTAATGTAAATTTTTGTAATATAATTTATATAATATTAATAGTTATTAATATGTTATATTTTATTATAATTAATAGTAAATTTAAGGTATATTATTAATATTAATTTTATGTAATATCTAACTTTATTAATTGTTATGTTTATTATCATAATATATACTTATGTATTTTTAATTTATATATTTTTAATATATTATTAATATTTATTAAAAAATTATATTTTATTATAATATATATATTCATTGTATGTATATGTATTTAATATAATTTTTTGTAATATTAATATTTGATTAATATGTTATATTTTATATAATAATATCTAATATATATAATGTATTTTTATTTTATCTTTTTATATATTATAGTCTTTATCCACTGTTATATTTTATTTTATATATTATATTTATTAATGTATATTTATTTAATCTTAATTTTATATATTATTTTGTATTTATTAATTGTATATTTATTATAATATATTATATATTATTATATGTATTTTTATTTATATAATTTTATATTATTAGTCTTTATTCATTTGCTATATTTTATATTTTAATGTATATTTATTTATATAATTTATATATAATATTTCTAAAATGTTCTATTTATTATAATATATTATCATTATTATGTTAAAATAATTTTATATAATTTAGTATTATTATAAAATATTATATTAATATAATATATTATATATTATTGTATTTATTTAATATCTTTTCTATATTATTTTTATTTATTAAATGTTATATTTATTATAATATATTATATATTATTCATGTATTTTTCTCTATTTAGTATTTATTAATCTGTTATATTTTATTTATATATTATATTATTATGTCTTTTTATTTCTAATTTAATTTCTTTATTTGTATTTATTAAAATGTTATATTTATTCTCTTAATCTTATTATGTCTATTTTCTTTATCTCCTTTTATCTTCATATATGTTATAGTTTTTTCTTCTTTTCTATTTCTTAGTTTCTTCATGTCTTTTCTTTATTATTATATTTTTATGTTATTCTTCATTTCTTTCTCTATTCTTGTCTTCTTATATGTTCTATTTCATTTCTCTTTCTTCTATTCCTGTCATTTCTTCCTTCCTTTCTACTTCTTCCATGTTCTATTTTTTCTCTTTGTCTTCTCTTTTCTTCCTTTATATTTTTGTTCCTCTCCTTTTCTCTCTCTTCGTCTCTTTCTTCCCTGTTCTCTTTTTCTCCTCTATTCTCTCATCTTCTGTCTCTTCTTTCCTCTCATTTTCTCTTTCTTTATCTTTCTCCCATGTTCTGTTTTTTTCTGCTCTTTTCTCTCTTTTTCCTGTATTTTTCTTTTCTCTTCTTGTATTTTCTTTTCCTTTATTTTCCTCTCCTTTTCTCTCTTTCTTTTCTCTTCTTCTCTCCTCTCTTTCCCTTGCTTCTCTTCTCCTATCTGAATTAGAAAAAGGACAAAAACAATAAAAATGCATATCTCTCCAATTGAAGATCATTATGGATGGTCTCTAGAATTTTTGTGAATTGATGAGAGAAATTAAGAGCGTCTCGAAGGACTAGCTAGGCTTGTACAAATTTTTGTGAATATTAACCGTAAAAAAGAACCAATATTCGGTGTGTCGTGCAATTTGATAAGAAGCCTTGTAATGTTATGCTACTCTGTTAACCTGGCAATATAAAAAATTTCTTAATAAAATATCATTCTTATTGTAATACGTGTTACTCCATCTATAACATAATAATGGTCAACATAACTCAAATGACACACAATGAATGAAATAAATGACATTTTCATGATATGTGAGAATCTTATACAAAAACCCTATATGTTTTTCATTTTAAAACTTATTTTTTTTGAAATTTTAATTATTGCTTTTATACCAATATTTGACTATTAATTTTGTTTTAATTCAATTGTTCAATTAAATTTAATTAACAAGGGTAATATATACCATATTTTGTTATTAATACTCTAAATTTAAATAAAACTAATAAAAACACATGAGAGTTTTAGAGTAAACTAGTACTTTCTTCCTCGACTTTTACAATATTTTGTAATTTTCTCTCTGATTTTTTCAAAATAACACTTTAGTTCCTGCAACATGCATTTTAGTCTTTAACTTTATTAAAAAACATGCACTTTAGTCCCTGACTTTATTAAGAAAACATGCACTTTAGAAACTAAAAGACACTAACTTCTCTCTGTTAAGAGGATGCAGGGACATATATATGATCCATCACTTCAAATATCTCAATTAATCACATTTACAAAACTTAATTTAATCCTGAAAACGCTTCATCATTTCAGCAACCCAAAGAAATTAAAGGCTTGAATAATATTACTACACGATGGATTATGCTAAAGCTACTACTACAAGGTATACATAATCAGTCAACCACAATAACTCATTTAATCAATAATAAAACATAGAAAATCAAGAAAACTAATTGTCGAGAAAAAAAATATTACTTCTAGAGTGGTTGCATCCACAGGCAAGGAAGGAAGACGAGCAGCGAGAAGTAAGATTATTTAGGATGTGTTAATCATTTATATAGGTGTTTCGGTTTTTAAATGGAGAGAACCAAGTGAGAGAAAGAAAAAAAAAAGTGTGTTGAAGGGTGGCAAAACGGAGAAGGTGCATGGAAAACAATGGGAAAGACTTGTCAGGTTTTGGATATAAAGGATATAAACACAATTTTTTTAATACAAACCATAGGTATCCGCATAAGTTCTCTAATTCTATGTCCCGCTATTGACATGTC
The DNA here is from genome assembly GCA_026901365.1 of Sesbania bispinosa. NCBI lineage: Eukaryota > Viridiplantae > Streptophyta > Magnoliopsida > Fabales > Fabaceae > Sesbania > Sesbania bispinosa. The sequence goes on along the minus strand of QLOH01000707.1, from coordinate 152,898 downwards.
ATATGAAGTGTCTGCTAATTCTTTTAAAAGTTTCACACAAGTTTCTTTTAAATTAAACACTTTCTAAATAGTGTTGACATTTGAAAAAATTGTAATAAAGGGGGTTTAGAAGACTTATGTAGAATTTAAATATATACCATGTCCTCTCTTTATTGAAACCATTTTGCCAAACACACCATAATTATATAAATAGTGTATTAATTGAAGAGTATCTAAAAGGGTTACAAACTGGTGTGCAACTGTGAATAAATTATGACCCGTTGATCTTATAACTATGAAGGAACATGGTTAACATATGGAACCTAGGAGGAAGGTTCGTAGGGTATTTCAGAAAAGAAACATATATACATAATTGCATATAATTAATTAGGTTTCTCTATATTTTGTTATTTTAAATAATTCAACACATGGCCAGAAAGTGTCAAACGTTTTAGTTTAATTTGTGCTTGAATATTAGAAATTGAAAATAAATTTATGGATAAAATATGTTTTTAATTTCTATATTTTTTAATCAAAACATCCTCCCAATTTTTTTTTTAAATCATCCATGCGTGTATTTCCTGATGATGTGTCCTGTTATCTTTCTTAATCACCATCCTATATGTGGCTACCGGCTAATACTTCTTTTTTATCTTTCCTAATCAGATATAAATTTATTAATTAAATTAATTTATCACTTTTATAAATTATTATTTCTTTTAAAAATAAAGTAAAAAACCTTCTTCTTCCTCCTCGCTCTGCCGGAGAAAATGTGATACCAAAGATCCTTGGAGCCTTGTTTTGTCTAGTCAAAATAGCAAAGATCCCTGAAAGCACATTCTTCAAGTTCACCTCTGGAAGCATGGTAGAGGGGTGGGTGACGACTAGAATGAAGCACCGTGATGGGTGTACCAATCATAAGGCACCAAATTTGACCTGTCCTAGTAGGTTTGATTACTGGGAAGAATAAGTTTTGTAATTTATGGGCTAGGGGTCTGTAACTTTTGGAAATTGTAATTTAGACATTGTTTTGTCGTTTATGAATTAATAATGAAATGTAAATAAATAGAAACAAATATACGTTTTAGATTCACCAAAATATCTACGTTTTAGATTGAACCATTGAGAGAAAAGGAACCCTAATTTTCCAAAGCTGAAGCGTGGTCATCAATTCAGTGGCCTCTGTTCAGACTCTGTTAAACATTTGGTGGGCGAAGAAGAAGGGATATTAAAGGTCTGACTATCACAACCGTCATTGCCTTGCCATCGTGCGTGCATTTGTGATTTTCCGGTGTGAGATTGTGTTGTTAACGTTCAGAATATGAAATCAACAAATTTCAATGACCTTTTTTTGTCCATTATGAAGTTAATAACAGATACGAAATCGAAAAATTTCAGAGACATTTTAGACAGAACCCTAGTTTTTCTATAGTGAAGGGTGTGCCTCCATTCAGCAGCTGTGTTAGACATTTGTGAGTGTAATCTGCAAAAGAACGGTGTTTGAAAGGCTGATTGTGGGGATCGTTCTAATTGTATCCGTCATTGTCCGAGTGTAAAAGTTGCCTGTGTGAGGAACGACGTGAACACATCGTTTCGCCGGTGTGATAAATCTTTCACAAAATCCCTTTCACTAACATTTCAATCAAACAAAGTGATAATAATTTATAATTACAATCTCAATAAACAAAAAAAAATTGATTTCTGGACAACTCAACATCCACAGCAGAATACATTTGGCTACAAGAGCCTCCATTTATTTGCCCAGAATCCTCGACCGTATTGCAATCACCGGAACTGGAACCAAAAGAACACGCTCCCCCCATCAACCATCACGTTGTTATCGTTTTCAACCATTCTGTCTACAGCACCACCGTCCTTACATACTCAAGTCATACACTGATCCGCGTCCTCAGCCACCTGAGAAAATCTCACCTTTTCTGTTTCTGTTTCTGTTTCTTCAATTACAAATTAGGGACAAGAAACCAATAAACGATTTTTTTTTCAAAATACGAATAAATTTTGGGACTCATTATTAAATTATTTCTAAACCTCATCAAGTAACAGGTATTAAATATGTACCGTTAATTATTTAACTAATATATCCAACGGTACATTCAGTTGCCTTAAAAATAAACTACCCACTGGGTGCTTCACCCTAGTCGCGGTGATACCATGAGCATCATCATTTGATTCATAATCTCCTTTTCTCATACAGTGAAGAGTACATAACTTTACCATGAAAAGATTTCATTCAACAAAAATGAACCATGCTTTATGTACTTAAATAGAGCAATCCAAAATTGAAATCCAAAGTTACAAACTTTATTGAAGTGGCGCGAGGAAGGTAGCAAATCAACAAAGGAAAACAATTTTGAAGGGAAAAAAAAGAAATGTGATTGTCGATATTTTTAATTTTAAATGGACAAAAAATTGAACCGAGGCATGAAAATTTAAGAGAAAACTTAAATTAAGCATCGAATTGCATGCAAAAAAATCATTCGCGCTCAGAAAATACAAGAATTTATCAAGAAAGAGATTCGTGAGAGATGTGAAATTAGGGTTTCTACTGTCGACTTTACTTTATTTTAAAAGTAAATAATAATTTATAAAATTGATAAATTAATTTAATTAATAAATTTATATTTGACTAGGAAAGATACAAAAGGGTAGTAGCCACTCTATGATTAGGAAAGATAATAAGGCACATCATCAGGAAACACACGACGATTTGCAAAAAAAAATAAAATAAAATTGTGAGATGCTTTTATTTTACAAAAATTTATAGGAATTAAAAGCAAAACTCGTTAATTTTATAGAGACTAAAAATATATTTTACCCTAAATTTATCATCTATTTTCTCGATAAATGGTTAAAGCTAGGTGTGATTTTATGTCAGTCTTTATGTTTATAGTTTTAAAGACTATTTATATTTTTAAAAATAGAAAATTTAGAAAATTTATTTTACAGACAATTTTAAAAATAGTCTTAAAAAGTGGTTGTTTTAGAAAATTAATCTAATATTAGGAAAAATAGTATTTAACCCCCCATAAACTTTTAATCAGTTGTAAATTACCATCATAAACTTTTAATTTTTCTCAATTAATCCTTAAACCTTTATAATTATTAAAATACACCCTTCTATCAAATGAAAGTTAAATAGATAACAGAGCTAATATGTAGAAACACACAGGAAAACACTAGAAGGGGGTTGAATAGTGTTTTTATAAACTTAGCGTTTTTATGGAAACCTTTCGTAAAGCAAAGTTTAAAAAGTTTTAATATTAAAAGATTACAAGTATTCTTTTGTTCACCAAGCCTCTTCAGGCTCTACACAACAAGTATTCTTTGTCCTACTGAGTCACTCCTAGCTCTAACAAGTATTCTTTGTCCTACCAAGTCACTCCTGGCTCTAACAACAAGTATTCTTTGTTCTACCAAGTCACTCCTGACTCTAACAATTAGTATTGTTTGTCCTACCAAGTCACTCCTGGCTCTAACAACAAGTATTACAGAGAAATTTTGAACTTAGAACACAAGTTCTTCGTTCTGGGTGTACAAGAAATTACAGAGACCTAACTCCAGATATGAAAGTTTGGTTGTACAAGATATTTTCAAAAAAATAAATCCTTTAGGGATTTTTTACAGAGTTTAGTGAAGATTTTGGGCTAATACAATTTTTTCAGCTCTTCATGTGTGCGTATGTTTCTTTAAAGAATGATCATCCCCTTTTTTAGCTTCAGGAGTCTTCTGATATTTATAGGCTTTACTTCATCTTGAAGAGCGTCGTTGAGAAGTCTGTAGTGAGATAACATTAAAAGCATTTTATCCCGTTGAGACACAACCACTGTTACCGTACTAGGTTGCAGTATTATTTTGACTTCCGTGACTGCTGCAGAGCAGCATTTCTCCTTTTGTGCTTCCAATTTGAATTGCAACCAAAAGTTGCCTTTTGTCTTGCTTTTTCTGATGTACTGAGGTTGCATGTAGTTGTGGTATTGGCTTTGACTTTCCACGTTAGATGTCTTTGTACTTCATACAGACTTCGTCTTCAGATGGGAACCATTGTCTGAACCACTCTTACTTCAGACAGATCCTTGATCTTCAGAACTTGAGTCTTTAGAATTTGACCAACTTCAGATCATAGCTTCGACTTCAGACAGACTTTCTTCAGAAGCTCTCTAAAATAACATAACTTTGAATATATTTGTTGGGAATAAAGTTCTGAGTTTAATTAAGTTTATAATCAACAAAACTAAGTGTTTTGGTGTCTTAGACTTTGAAAATCTTGAGACTCAACAGGAGTTGTAGTGGGGATATTATTTAGGAATAAAGATGGAATGCCTATAGTAGCTGCCACCAAAAGCAACTCGATTATTTGACAACCCAGACTTGCAGAGGCCATGACACTCAGCTAGGCGATGGATATTGCATGTGGCCTCCTTTTTACCCATGTTGAATTTGGGACTGACAATCTTCAAGTAGAGCAACAATGGAAGAACACACCACACAATCTTATCATATTTTGGTGATGTAGTTCGAGATCGCAAGCTTAAAGAAAGTGAATTTACTTTTGAAATTTTAGATTTGTTCCTAAACATGTAATAAAGTAGCTCACAACATAGCTACATTAGCTTTTTTAGTCTAAGAAAGTTACTAGACATAAGAGATGCTTCTGCCTATAGAGAATTGATTCAATCTGATGTAGTTCCTTTCAATTCTCAATTAATGAAGCATACCCCACCATTCAAAAAAGAAACTTAAAACCAAACCAAACCACCCTTAAAACATCCTACCATTCAGTGCACCAAACAGGTTAAAATTTGATTTTGAATCGATTTGAAATCCAAATAGCCAAATTTGACCAAAAAACAATTTTTTAAAAAAAAATTAAACCATAATACTATCTTGGTTCAGTTTGGTTTCATGCACACCCTTACCTAAATTTGATTTATTGCCATTCCCACATAAATCATACTAATTTGTTATTAGTTTCATTTCAATCTAATTTTTTTTGTATATTATAATCAATCATTTCTTATTATCTTATTAAATTAATTTTTCTGATTCCATATCATCATCATCATCTTTATGACATTCTAAAGCGAGATTTTATTAATTTACCATTTTGTATTTCTTGAATATTTAATTATTAATTTTATTTTATGCAGCATGGGGAAGGATTGTACAATATTACATACCTCAATTTTAAATGATATTAAAGAAGTGCTTGATATGTATAATCTATATGAAAAAACAAATAAAATGATCATAGACTTATTACATAAAAATGATGTTTTCAAATGTCAGGTTAATGATAAGGATTATAGGGAAAATAAGTCATGATGGTAGGAGATATATTGTATGTTTGGTTAGGCATTGAGATAGGACCAAACTCAAGTTTGGACCTCTCAGCGCAACTATTTATAGCATTGGAAACGTGAGTTTATCACGTTCCAACACTAAACCAAACATAGCCATAATCTACCCACTACATATGAAGTTGTTGCACTTATTGTAGGAGATTTTAATGTTGTTGATGCTGAAAAGGATGTTATTGTCCAAACACAAGGAGGTTACTTGTAGCATATCTCTACCTTAAGTTTGCTTGTCTTACATTAGAATATTATTTTTTATTCCTGTGCGGATAAGATGGTTATTAAGATGATATTCCGCTTAATACACTACAACATTTTTCACTTTAGGCTACGACTAAAAACCGTGGCCGAAGACACTAAAACCGAGGCGTAATGGTTCAAACCACGAGTTTTCAGCTGTCCTTTATTCGATTGTGACCTATTCCAATAGGCCATAGTTTTTCACTTTCGGCCACACTTCTATAAAAACGTGACCTAAAATAATAGAACAGACCATGGTTTTCATGATAACTTTTAGATCTCTGTTTTATTTGTTGAGGTTTACACCACGGTTTTATTGATGTACTATATGTTTAAACCACACCTATTCAAGTGTGGTCATATATTTTATACCACACTTTTGTAATCGTGGAACACATATACATTAGCTATGAATATTAGGTAATAATTATATAACTGTGGCCTATACATTTTAAGCCACAGTTTTTTAGATGTAGTCATTTAATTTCTATTTAAGTATGACCACACAATATATGCAATAGTTGTTAATCTTGAGTTTAGGTAACAATGATTTTATAGGATTATTTATTTAAGGCTTACATAACTTTTTGGTCTCTATGAAATATGTGATTTTTGCTTTTGGTCCTTATAAAATTATTTTTATTCTTCTTATCCTTATAAAATTCAGAAATTTTGAAAAAAGGTCCTTATTACCACTTGTCATGCATCTAATATGCCACATAAGTAATTATGTTGAGGTGACATATGATGTGGCATCTCAAGATGCATGACACGTCATCAAAAAATCATAATAAGGACCTTTTCCAAACTTTTCAAATTTTATGAGGACCAAAAGAATAAAAATAATTTTATAAGGATTAAAAACAAAAACCACTTATTTTACAGGGATCAAAAAGTTATTTAAGCCTTTATTTAATTCACATTTATATGAATGTCATTTGTTAGTTACAATATTTAATTACATATAATGGGCTACTATAAACAATGTTTAATGATGATATTAAATTTGAAAAGTAATAATTCAACCTGTAGATTATAATGATTATATATAGAATTATAATAAATATTTAATTTAAATAACCCAAATGCATATTATGCATAAACACTTGCATCAATTCTTCTCAATTCTATAAACTTCGAAAGTTTAGAAAATTGACATAAACCTAAGAAATAAAAATGATTTTCTTCTCTCAAATTCAACACATAACATCCAACAAAATTACAAATTTCAAGACATTTAATGAACATTATTTTTCTTCCATATCTTCGAGATGATCTTTTTTTCTCTACAACCTATAAACATGAAAGCATAAAATTAATTTTGTAAGTTGTAATAATAATAAGTCAAGACATAAATCTACCTAAGGTTGAAGTTTTATAACTTTTTCATGACTGGATTAGTATTAGTTTTTAACCAAAGACGGATTCACTTATGCAGAAAATATACCCTGACACCTTGTGTTCAATTTTTCATAACTATATACATTCAAATGACATGGGGTTTGTTTGGTTGGAAATCTAAGACATAAATCTACATGAGGTTGAAGTTTCATAAATATTCCATGACATGATTAGTACTAGTTTTTAATCAAAGACAGATTCTCTTGTGCAGAAAATATATCCTGGCAACTTGTGTTCAAATCTGCATAACTTTAGCTATAAACATTCAAATGACATGAGGTTTGTTTGGTTGGAAAAATAAGACATAAATCTACCAAAGGTTGAAGTTTCATAACATTTTCATGGTTGGATTAGTGCCAGTTTTTTTTATAAAAGACAGACTCACTTATGCAGAAAATATATCCTGACACCTTCTATTCAACTTTAGCTATAGACATTCAAATGACATGGGGTTTGTTTGGTTGGAAAGATAAGAAATAAATATACCAAATATTGAAGTTTCATAATATTTTCATGGCTGGATTAGTGCCATTTTTTAATCAAAGACATATTCACTTATGCAGAAAATATATCCTGGCAGCTTGTGTTCAAATCTGTATAACTTTAGCTATAGACATTCAAATGACATGGGGTTTGTGTTGCAAGCAAAGAAATGCAATCTTTGAGGTTTCACCCATTACAAAACAAATAAGGAAGAATTTAAAGATACAGAAGTAGAACACCAGTCTCATTCTCAACATGAAATATCCAAACGTAAATTATAATTTACCTTATTTGCTTTCTTGGCATTGTCTCACCTCTAGAATACTAGCCTAATCTTAACCTTTACAATCCCAAAAGTTTAGAATAATTTTTGACATTATTCATAGATTAAACCTACTTATTTTTATTAGATCATGTCATGTTAATAGAATAAGCCACATTATTTCAAAGAAAAACCATATAGACAGAAAGGAGTACATTTGATGATGCAAGCTTAAATAGTAATCCTCCAACCTGTTTCACGATTTTTTTGTTTGAAAAATAAAAAAAGTTGACAAGTTTGTATCAGAGAAGGCGTGTTCCATTGGTTGCACGTGAAGCTTGGTAATAGGAAAGGACTTGGATTGGTGGGAAACTGTTTAACATAGGTGATCGAATGGATGGGAGAATTGTTGAGGATCCTGATGGCTTTGCACTAGCGGGGAAAGGGTTTGTGTATGAAAGTGATATTCAAATTTTGAAATTAGTTTCAGAGGGATTAGGGAATTGAAATAAACTTAAAAAAAAGGTAGTTTGTGATGGTAATTCTTTTAATTATTTTTAACTTATTTCTATTCCTTTTTAATAGGAAGTTTCATAAGGTATAAATAGATGAAGTGGGTTATTTTTCAGTCACCGCTTTATTCATCCTAGAAGTTATATTCAAGAAAGTTGAAAACTTGGTTGAGGGGAACAATGGCTATGGTATTAGGGATGTATCACCCGATTAGGGACATGTGTGGACGACGTGAGAACTGGAGATTGAGGGTGAAACTGGTGAGAGTGTGGAACATGACTCCTGTTGCTAACCCTCGCGAAGCATATGCAATACAAATGGTGTCCGTGGATGAGGAGGTATTCTGCATTAATTTCATGCTTCTTAGTCCATTAAATTTGTCGTTATATAGGGTTTGTTGAACTGAATGGTGTCTCCGATTTTACATGATGCGGGGAGGAAGGATAGAGGCAACTATTCCGAAGCAACACATGATCAGATTTGAGCATTCTCTAGTGGAGGGAGAGGTCTACAAGTTAACTAACTTTGGTCTCCTTCGCAACGGTGGGAAGTTTAGAGCAGTTGTGCATGATTTCAAATTGGTGTTCAATGCCACCACAAGATTCATTCCTTGCCAACATTTCTCGATTGCGTTCACTGGATTCTCGCTTATGAAGACGACTGACATAAAGAAAACCAATGGCCATTCTGAATACCTTCTGGGTGCCTCAATTTTTTTATACATTATATATTAACGCACAGACCCCAAACCATCCTTTGTTTTCTAACTCTACTTTCGGTCTTCTGTGTTCCAGATTTCATGGGATTCTAACTGCAGTATCCGAAGAGATCATTTTGGCCAAAGAGGGCAGGTAGACACGCCTCATGCTGCTTGATTTCATTAACGAGATGTAAACTTCCTAATCAATTCATAGAATATCATCATTTAATTTTTTTTTTGACATGTCTGTGATGCGCATTTCACCTCCCCATCTGTTTTCTATCTTATGTAACATACTATCTCATGCATCATTTGCAGGGGCAAAATTCGATGTGCAGTGTTTGGAGACCTTGTGGATGTGGTTGCTAGCTGCCTAACTCTCCCTCGAATTGGACTTCCAGTTGCAATAATACAGCTCGCCAAGGTCAACATCTACAAAGGTTTTTACTTTTATTACTTATTGCTACTCCATTTAAGACCACATAGCTGTCTTTTAATTTATTTAGTGAGAATGTGACCTCCCCTGTACATTCATATGTAGGAGAGGTTGGAATACAAAATGTGATGAATGCATAAAAAATTCACTGGAATCCGGATGTAGTAGATGCCATCGAGTTCAAAAATGGGTATGTTTTTTTATGTCCGTGCATTCCCTACATGTCCTTTCCTAATTATTAACTTAATTTTGTATTGCTTTCTTTAGCCTTGCCGTTCATGAGATCGAAACTGATGTTGCAGTCGCAACCATTAGTGACAGAGCTCGTCCCATATCACTCAAGGACGAGTTCATGAAGTTTTACCCGAAGAAGACCGTGGGACAGCTACAAGAATGTGCTGAGGTTCATTCCCCTGTCTTTATTCCACTCTATATATTCAATCTACCATGTTTCCAAATTTGTTCACGCTCTATGCGTGGGTATACGCATTGTCCAATAACTCCTTTTTCCATGTTCATAGGATGGTCTGTTTGTCATCATGGCCACCATTGACGAAGTGGTGCAGGAGCGTTTTTGGTGGTACATGTCATGTGCCTGCATGAGGTCCGTGTCTTACGATGATGATGCTCATTTCTGTGAATATTGTGGGAATTACGTCTATGAACTTACGCCGAGGTGATAGCAACCATATCTCACATATTTATGCTTAATTAATAGTCTCGCCAACCACTCCTTATTTTGTTGTCATATTTTGTTCGCAGATACAAGCTCAAAGTAACTGTTATAAATGGAACAGATACTGTTAATTTAATAATGTTTGACTCCGAGTGTTATGCTTTGTTGAATAAGTCATGTCGTGATCTTTTATCTGAGAATAAGGTGACAATAACATTAAATGCCCTGTGTTATCATGCAAATCTTTGTTTCTCCATTTAAATTCTCACCATTAAAGACATTGATCCTCATGTTTGTCTTTATTTTTGTAGCCTATTAAGTCTATTGCCTACCCAGCTGACATAACAAACTTGATTGGCAATGAGTTTCTATTCTGAGTTGAGAGGAAATGAGACCCTACATTTTCCTTTGATGAATCCTTCTGAGTAAAGAGGGTGTGTTCCAACCCAGACATCATTGCCGGATATAGGGAAAGTTTGGATGAAGCCACCCCCTTAAGGTCTGCATGTGAATCATTTAGTAAAAAATTTAACTTTTATTTACAAATACTCCCCTTGCTTATCGGACAGTTGTGGCTAAATGTGTATTATTTTTCATTTCCCTTTACCAGATGAAGTTTGTTCCAACCTTTACCAAGATTGATGGCTTTGATGCAAAGAGGTGTGACATGGAATCAGTACTGAGACCAATGTTGGTCCGATAGAGATGGAGGTTGCCCCAATTTTGTGCCTTGCATCCTCATCTGCGGGCGACGAGTGTGTCAGTTCACAAAAGAAGGAGATTGACCAATCTGTGGATGGGCCATTTGAGAGGAAAACAAGGGCCAAGGTGAAAGGGTTAAAGATGGAACGCTCTTGAGCTGTCTGTGGGGTCACAGGTGTTGAAAATGTTTTTTGTGATGTGTATATCTTAAGTTACTTCCTATGGCCACCCTTTTTTGTTGATGCGTGGGGGTCAATCCATGTGCACTTTTGGGCATGCAGGATGTTTTTTGGAAGCCACATGTGTAGTGAACTTATCTAACTTTCTCTGTCAGTAGTTTAGAAAGGTAGTTCGTGTTTGTACCTATGGCTTGGCCCACTGCTTGGGCATGTACATTTGTTGTTCATTGTCCATATGAACATCTTTTGCTAAGTTGGTTAAGAAGCCTAAATCGTACTCTTTATTATGCACATGTTTATGTGGACTATGTTCTTTGTTTACCACTATGTTCGGTGGCCCACTTTTGTTTCGTCACTGCATTGCTTAATCATTTTTTTTTCACATTACATGCTGAAGAGTTTTGTTTGTTAACATGGTCAAATATTTGTTCCCGTTTAATAAGACTTCTAAATTAAATTTCTTTAAAGGGTCAAAATTTCACCAACTAAATAAATGCGAACAAACAAGTGTGTGGGCCTCTTAGCTTCCCCTGGACCATTCATGCAATGCACGTAACAAGTTTGTAAACCCATCACTTAAGCCCACATTACAGGGTTTAGGGTTTATTTATGATTGGCTTCCTCAAACAAAAACTATGACATCTTTGCAGGTTGCATTACAGGGGTATATTCAGGAATTGATCATACTTAAAGAAGCCACTCCTGGATGGATCCCGCTGAAAACTGGTTGCCCTTCTCTGTTCCTTTTATTCAATCAACTCACATGAATTCAGCAACAACCCCAAAGACATGGGTCTGGCTCCTATTATTTAACTAAATGTGAATCTGCTTTGCATCTGTCTGATTCCAACTTCACTTATGTTTAAGTTCTAAGTTTTTTAGGTTTATAACCACCCTCCTGTCCTCCCTACATGCATATCATTGTCCACTTTGTTGGTTTATGCTCACTTTCAATCATACAATTAGTCTCAAACAACTTAGACTACATCGAACAACAAAATATACTCACCAGCCCGTGCTAGGCACGAGCTACACATTAGTTAAGGACAAAGCTTCTAGTAACTAGTTGCAAATTATTGTCTTGCTCCTGACTCTTAATAAATCAAGTTTATATGGTAGGCAAAAATAAAAAGAAAAGAAAAGATCATTTAGAATTTTACCAATTTTCCAACCTTGGCCTCGGGTAATGGGTTAGTATAGTGTGACAAGTGTGTCCTCCGTGTCTCTGAATCATACTCTCCCACCATCCAATCAATTTTCTATTTATGCTAGCTTAACTAATCTTATTTGCTTGTCTTTTTGTTCTTCTCCACTACTAGACTTCTGGCTTCATTTTTTCTATGTAACACAACCACAAATATCTAATGTTTGGCTTCGTCTTTATGTAGGCCCCATGCCTTCAACCATAAGAAAGAATCATGAAATCAATCGATGATATTAAATAAACTAAAGATATTAGAACCACAAGATATATGACAAATAAAGTGACTAAGAAAGTATATTTTAACATTTTGAAATAAAAATATATCGAGTAATATGATATTTAAGTGTAAAAGGAAAATAAATGTACTACTATATAGATGTTATTTAAAACTACATAAACTGGAGCCCTATATTCATAAAGTATATACAAAATTAGTAAACTTTGATGCACGCTAATTCATTAAGAGCCAAATACACCAAATTGAACCCTTTTGGTTTAAACTTATGTATGCAAAATCATTATTCTCAAAAAATCTTTGCATTTTCAAAACTTTAATTAAACACCCTTCAAGAGCACTTCACCTAAGCATGGTGAGACTTTTTCACTTTTGAATTATCCATATTTTGAAACACAACCAACAACGTTTATGCAAGACACGTGTATACAGTACCTTGCTTAGTAATTGGCAATTCAAATTGTTGCAGACCTTGATATGGACCACCATATTGTGCACTTTTTACACTTGTTAGTCCTATTGTTGTCTCAAGTGCTATCATGATCCTTCAAATTGTTGTAAGCTTGCTGCTTAACTCTTTCCACCAAACGTTGTCAATGAGACAAGTGTCTTAATCACATTTAGTTACGAGGTACTATTATACACGACTAGGTTTTGATATGGCATGAATCATTAAATTTAAGCATTCATAAATGAGATAGTAAAGTTCACTTCAAATATTCACAAATATTAGGATCAGATGCAAATACAAACATTTCCTTCCGAATTCAGAGATTGAATAAAATTGCAATATTTTACTCCACACACATGATCAATATATATTAATTTTTTACCTATTGTAATGAAGATTGATTGTTGGTGTACAAATGTAGAAGATTAGTATATATATTCGTTGAAGACCCCATCTCCTTCAACCATCAGTCGAAGAAATCATCGTGCTTTACACAAGGTGTCCCCGTCCCCAACATTGAAGTTCGAAGTCAGCCTGACATGAATGGATTGCAGACGAAACCCAAATGTAGCAAAGTATGAATAATAAGAAGAAGAAACTGAAATGCAAAGGTGAGAAGAGAGAAACCATGTAAGCAATCAAAGGGAAGAAGCTTACGGGAAACTTACGAGGTTTGTCGCGTGTTTGAATGTTTCCAGTTATGAAGCAATGCAATCCAGCCAGAGTCCATGTGGTTTTGGCGAAACTTGTGTGAGATGAATTCAGTAATAGATATAGAGATTGGGAATGGTGATTTTAGATTTTGGCAGCAAGATAGAAATTGGGGACGCTGATTAAGAATTTTTTATACTGAGTGAGAAAGGGTTTCAAAGAAAACAAAGAGGTTATGTGAAATTTTAATTTTATTTAGATCGTGCCTAATTTTTTTTCCTGGGTTTTATTCAAAACAAAATCTTATACTACATTTTGCTGAGCGTAGCCTATGATAAATGTTAAAAGCTACATGTCTTTAACTGTGGTTTAAAACATTTATGATCTAAAACAGTGGTCTACTTATGAGCTATGGTTTAAAAATTTGTGGCTAATATAAATAGGCCACGGTTACATAATTTTAATTTTTGAAATGGCAAAATTTTGTATATTGTCATCCACATGTCTAAAACCATGGTCTATGGTATGTTTCAGCCACAGTTTTTTAGCCGTGGACTTGAAAATTGTGGTCTAAAGTAAAAAATGTTGTAGTGATAAGTAAACAAATGAAAAAACACATCAAAACATGAGAATGAGGGTTGAATTGTGTTTCTAAACCTTTTTAAGTTTTCTTAAAGACTTTTCAGAAATTGGGTTCAAATGGAACTTTTAGACAAGTTATTAAAACAAGTTGTTTGAAGTGTTAACCACTTGTCTAATGCTTCGGACAAGTTTGTCTTCATAAGCAATTTTCACAATTGTTTTCACAACTAAGTTTAGAATTCACACTTTAACCCTTGACTAGTTCAAAAGAGATAAATTATATTAACGTTAACTTACAAATAATGGTTAGGAACACGTGCACCAATATTTATCTTGGTTCAATCACAACCATAGTGAGCTACGTCCAGACCCTACAACTCTTGATTTAACGTCTTAATTCCATAAACCTATAAATAATGCTCATTGGAAGCATATTCCCAAATTTACAGAATTATTTTTTTGTGACATTACCGATATCGTTAAACAATTACATACAATGTGCTCAAGTAATTCTAACGATTACATAAGATCAAATCATAATTACAATTCAAATGCCACTAAGTGGCCCAAAATATAAAAGTAGGTAATTTCAGTCAAATCCCATACATATCCATGAAAATATAACTATAAAGCAAAAGGAGAATGTGAAAAAGTGGAAGGATCCCCTTGTGAACTCCCAGGCTCTCCGGTCTTGCATTCGGGCGAGAACCCTACATGTCTAAAATGAAACCACAAACATGTGGTGAGACTAAAGTCCCAATGAGTGCATACATACATGCAATGTAGGAAAGGCATGCAAATGTAAGTGCATCAATAAACACATCATCCATCATACTAGGAGCATTTCCAACAACATAATAAACTCACACTAAACTATATGGGTTTTTCTACTTATCCGTTTTCCATTGGATAGATAGGAGCTCAGTATTCAAGTGAGGAACGTCTTCCCCACGATCATGAGACCTCATTGTTAAACAAGTGTTTTCAAACAACATGACATTTATACCTTTTCCCCTTTTTTCCCATTTTCCATTTTGATCAAAGACACATGAAGTATTTATTTCTTGAATATGAGAGGTTTCATGAGTACATAATGAATAACCAAAAGCATGTGGACATTCTCTCAATCCTGGCATATATTGGGTCATGAAGATCAAAACCCTAACCCTAGGCATTTAGGCCTTTTAAATCAATCAATCAAATCATAAGTATAACCACCACAACAACTCATAATTAAAGAAAAAAACCATTCACAATAAATTAGAGAAAGGGAATACAAGAGAAGGGATCATGGAGGATTATCAAGCAAGATGAGAGTGGGTAGGTGGTATACACTCACCTCTAGAGACAATAAACAAGGGGGTTGATGATTGGAGGTGGCTCGCTCCTCCTTGGTGGGTCACTTCAAGGCTCCTTCTTCCTCTCCTCTTCTTCTTGCTATACTACAACACAATGGGTTGAGAAGAAAGTGTTTTTAGAATGAGTCAAATGATCCTAAAATGTTCTAAAAAAAACTGAATCACGCGTACTCATTCAAGAGAAACATTTTCGCTTGAGTGAGAATCAAATAATAAGCTCTTTGTTGCATTCTCACTTAAGCGAGAATCATATTTTAACTTGGGTGAACTTTTCTCTCTTGAGTAAAAATCAGACAGAAGCACCCCTAACTCTGGGCCTATTTTTTTGCTTGAACGAGAATTCTCTCGCTTGAGTGAAAATATTAGAAGATTTTTACCCCATTTTATCTGATATATTCACTCAAGCTAAAATGCTCTCGCTTGAGCAAAAATCTCTCAGAATTGAATTTCCAAGTTTCCATTCCTACTCGCTTAAACGAGTCATTTCTCGCTTGAGCGAAAAAGGGACAATGTTAAGCCCTTTTTACAGTTTTTAACCCTCTTTCACCTAATTCCTTTTATGAAAACCTTTTTTATTTCTAATTTCACTTATGAAAATAATTTGAAATTTGGGATGTTACGCTTGACAGGATTTCCACTAACTCATAAAGATTATAAGTATTATTTTCACCAATCCGCTTTAGACTCTATTACAGACAAGTATTCTTTTCACACCTAATCTCTTCGGGCTCTATACTCATAAAATGTTTGAATAAAAAGAGAAGTTTCTCTCAAAGAAAAATTATTCAAAGAGAAAAACTAAGTTACAATAAATGATTGAACTTGGTACATGATATGAAAGTTTTGAACAAGATTAAATGGACAGTAGAGACAAAGTATATGGAGTTCATAATATGAGATCTCCCGGTATGCTCAAAGGCAGGTGTATTAGATACTTTTAAAAAATATTTGTTAATAAAACAACAATTGATCAAGATGGATATAATTTATATGGAATTATGGATAATTGATGAATTATATGAAAATGTGACCTTATTAACCACAGATTTGTAGTGCCATATAATAGGTATGTATTGAGATATAATGCACATATAAATCTTGAAAGGTGTAATCAATCACAATTGATCAAGTACCTTTTCAAAAATGTGAATAAAGGCCATGATCATGTTATTGAAAACTTTTATGAATCTTCCACGGATTACATTGATAATCAATAGGTTGACAAAATAAAATTGTACTTTGACTACAAGTATTTGTCATCTCGTGAGGCAACTTAGAGGATATTTTTCATTTGAACATTCACTTCAGATAACCTTTTGTCAAGGGATTATCATTTCATTACCTAATTAACAAATTGTAATCATTGATGATAATGATTCCAAATATCATGTTCTTGAAAAGCCACAAGTTCATAAATCTAAATTTTATGCATAGGTGGAAGTCAAAAAAAGATTTTCAAAAGTAAATAATCTTAGATTTTCTAAAATTCCAACAAATTTTGTGTAGAAGTAGATTGAGCATGAGTGGTGTCCTTAAGAGCAATGATTTTCTAAAGGTATGTTGCATTTTATTCCTTCTGGTAGTGGAAAACTTTACTATTTGAGGATTTTTTTAACTAGAGCTAGAGGACCACAATCTCTTGTTCATATAAGAACTGTGAATAATGCCACATATCCTACATTCAAGGATGCTTGTTATGCTTTGAGTTTGTTAGACAATGATAAATAGTACGTTAATGTTATTCTAGAAGCAAGTCATTTGAGCACTGTAACTTTTTTCAGAAAGTTATTCACAACTTTATTATTATTATTATTATTAAATCAGTTCTCGTTACCAGAATTTGTTTGGAATAGATCATGGCAATATCTTAGTGATGATATTTTGTACAAACAAATATTACTTTTTAAGCATGAAGGTAAAATTTTCATCTTTTTTTTTTTATCGTGTTGATGTCAAATGTGAATGTTAAAAAGTTACTTTCATTATGTATGATTTTATCTTTAACAATTACTTTCCCTTTTATCAATTGATGACAGATTTGCTCTTCATAAAGGATGAGTTGAAAATGTTGACCCTTGCAAAATTAGATAGATTGTTACAGAATAATGGCAAAAGCGTGGCTGAATACCATATACCGTATTGACTAAATGTCAATATGGTTAGTGAATCATTTAATATGCTAATATTTGATGAACTTAATTATGATAAATAAACATTTGCTTCAGAGCACGCACAATTGTTGTCCAAGACGAGTTTTGAATAGAGGAAAATTTATGATAAATTCATGTTAACTGTTTCTATAAATAAAGGTGGATGTTTCTTTTGTTTTTTTATTGATATGGAGGAACAGGAAAAGCATTCATCTATAAAACTATTTCAACAACTATTAGATTTATAGGTGAAATTGTTCTAATCGTTGTCTGTTGCATCAAGTGGAATATAAGCGTTGCTAATTCTGAGAGGAGGAATAGTTCATTCAAGATTTCTCATTTCAATTAATATTGGTGAAAACTATTATTGAAATTTAAAACACAAAAGTATTTGTTTGAGTTAAATATTCAAGTCAAATTGATTATTTGGTATAACGTTGTAATGATCCATAGGCACTTTTTGAAGATGTCGATAAAACAGGCTTGTTTCATCAAGAGTTGCGGGGGATTGTTGGGTGGTAACATGATGTACAAGTGTGAGATCTTGCTTCTCAGGTTATATCATAGGCCTAAGAGACATGGTCTAAAATCGCTAGAGCATAGACTACGTGAATTGAGTCGAATTATTTTTTTAACCCTATCTGCTATTTTATTATGGTAGATTCTACGGCCCCGTTTAAATTTTATGGGTTGCCATCCAGTTCTTTTGTGTTTAATGTTTATTGGGACATGAGGTACAAGTTTCAACACATAAGCAATGAACATTTAAATTATAGTTATGCCCATTAACTATTTCTTATTTAATAGTAATACCCAAAATTATTTCCTTTCTATTATGGGATCCTGAGTCTTTGTTCAATGTCAATTTATTAACCCAAAAACCAAAATAGAGTTAAAAAAGTTAAAGGAATGAAATTGCGATGATCTTATATAAAGCAAAGTCATTTTCAATTTTTAGTGATCCCAATCCAAACACAACCCAAAGGATTATTTGGTTGGGTTATCTATGTTTTGGTTCTTTTTCTATTGTTCCTGCATGAGATATTGTAATATGACTTATATTTGGCCTTACCGCCTTAGAGCATGGATTGGTGTGTTTTGTTTTTTGGGCAGGTTTGCCTCTGATTGGTTGGGTTTGTCATTATCAGGGGTGTTCAAATCCAATCAAATCCAATTGGAACAGCAATAATCGATCCAAAAAACCGCAAACCAAGCAAACTGCAAACCGAAAAAATCGCAAACCGTAAAAAATCGAAATTTTTTATTGGATTGGATTGGATTTCGGATCTACATGTGAGAACCAATCCAATCCAAACCGATCCAAACTTTTTTAAACATTTTGATATATTATCATTATTGATATTATTTTTCTGTGATAATGTAAAAAAATTATTATTATGCAACTATATTTAACAAATAACGTTAAATCATGTGATTGAAAGCCATCAAGTAATTTGTGTGTTATAAGATAGGATAAGATAATTGCATGTTTTTATCATATTGGGTTTACTATAAGTGAATATTGTTATATGGACAATGGAATTGGGATCCACCCTCATATCTAACTAAGTATTTAAAGTTACGTACAACTTATTTATTCAAGAAACATTAACAATTTGGTAAAGCATAACTTTTCGGCTTTAAATTGGTAAATGATTAACGATTTCGGAAACTAGTAATGATGTCATAGTTTTACTTTCATAACTTCATTTTTTAGTTTATTTGAGAAACCGAAGTCCAATCCAATCCAAACCGATTAAAATTGGATTGGATTTGGAAAAAAATCAAAACCGATTGGATCATTAAATGAGAAAACCGAAATTATTGGATTGGATATTTTTCCCTCAAAACCGATCCAATCCAATCCGCGAACACCCCTAGTCATTATTAGGTTGTTGTTAAGCCTTTTTGGCCCTTATTTTGTGTTCTAGCATTCTATTCATGCCAATATTTATTTGTTTCCCACTCTGAAATTGGTGTGTTTTCTGTGCAATGCTCAATCCAACACTTGTTTAGTAGTTTCTGTTTTTCCTGTATTTTTGTTTGGTTCTCATTACTTTGTGTTTTGGTGATTTTATTTAACAAGTACGTTGATTCGTTGAATTAAATAGGAGTTAAATTGGTCAATAAGAGGAATGATTTAACCCGATCAGCTGAGGATTTGAGAAATTATATGGCCACCGTCGTGAGCTGTTTACCAGCTCGTGATAGGAATGGTCAGTGCCAGAATCTTTTTCCACATTTGATTTGGAGACATTAATCAGATTTTAAATTTGCTTCTCTATCGAGTGTTATGCAACAATGACTATGGACTTGGTTTTGAATCACTAACATTAAAACGACAACTACCAACACAAGGAATACAAAGAGTAGAGACTCAAAGGACACATAAATTCCCTAAATCACTAAAGAGCAACATGAGGGGGCTCATTCGCAAAATTAGAAAATCACCTAAACATTAACCAACAGGCAAAGAAAAGTCGGTAAGAAACACGTGGCACACCATTGTTGGGACAAGTCATGACTAGACCGGTACCCACTAATTATTAGTGGGACCAGAGCAATCACTTTTTATTATTTGTTTTATAGCATTGAGAAGCCTTAAAAGTAAATCATTGATTATGTATCATATGAAAAAAAAAACTTTTTTGGCTGTAAACATCCACGTCATGGTAGGACAAACTATCTAAGTACGAATTTTTTCCACCCACAAGATTTGAACTCGATATCTTACTTAAGGGGAATCAAACATGTACCATTTGAACCAACCTCATTAGTAAAAGAAAATAACCTTTAAAATTATATTTTTTATATTAAATATATAAACATTTATAAAATACCTTAGTCGATACTTTATTTCCCCTTTTAATTAGACTATAAATAAATCAGTTATTAATAGGAGTAGATATTTTAAATGTATAAAACTAGTAAAGAGTCTGTGCTATGCACGAGCTCTATATTCCGAAAACATGAAGCAAAACATGTGAGCATTTGAGGTGGAGAAAAAGATGTGACCATCCGAGCAGAAAATCCGAGCACAAAATAAATGTGTTGAAAGAGATAAAGAGGGAAAGAAGATGAAAAGGAAAAAAATTTGAACGGAGAACAAAAGCGAAAAGATGGCAACGTGAATGGAAAAAACTGACAATTATAATCCCAATGATATTTAGAGCCCCAATTAAAAATAAAAAATTTGATTAAATCGAATGAATAATGAAAAAATATTAAAATATCTATTAGATTGTATAATTATAGATAGATAAAGATAGTGAACATCAGAGCAGAGCATCCGATGTTAAGCAAATGTGGAACAAAAGATGTGAGCATCCAAGTTGGAGCATCCGAGCAGAGCATCCAAGCACAAAGTTCATGCGTTGAGAGAGAGAAAGCGGGAAAAAGTAACATTTAGAATCCCAATGAACAATAAAAAATTTGTTTAAATTAAATGAATAGTAAAAAAATTAAAATACCTATTAGATTGTATAATTATAGATAGATAAAGATAGTGATCATCTAATTTGGAGCATCCAAGCAGAGCACCTGAGGTTAAGCAAATGTGGAGAAAAAATGTGAGCATTCGAGCACAAATCTAATGTGTGGAGAGAGAAAGTGGGAAAAGTGACATTTAGAATCCCAACGACATTTAGAATCTCCATGAAGAATAAAAAATTTGATTAAATCGAATGAATAGTGAAAAAAATATTAAAATACATATTAGATTGTATAATCATATTATATATAGATAAAGATATTGATCATCCGAGATGGGACATCAGAGCAGAGCACCCGAGGTTAAGCAAATATGGAGCAAAGATGGAAAAAGTGACATTTAGAATCCCCATGAAGAATAAATTTTTTTATTAAATCAAATGAATAGTGAAAAAATTATTAAAATACCTATTGAATTGCATAATTATAGATAGATTATAGAGTACGATTACAATTACAATATTATGTGGATTTGAATATAATGAAGATGGTAAATGTTTAGTGCAAATTTTAAAATGTCACCATAGAGAGAATGATGCAAACCATAGTAGATGTTAATTTATTTTGCACTCATTGGTAGTGAAACCGAGACATGTTACATCAACTTTTTCTTTGATTTTAAGTAGCCTGAGCAATGCACATGGTTCGGTTCGGTTCAGTGGGCTCGTCGGATAGAACCAAACCAATGAACACCCCTAAATAATATATTAGGAAAATACACAATAAATTTGACGTAAATCAACACATTTTATTATATTACCACATCCAAACTTTAGTATTAATCTCAATAAATATATCTCTACTCATGTGTATCAATATCTACAAATTAATCAATATTTCAACAAATATATATGTACTCATGTGGATCAATATCTACAATTTAAACAATTTTAATGTAAATAATATATTAAAAAAATACACAATAAATTTGATGTAAATCAACACATTTTATTATATTACCACATCCAAACTTTAGTATCAATCTCAACAAATATATTTGTACTCATTAAACAATTTTACTTTGAATAAAAGAGATGACATGACTTTTGATAACAAGAAGTAATAATAATAATAAAATAACTAATGAAATATTTCAAAAATGCACCAACACATTTTATTATATTACCACATACAAATTTTAGTATCTATCTCAACAAATATATTTGTACTCATGTGTATCAATATCTACTAATTAAACAATTTTACTTTGAATAAAAGAGATAAAACAACTTTTGATAACAAAAAGTAGTAATAATAATAAAATAACTAATGAAATATTTTAAAAATGCACCATCACATTTGATTATATTACCACATCCAAACTTTAGTATCTATTTCAACAAATATATTTGTACACATGTGTATCAATATCTACTAATTAAATAATTTTACTTTGAATAAAAGAGATGACGCGACTTTTGATAACAAAAAGTAGTAATAATAATAAAATAACTAATGAAATATTTTAAAAATGCACCAACACATTTTATTATATTACCACATCCAATCTTAAGTATCTATCACAACAAATATATTTGTACACATGTGTATCAATATCTACTAATTAAACAATTTTACTTTGAATAAAAGAGATAACACGACTTTTGATAACAAAAAGTAGTAATAATAATAAAATAACTAATGAAATATTTTAAAAATGCACCAATACATTTTATCATATTATCACATCCAAACTTAGTATCTATCTCAACAAATATATTTGTAGTAATGTGTATCAATATCTACTAATTAAATAATTTTACTTTGAATAAAAGAGATGACACGACTTTTGATAACAAAAAGTAGTAATAATAATAAAATAATAAATAAAATATTTAAATAAATTGAATGAATAGTAAATTTATTATTTAAAAACTTAGTGAATTGTATAATAATAAATAGATAAATAGATTCTTACAGATGTTTCAAAATTTTGTAATACACTGTATTTAATAAAAACACACCAAGATATTTTTTAAAAGAAATAATGAGATAAACATGCACATTTAAAATATTACTATAAGTGTTTATTCTTGTAATAAATAAATGGGTTAAATATGTTTTTGGTCCCTAAACTTTCACTCGAATTTAATTTTGATCCCTAATTTTTTTTCATTGGTTTTGGTCCCTAACGTTTCCAAATCATTAAAATTAGTCCCTGCCGTCAACTCTGTTAAATATAGGGGTGACGGCAGGGACTAATTTCAATGATTTGAAAACTTTAGGGATCAAAACCAAATTCGGGTGAAAGTTTAGGGACCAAACTCAAATATGGGTTTGGTCCCTAATCTTTATTTTTCATTGTTTTTAGTCCCTAACATTTCCAAATCATTGAAATTAGTCCCTGCCGTCAACTCTGTTAAATATAAGGGTGACAACATGGACTAATTTCAAATATTTGAAAACGTTAAGGATCAAAACCAACGAAAAAAAAATAATGACCAAAATCAAATTCGGGTGAAATTTCAGGAATAAAACATATTTAACCCTGAATAAATTCTTATAAATAAATGAGCAGATCAGCAGAGTTTTAAAAATAATTTTCATTTTTCAATAAATTGACAAATATGCAGGAAGAATTGCCGTCAACAGGATCAATGAGACAATTCCAGCCAAAGCCAAGACATACGCACGCGACACTTTTTGGCACCGCGATCACTGTAATAATAATATAATAATAAATAAATAAAAGCTGTTCCCAACTATCCTTTCATTTTTTAATTCCGGGAAAAAGATCCACTGCTTCCAGTCCCCAACACAATCAAGCTTATGCGGACCCCAACAACCAATAATCTCCATGCCACCTGTCACACAAGCAGAAATCCTTTTGACATTTAACGTCGCTTTAAATAAAGTTTAAACCCGCTAATTAATTACCACTGAGGAGTGAGGAGCTAGCTAGATTTGAAATCGAAAGAAAGAAAGCGAGAGAGAAAGAGGAATTTGGGAAAATGGCGAGTGGAGGAGGTTATGGTGATGCGAACCAGAAGATAGATTACGTGTTCAAGGTGGTGCTAATAGGTGACTCTGCTGTTGGCAAGTCACAGATACTCGCTCGCTTTGCCAGGAACGAGTTCAGCTTGGACTCTAAAGCCACTATCGGTGTTGAGTTCCAAACTCGCACTTTGGTTATTCAACACAAGAGCGTCAAGGCTCAGATCTGGGACACTGCAGGCCAAGAACGGTTCTCTTCTTCTTCTCCTTCTCTTCAACTATCCTCCTTTATTTCCTAGCTATTTCGTTTTACTGCGGTTTTTCATTTTTGTTTATCAAGACCTAGAATTAATCATTAGTATTATTGTGTTTGTGGATCTTCTTTCTTCTTCTTCGGTTTTAAGTGCATATCAAATCATATCTGCATGCGTTGCTGTTACTTGTTATGTCTTTGAATTGGCCTTCGTTTCGGTTATGTTCGTTGCGGTAGTTGAATGCTTGATTTACTTCCTTCGTCTACGCTCGGATCGCGGTGAAGGAGTGTGTGTAGTTTTATTAGCTTTGAGTTCGATGTTTGTTAGATTTAGTTGCTGAGTTGATCTACTCTGCTGATCATGGCCGCATCATAGGCGTCGGTTTAATGTTGTTGTAATTTGGTTTCGTGTTCGCTGTCAACTTCATTTCAACTATTAGTAGTGAATGGTCAAACCAAGCTCAATTCAGCTTCATATGTTTTGCCTGTGGGAAGGGTTTTGAAACTCTGGATTGGGTAAACGGCTTAAAAGTGGCTACTCAACATAAGAGCTTATTCATATGCTTATAAGCTTATTTGAGAAGTTGTTGAAATAAGCTCAAAATAGCTTATAGGTAAAGTATAAGTGATTATTCATAAACTTATCCGAGAAGCTTATTGAAATAAGCTCAAAGAGCTTATAAGCTATTTTTATAAGTTTAACTACACATCTGTTTAAGTGTTTGTCATCAGATAAGTCTAAATAAGTTTCATAAAAGCTCTACCAAACAAGACTGAATTTAATTTTTCCATGTAAATGTTTTTATACTTTCATGTAATTGCGTGTTGACACATTCTTGAAATAGTTTGACTCATGTCAACCATAGATGTCAGAATTAAACCCTAAATATTATACCAACTTTGGTGTCTATTGTTTTTGCCTAGGTTTTGATTTTGAGTTTGTATGTGCAATGTGATTGACGCAGTACTAAAAGCATGAAAAGAAATAAGAGAGGGGCGGGGTGCTACATATTGATCTAGCATTTAAATTAAAAAAATTAGAAATCTAGTAAATGGATTTCTCGATTTTACCAGGGAATAAAGAAAATGTAATATTATTTGCAATTCAAAAGTAGAAATAAATAGATACTGGATCGTCTTGCAGTTTGCATGCCTTTTTATAGGCATATCAGAAATTTACTGGCAGGTAAATAATCTTTTAGAACTTTCCCAATAGAACTTTGATAATATCA
Organism: Sesbania bispinosa; assembly: GCA_026901365.1. NCBI lineage: Eukaryota > Viridiplantae > Streptophyta > Magnoliopsida > Fabales > Fabaceae > Sesbania > Sesbania bispinosa. The sequence goes on along the minus strand of QLOH01000707.1, from coordinate 127,413 downwards.
TAGTTACCTTAAATTATCCATTTTTCTATCTACCAGAGGTCAAAATTAAACCCTAAATATCATTCCTGTTACCAACCTTGCTTTTTACCTAGGTTTTCTTGTAAGATGATTTTGAGTGTGTATGCACAGTGTGGCTGATGCAGGACTAAAGCATGAAAATAAAGAAGAGAGGGGTGCTATTTATTTATCTGGCATTTAAATTAGAAATCTACTTAGCAGATTTCTGGACTTTACCAGGGAATAAAGAAAGTTCTATATAATAATATTCGCAATTTGCAAGTAGGAATATATGTTGGGTCGTCTTGCAATTGCATGCCCTTATATATAGGCATATTAGAACTTTTCTAGCAATTAAATAATCTTTTAGAACTTTCCTAATCCATATAATATGCTAATTGACCAACGGGGGTCGGTTCAAGTGGTACATGTTTGATTCCCCCTTAAACAAGGTCTTGGTTCGAGTCTTGTGAATGTAAATAATTCTTGGGAGAGCTAGTTCCACCATGATGTGGATGTTCCCGGTTTGAGCAAGATTGTCTCCGTGGAGAATATCTGCGGTTTATACCATAAATAATATACTAATTGAACTTTGATACTGTCATAATTACTTATAGCATGTTTGGTTTTGCTCGAAACCACGTTTGAAATGTGGATCCGGGCCAACGCTAATCTCAGTAGTGTTTGCTCGGATCCACGTTTCAAACGTGATTTTTGGGTAAACCAAACACACTTAAATTATCTGTAATAGCCTAATAGAATACTTATAAATGATTCCTATGAAATTCTGATAAAATTGTCGTGTTTTAAGTCAAAACAAGACTTCTCTTTTGTCCTGCATCAGTAACACTAGTTCCATGTCCTATGCATAAGGCATGACTTAAAACAGGTGACATAGACATATACTGTTGAAAATTTTCAGATTTCTTAATTAACTAACTGAAATAATGAGATATGTTATGCTAAATTCCAAATAAGATACAATTGTAATATTTTTGGCACTGCATCTGTATATTTTGCATCTACTTAATGGACAGCCATGTGGTTGGAATATATGTTAGAAAGTACACAGAACTCGCAGCTATTGATAAATATAATTCTTTTATTATTTAAATTTGTGCGGCTTTGTTGTCAGCGAATACGTTGAATGTATTATGTAATACTAGCATTTCTTATCTGTTTAAAAACCATTTTTTTGTAATTTTTGGCATATTTTTTGTGTAGTAACTGCTATTAATGGTTATGGATGCATAATTACATGTTTGCTTAGTTTTACGTTTGGTCTCTCTAATTTAGACTGTATGCAACCCTAAATATTTTTTAGCCAATCAAATTCTTCTATTTTTAAACTTAAACAAATATGCTCCTACCTTCAATTTTCTTTTGCCTCGATTAAAACCCTCAGATTCTCATTTTCTATCCAAATATTAGAGCATTTATAATGAATTTGGGATATGAAATTGTTTTAAAAGTTTAGAAGTCAGAAACTTAGTGGAAATTCAATAAAATTTTAAAGGTTTTTTGTAGGATGTGAGATTAGGATTTGAAGAGGGAAAATTTTGGGATTTTTTTTGGCTGAAACATAGTTATCAATCCCGGATAGCGGCGTGTAGCGGCCGACCCCCAAAATACTATAGTGGTATACCGCATAGCGGGATGACCGCTATTCTGAATTTTATGTTATAAGTTAGGTAATTTATACTAAATACATACAAATACTACAAAATTACTCAAAACCTTGACATATTCATAATTAGCAATAAAATGTCATAGGTCTTAACAAGTTCATACAAGCAAACAATAACAAAAGTCAAGGATGTTTGGGTCTTTGAGGAAAAAAGAAGTGGCAGAGGAGTGGGGTACAGAAATGTGAAAGGAGGGACTAGAAACAGGGGAAAAAAACCTGAGAAAGGTGCTGGACAGCAGCAACAGCACAGAAACGCCAGAGAAACGTACCGGAAGCCGCTGGAATGAGTCACCGGAGAGCTGCCGGGGAAACACGCAAATGGTGGTCAGAACAGAGGCTGGGTCGTGGGAGTGAGGGGTGAAAGAAGAAGAGTGAAAATGTCATTGAAATGGGGGGAGAATAGAAGAAGTCCTTAAGGAAGAAGTTTTCTCAAACAAAAAGTCTGAAATATCCCCATAAAAGTCATCTGAACGGTCACTTTTTGAGGGCTTTTTTGGAATTTTTCATTACTTCAGCATAGCGGCCAAATAGCGCCGCTACGGCCGCTTTTTTTCACCGCTATAGTGGCCGCTACGGCCGCTACAGTGAAGCGCGACACTGTGAGGCCCTGTATAGCGGTAGGGGGCCGCTCCGCGCCGCTACGCCGCTACAGCACCGCAATTGCACACTATTGACTACCCTGGGCTGAAATTTGATATTTTGGCTAGCGAGTTTTGAGTTGAAGGTTTAAAATGGTTTATCGATCCAAGTTGTGAAGATTTTGAGTAGAAAATGAGAATATAAGAGTTTTAAGTAGAAGAAAATGATGGAGGGACTTAATGGTAACAATTAGAAAAATTGAGGGATTAAATTTGCTGGAAAAATTCTTGGGGACCAAAATCACATATTAGTTGTAGTAGAGGGGGCTGAAGCTGTAATTATACCTTACATGTATTAATTTGTTTAGTAGTATAGTCTGATTTCATACTTGAAAAGAATTAAAGGAATGACATTTATAAAGCATTAAGGAGGACTTTAATAGGAAATGGATGGGAAAAATAGGAAGAAAAATGGGAATTTTATTGAGAATGCTCCTCTCCCTAACCCTGAATTGGTAAGATTTCATTTTCAGAATTACAATGGTATCATGCTCAAATAGGACTGGATGAGAAAGTAAGAACAGGAAGAGAAAACAGAGCGTTTATGTAGTATATCTCCTCCCAGTAACTCTGAATCGGTGATATTGCAGGGTCATGAAAAAGGTAGAAATCAATGTGTACAACACTACATTGAGTCTCTCTCAAAGCCCAGGAATTTGATAGTCATGACTGTTCCTCCAAATCCCCACTGCCACAAAGCTGAACCCCCTATCATTCTCTCCCTGCGTCTTTAAATCCTGCCTCTATCCATTCTTTTAAACTAACTAATGGGTCTGCTATTAAACTCTAACTCCCCTAACTAACAGAGATTGTCCCAATTGGCCTACTGTGCTCCCACTTATTTCTCCTTACATACTTTCCAAATTGGCTGTCTGCTACCACCATTGAATCAATTTTTTTTTCTCCATTATTAATTAGATATCATCATTACCCAATTTCCATTGGATTGGACTTGTAAATTAATTGTTTTTCCAGTATGCTAGTAGCACAGAATCCTGTGTAAAACTCACACACCTTGAGATTCAACACAAATGGAAGTATCTATGTGACTAACCATCGTTGGAAGTGGCATCATGGTCAATCTATGCAAAAAATACGCACTTGAAGGGGGGGCGGGCTGTGGATAATGCAACACATTTAAAATTAAAAATATCACTCATCAGTTCAATTATTTAGATACTGGCTATTTATAAATATTTTTAGAACTTCACAATTTTGGCTGATTGTCTTTCTGTCTAGGGTATCATTTGTTTAGTCTCAAGTCATTTGCATAAATGTTAGACCTAATATGTTATATGTGATACATAGGATTTGAAACGTCCTTTTTTTTTTCTGGTTAAATTTGTATATGTATCTGCTATAGTATGGATGTTACCCTAGTTATTTTAATCCGCTGGGTTTAGTAGTCCTTCCAGGATTTATTTTAGATTGAGTCTATGCTTCTTCAATCTTTGCATTATTAGTTATTTCTGAATTCTGATAAAATCAACTTGGCACCAACAGTTAACTAAGAAGTACACTGAATTCGAATATTGATTGCAGTCTTCCCTAATACATATTTAAATGGTTTATTCTACAGATATAGAGCAGTTACAAGTGCATACTACAGGGGTGCTGTTGGGGCAATGTTGGTTTATGACATCACCAAACGTCAGAGCTTTGATCACATACCTCGTTGGTTAGAAGAACTGCGTAACCATGCTGATAAGAATATAGTCATCATTCTTATAGGAAACAAAAGTGATCTTGAGAACCAGCGTGCAGTACCCACAGAGGATGCAAAAGAATTTGCCGAGAAAGAAGGCTTATTTTTCTTAGAGACCTCTGCACTGGAAGCAACCAACGTTGAAACGGCCTTCATGACTGTTTTGACAGAAATATTTAACATTGTCAATAAGAAGAACCTAGCTGCTGGTGAAAATCAGGGAAATGGCAACACGGCATCTCTGTCTGGCAAGAAGATTATTGTTCCTGGTCCTGCACAAGAAATCCCTGCTAAGAGGAGCATGTGTTGTCAGTCATCCTGACTGACTTCATTTATAATTTGTTTTTAATTTACTAGATTTAAATGGTTCGATGTTCCTATGACCAATTTTTAATAGCTTGGCGCGTTTCCTTTGTATATTTACATCATTCAAAATTTATTTTGCTTGAGTTGCTGATTTAAGACCTGCAGATGGAGCCATGGAGGTAATTACAGATTGTTTGGTACAATCCCTACGAATTTCGTAGGTGAGTTAGTTGGACTTGGAGCAGTGTTGATTGTAAAATATTGTCATGCCTATAGCCTAATTACAAGTCTGAACTTTTAGATATAGTTCTTTAAAGTTCTAGATTCAAGTCAATCAACATTGTTCCGAAACTTGTTAGAAGCATCGTATGAGGCGAAACAAGATTGCTGTAATATAATCAGTAATTTCATTACCTTTATGTCCACATTATTCTGGAGCTGCGTTTAGCTCGTGTCCAGTCCACTAGTCTCACAGATAATCAAGACGCAATTTCAACTTGCAAATATTGAAATGTTTTCTTGGTTTTAAGTATAATGGGACCAATCTCTCGTGTTACAATTTTGATTAACTTTCCGGAGTTATGGAGTACTGATATATTAATTTTCATGAACTTTCTGAAACCATAGAGTATCGATATTGATATATTAATACAAAAGTGAAGCAATGTTAGGTTTGCTATATAGAGCAGGACGAAGAAAAAAGAAAAATCATAAACAACTTTCATAAGTTAAAAACCTAGTTTAACTACTAATGAATGATAAATATTAGTTACGAGTTAACTATTCGCTTTTAACATCCAGTAGCTTCCACATCTTCGTTGTTACCATTCAACTCCTGTTCTTCATCTCCCATGTTATTAGTCTGTTTGTCCTCTTGCATGGAGGAGCCCTTTTCTGCTGTGTCTAAACGCATTAAAAGCCTTTCAAGCAGTTCTTGACATTCCATTGCAGTAACCATTATGGTCAAACTTGCCTTACCCTTCCAGCATCCAATGGCTATCGTTGACTCATCCACTTGGAGGGGCTCTGTAGCAGCTCTGTTCCCTGCAGAAAAGGTGGTGGTCACGTAAACAATCAAGTCAAGGAGTATTTACGTGTGCTGCATATCAAGGTGGTACATACCTTCACCCAGAACTACCACACAACATCCTGGCATTAGGTTTGCTGCCCTCTCACCAAACTCAGCATCAACAAAATCTGCAAATTTTACAGCTCTGTACTGCAGAAGATGCTTGAAGTCTATAGGAGATGCACGTAGAACCTGTTTGGTCATGTGAGGGAGGATAAGGGGCAGTCCTTCAGAGGTGATCCGGAAAGCACATGGTGCAGAGCTACCTCCACGTGACGTTTGTCTTTCCTGCACAGGAGGGCAAGTATATTTCAGTTCATTTTGTTATTCACAAGAACACCAACTAATCAAAGAACTTGTTTTACACCGACAGTCAAGGATTGACTAATAATTATTTTTTATGCAAAGTAACTATTTAAAGAAAAAATCTAAACGGACTATTTGGACACTATATTATATTACAATAAATAATCCATACCAATTATCATATCAAAATGAAACCACACAGTACTGTCCTTGATTATGATTCATATCCGATAAAATCTAACATGTATTTCAAACTGAGTCAGGAAAGCAGGAAAAGAAACAATTAACTACACAAAATCATGGATACTAATTTCTTCAATGTCAAAGTGTTCAAAAATTCATACACTATATTTTGCTAATAAAACCAGGTTTGACTAACTTTATTTCCGTACGTAGATGGCTTGATCTACCACCCTTACCTATGTAACTCTCCATCTGCCTCTACTCTATTGCATTGGGTTTATTTAATTTTAATCTAAGGAGCCTATGCAATAAATAAAATTATATAATAACAAAAACAACAATTCTTAATCAAGAAAAAAATTATACTTACAAAAATCTTCAAGCCAACGGAAGTTATCTTAAGTTGCTGCCCAACTGAGAAGTTCAACTCAAGAACATTCTTGACTGGCTTGGAGACATAGTAAATCCTTTTAACATGGTTTGTATCATTGTTTCTTGTTACAAGGTGACCATCCAATGGAAACTGCTTGTCAATACCATAAAATGCATTAATGCTGTTAATAACTACTTCATCTTTGAAGAGGATAATAGGGTCAATTCCTCTCCATTTGCCTTGTATCTGCAGCTTTCTTTTGCCTTGAGTGATCTTTGCTATGCTTTCTACATTGCGGGGCTCTTGGGCTTCCCTGGAATCCCCTTCTTCACATATAACAGGACTAATTTTCAAATCCTCTGTATTGGGTTCATTGTCATTTATATTAGCCTCTGAAACTTCTTCCAAAACTTCTTCATGTGTACTTTCTGATGGATTAATCTGCAATATTTGTGCAACCTCATTGCCCTGGTTTGCTGGTTCTACATGTTGTTTATCAATTTCTTTCCTACTTTTTACCTGAATTGCTGCAAAAGAGTAAATAATTGCAAACCTATTATGGCAAACAAAGGCATGTGTCAGAAGATAAATAAACATGTTAAATGTTAAAAACAAGAACCTGAAGGAATTAATCCCAATGTTCACCAAAATTCCTTGACTATCTTTATCAGGATTTGAGAGATAGGAAAACAACAGAAATCATACAAGAAATTACCTGGCAGAGGAGCAACTTTTTGCAATACAGCGACAAAGAAGGCTCCAGTGTTCTGATAATGGGGCACTAACCTCATGCATCGCTTAAGTGGGAAATCAGAAACTTCCTCAGTAAACTCATGCATCACAGGATTCTCCACTGCTTGAACACCATCTTCAGAATTTTCATTAACATCACCACTAATATCATCTCCAATGCCAATATTACCATTACTGTCACTGTCAATAACATCCTGATAGCTTCCACCATTTGGAAACATGCTGGGAAGAACTATATTTCTACGAAACTTGGGAACATCGTTGCAAGAGACAAATGACATGCCCTTGTCACATACCTGCATCTCCAAAGTCACACCTTCAGATGTGTTTAAATGCATACAGCTGTACAACAAACTTAACCCTTTCTAGTCTTCTAGATTTGGAGACATGAGCTTAATTACATACATAATACAACATTTTCTGCTGGAAATGCATGTTCAAGTTAGATAAACATAAGAATTTTCCATTTCAGAAAGTTTGAAAATCAATGTTTTCCATGTTGATAACTCGATGCCCATCGATGGACATCCAAACAGTCCAAAAACAAAAAATCAACAACCAACATTTCAAAAATAAGCTAAGCAGAAAAATAACAGTACAAGTCCATCAATTGGCAACGGATAACACCTTTTACTGATGAAACAAACATATCAACCAAGCGGTGAAAAGAGTTGTAACTTGTAAGAGATATAAGTGTCGAGCTGAACTAGGTTTTCTACCCACAGCCACTGTATGGGAGTTGGGAAGTATACTATATTAAAAATTTGAATAACCAGAGGGAGAAAGCAGAGGAAACATAGACAGCTGCACTCACACAACTTTCCTTCAAGACCCTTGCAGTTGACACATTTAAGAAAATTGAAAGAGTTCAAATAATAAGTCAAGGAAATAAATGGTCACAGATAACACAAACCTTCCATGTCTTAAGACCTGGCCGACGAATAAGTTGGGGAAGCTCATTAGAGACATCAACAAGTTCAACAGACCCTCCACACCTCCGCAAAACCTGCAATTGATTAGAAAAGTAGGAGAGAGGAGTGAATTAAGCCCAGCCACTCACTGTTTAAAATACTTAAAAGAGCCACGAGCAGTCTTAAGAGTATTTTCTAATAGACATCACAAGACCAAAGCATTGAACATAAACCTTTTAAAAAAAAAAAAAATTTCCTGGCATTTTTTAAATTAAAAGGAAAAACTCGTAGTAAACGATAAACAAAAAAGCAACTCTGTATGTTATAAACTAATTATAAAGTGGTAACATCTCAGGTAGAGTTTGTCCTTCACAATCACAAGTTCACAACCACAACCACAGAAAGCTTTATTTCAGCTGTAGTAAGAAACTAAGAATGACAAATGGACATTAACTAGTAAATATCTGTAGTAGGAATGAGGCACATGGCAGGATAAGATACATGGAAGTAATGAATTGAACTATTGATAGCTAACTCCACAATTATAAAATTCAAACACTTAGCTTCCATTGATTAAATTACACATTGCTATTAAATTCAATCACTTAGCATGGCTGGCACCAGATATACTAACAGAGCATTCAAGGCTGATTACCTCTGCAACAACAGCTTCATTCTCAATAGGATTCATTGAGCAGGTTGAATAAACCATTCTTCCCCCAACTTTAAGTAAAGATAGACCTAAGAAAATCAAAATAGAAGCCGAGTTATCCAAAATCATCTCAAAATCTAAGTCTCACTAGCCCTGGTTCATCTATATTAAGATGATAAACAGCAGTATTTCAAACTCAGTAGACCAGTACCATCTTTGAAAAATTTTAAACCAAGGCAACAACAGGCAGTCAGTTTACACTAAAAAAATGGTTACTTGGAGAAAATAACGTTTTTCATCTTCAATACAACTTCCCTAGCCAATAAACTGAGTGTATTTTCATTTTACCCACAATGATCATAATTGAGAAAACAAGTTTACTTTTGTTTTACCCATAGATGGCCTTCTTAACAGCATAATACAAGTTACAACTTCCCAACCCAATAAACTAATACATAATTATGATTAACCGACCTCATTTATCTTGCATCAATCGCATGATTCACATCTTAAAAGGAAAATCAAATCAAGCCTAAAAAATCCATGCCATATAAACAGGTAGACAACAATCAAAATGTACCTCGCATGGCAATTAGAATTTGTAGGTTATGAAGCCCAATTCCTGTCCCTGTATTCCTACATACAAGCGAAATTAGTCTTAAGCAATAAAAAGAATATGGTGGCTGGAGAGAAAAGATTAAAAGAGAAAGAAAAAAAGAATGTGGAGATGGAAGGAATAAAAAGTAAAAACTACCATTTCCTCCAGAGATCAGGTGCCTTACGAAGGGTACCATCTCCGCTGCATGGTACATCACACAGAACACGATCAAATACCAGTTGAGAAATGTGCTGATCTGACTCCATTGTATGAGTATCATCATTCCTGTTTAAATGACATCCTGGGAAGTGCTGAGCTTCATGATTAGTGACGATTAGGTTGGCTGTGCACATTCGTTTTATTTGGTGGATGAGAAGATTACATCTTTGGACATCTAGATCATTTGCAATAACCTAATTATTAAACAATGACTAATCAATAAATTTTACAAATGAAGCTTGATGAGGACAGGTCATAATCATAAAACTTTAGTCTGGAAAATCAAATGAAATAGAGAATGGCATTATGTAATTATACAGACACAAACCATTCCATCAGGCAGTGATCCTGCTTTAGTTGATTGGTGTAAAATCTCAAGCAACTGGAATGTTTTTGAACCTGGTGCAGCACACACTGAATAGAAGCCATATAAAAGCAAAATAGTTAGAAACACGGAAATTAGCATTCCAAATAAAACAAAATAGGACAGGATCTTGTAAAAATGACAAAAAGCATTTCGGTGCGGCACAAGTTGCTTACTATCCAGTACAAAATGATTTGAATGTACATCCAAGAAAAGAGGAGGCACCTGTATTGCAAACAAACATTTGTGTGCACAAGTTAAATTCTCGAAAGGTAAGTGTCTAAAGTAAACCACATTCACTAAACCATTCAGCTTTCTAAAAGAAAAGAAATCATTCTGTATGGTCATGACATGTGACAGACAGTATGTAAACTTGCCCACCATGCTGACAGCTTCCTGTCTTGTAATGTTTCCGATTTCATTTTCTAGCTTTAAGAATTCATGAAACCTGAGAGATTAACATTATAAGAAGCAGGAATTGACATATTAGTTAGAACTTAGAAGCATGAGCATCATAGTTAGATAATAACCAAACGTCAAGTCATAATGCATTGATGAAAATTGTTGCACTGTTAGAACTACATATCCAATGCCAAACTCCATTTGTTCAATTCACGTCACGCCTCAGACACACTCCTAGACCAGAATTTATTTACCTTCCAAGTGTTTGATTCTTCCTGAGCTGCGTACGGGAAAAATTAGAATGCCAAGCAAGATTCTCAGGATACCATGGCAAAGGTCTAATAGCCTCTTCATCTTCCCCTTCAACAACCTGTATGTGACAATTCAGGAACCAAGTACAGAGAATTTAAACACAAAAAAAACTAACAGTGGCAGCATTATTGACTTACCTCGGCCTGAAGAGAATGCGCGAAATCATTCTCCAGTTGAGACCGAATATCAGCAGAAAACCTGCTACTGAATCACCAAACAAAAATGAAAAAAACGAATGTGAACTATGCATCAATGCAAATTGAACGAGAAAATCTGGATTCGAATGGATTTGAAAATTATTACTAGGCAAGTGCAATTAATCTGTATATTGAAGTTAGTTTAAGTTAGTGGACAGTTGAGCCGTTGATACAAGATATAAATTCAGTAGCAATTAAAATAAGGCATTAATCGGAAAGAGGAATTGATAGAATATAGAAATAAAAACCAGGAATTGATTCTGAATGCTGCGGGAAGTGGAGTTCTGATAACTTGTACGAATAAATCCCATTCTTCTGAGGACACGATCTTTTGCTCCTGGAAAAAGACCAAAAAAATTAAAGGAAGTTACTGAAATGAGAAAAAATCAAGGAGTTGGTGATAGTGATAGTTGATAAGGCGTGAGTGACTTGCCTTGTAATAGTGATCGAAAGCAGGGTTTTCAATAGCGAAGGGAGTCCAAGTAGGATTTGCCGAGGAATGATCTGGTTTTGGACGTTTCTGCTTCCAAACATTCTCTCTGCCCTGCTGGAAATGCTTTCTCTGAGTGCGGCTCCTCCTCCCACCCATGGCGTTCCAGTTTCAGAGTGCAGTTGCAGTTGCAGCACTGGTTCTTTCTTTTTGTTTTTTTTATCAGCAGAACTGGTTCCGTTCAACCAAGCGGTAAAAGATTGGGCTTGGGCCTCTCCCTCAATTGGACTTTTTCGTGATTTTCTTGCCCGATCAAGTTGTACATGTTTGATTTCCATTAATCAAAGTCTTAGATTCGAGTCTTATGATGGAAAAAAATTCTCGTGAGAAGAGCTAGCCCTCCATGATGTGGATGTTCCCGACTCGAACAGGATTGCCTTCATGGAGAATACATGTGGTTCAAACAAAAAAAATTGCAGTTGCAATTGCAACACTGGTTTATTTACTGTTGTTGTTAGTAGGGGTTAGGGGTGGGAATAGGCCAGCCGGCCTATTAGGGGCTTGCGGTCTGCCCTATTTATGGCCTAACTTGGCCTTACTCGTTTATTAAAATTTCAGGCTAAAGTTTTTTAAAAGGTTTATTTAGTTAAATAGGTCAAGTTTCAGGCCTATAAAAAATACTTGTTAGGCTTGACAGACCAGTCTGTTTAATATAATAATATACAATATATTAAATTAATTATATAAATAACTATAAATATAACTAAAAAACTAGAATATATTAAATTAATTATATAAAAAAAATCTGCTTTAAATGTCTGTTGGCCTGCATAGGCTTATAGGCCTGTTGGCCTATTTGTAGGTCTTGTTATAAAACATGCTTCTAAACAGGCTTACAGGCTAAGCAAGGCTAGGCCTTAAAAAAAGGTTTGTAATAGGTAACAGGCCCAGGCTCAGCCTTAAGAATTAGGAGTCAGGCCAAGCTCAAGCCTGCCAAAGTCTGGCCTGTTCGGTTTGATCCGCCAACCCGGTCAACCCGACCCGAACCAACACAACAAAAAACGGGTTGGGTCTCAGTTCGGTTTGGATTTTTTGAGAAAGAACCGATCAAGATCGATCTGGTAGTTTTTGAAACCGAGCTACTTGAACCGAGGTGATAGTTGCATAATATGTTTACAGTTGCGAGGCAGGGTTCACTCACTCACTTCATTTCATTTTTTATTGAGTATCTTAATTTTTTATTAAGAAAAGCAAACAGTTTGAAGATTTCACTGTCTCTAGAACTTTAAAAAAAAAGGACTTAAGTGTTTCTGTTAAACTAAAAGCTCAGACTCAGGGGGAGCTGAGATCTTAAAAGTAACACTAAGGTTAAAAGATCATGCTTAGACTCAGAGGGAGCTAAGGCTCTTAAAAATAATAAGATCTTTCAAAAGGAAAATGCTAAAACTCAAGGGAAGTCAAAACTTAAAAATGCTTCTTACAAATCTGAAACTTTATGGTTTGCCATCATAAAAAAAGGGGGAGATTGTTAAGACAAACTCACTCCTAAAGTTTTTAATATTGTCAAACCATCAAAGTACATTAAACAAAGCATGAACTGAGATACATTTTGTTATTACTAATCATTTGCTCAAGTGTTTGGCAAAATCCAGTCTCTTAAAAGCATTGCAGGTATATAAATTCTTGAGAAGCCAAGGTTGCAGGAGAAACTTGAAGTCATGTTAGAAGCATAAAGTAAAAATCCAAAAATCAAGTTTTGCCTAAGAGAAAGTTTGAAGCTAAGAGATGCTGAGCAAAAGAAATTCACGATCAAACTCAGACTCAGATGCACAACTTAGATGGAGACTTCAAGCTCAAATACAAACTGAGACTCAGATGCAAGCTTACTCAAGAGACTTAAAACTCAGATGAGAACGAAAGACTAGGACCATAGTTCAGATGCAGACACAAATCATCAGCCCAAGATTCAGACTCAGACTCAGCTAAGAAATGCAAAACACAAGAAGTCAAGAAGAATCAAAGAAAGTACACTGTACATGCTGACACAGGACAACACGCACAGAGAATAGTGCGCAGAGAAGGCACAATACTTTTGGCAGGTTGTTTTTCCCTCTCCTCTCAACGGCTATTAACGACCATATAACGGCTAGTTCTGTTTGAATTAAAAGCAAAAGATCAACGGTGAAGAAGAAGAGGCTACGCTGAACATTGATCAATCACTGCATCTTACATACATCTCAAGTCCCATCTCATCTCAGATTTGATCTCATCTTGAGAACATCCAGTAGTCTCAGTTATTCTCTTTTATCTTTATAAGTTTCTAATCTTTGTAAAAAGAGAATACCTTTAACTAAGCTCACTGTTTATCCATACTTTGTATGTTGTAAGCTAGATCACTATCATCCTTTCAAACTCTTGTAACCAGTCTTAGCTGAGATAGGAGAGAGCCTAGTCTCAGTGTGAGGGTAAGAAGCTTGAAGAGGCCAGAGAAGAATACTTGTTTCTCAGCCAAGGTAGGAGAGCCTAAGCTTGGTGTGAGGGTGAGCCTGAAGAGGCAGTAAGAATACTTGTAATTGACGGGTTTGTCAATAGTGGAAATCTCACAAGTTGTGGGGACTGGACGTAGCCCAAGGTGTGGGTGAACCTGGATAAATCTATGTACATCTCTATCTCTTATCTCTTCATTTACATTGCACACTTCTTTACTGAGACGTAGTCACTCATAACTAAATCAAATTTGTTGAAAAGAAACAACGTCTTAACTAAAGAAACTAATTTCTTTTTAGGCAAATTTCATTTTGATTTGAGACCGTATCTGAACTAACACATCTGAGCTTTCAACTTGAGAACACGTCTCAGCTTGTATTAAAGTACTTTTTCAGGAACAAATTTTTGAAAAGTCTCTATTCAACACCCCTTTCTAGAAACATCCAGCCAACTTCAAATAATTTTCTAAAACTTGAATCAAACATGAGAAAATCATATTCCGAACCTTACTTTCCCGGGAATATTTTTACATATCATGAAACAAAACTCACTCATTGGAATGTATTACTTTCACCTCTTCTAATAGGAATGAAAACCATGGAAAATGGAAGTTGGTATTGTCAGGTCCAAGGTCCTCTTGTACTTAAGTTTTAATAGTAAAAAAGCTTTCATATTCAAATTCTAAGAAATCTGAATGGGGTATTACTAATGAATATACTTAATATTGTTGTGAAAGCACAAGAATAACTTAAAAGGGAACTAAAAAATACTAGACTTCAACGAAGATGAAAATCAACTTTAGAAGAATCAACTGTCACTAAGATTCATAATGTTCAAGTCCATAAAAAATAAGGAAATCGTACAAAATAGTATTTTAGTCCTCAATCAAGTTAGAATTCTTCAAAAGAAGCCTACTACTGCACTTTAAATGTAAAGAGTTCAACCCTTTGAAGCAAGAATATCTCTACAAAATAAAATATGTCAAACCTTCAGAAGCACACATCAAGAGTTAAAATACATTACCCATTATGAACATTAAACATGTTGTACCAAACTCTTTGGAGAACCATTTCACAAATGTTAACTGATGCAAACAAAGTAATAACATAAAGTCTGGAAACTTTAGAAGTAGAAAAGGTAGATTCCACACATCTTCATAAGCATAAGTTTTTTCCGGAAGCAGGAAAGACACCATAAATTCTTTCCAAAAGTTTTTATTAAGTTGTTGGATGTTTTTCTCATGTCTAGAAGGAAGATTTCGAGAAAAGACAAAAGCCTTTCATGTATGGTAAAAGGAGCATTAATGGTGAGAGAGAAAAGTCATAATAAGAAAATTACATGTCACTAAAAAGAAGTATTCACTTTTGACTAAAGTCTAAAGTGCTCCAACAACTAGAAAGACCCTCAAGAAGCCTAAAACATAAAAACTCAATAATTCAAACTTCTATACTCTTTTCTCAATCTAAAGACCAATTCAATATTCATTCATAATTTATTTCTTTGTAATTGAAGTGTGTCATACAACTCTGTTTTTAATAGATCATTCATTGCTTGAATGTGGTGCAAGAGAAAATAAATAAAATCCCATTTTCCATTAAAAGACATAGTGTATTCCAGGCTAACTAGGAGAGTTGATGTTGGAAAGTAAGCTTGTAGAGGTTTGTGAAGAGTTCCCAGTTGTGAAAAGTCTAAAGAGGCTTAAAAAGAATACTTTTGTAAGCCTGTGAAGTCTATGGGTAAAGAATACATTGTATTAAGCTTGATTGTTAGTGAAAAATTTTATTGAGGTAGGTATTGGATGTAGCTCAAACAAGTTATTGGGTTATATAACTCTATTCAATATCTCTAACCTTCCTCTCCATTTAAATTTTTGCAATCTAATTGAAGTATAACACTATTTTTTCTTAAAAAATTGCTTATGATAAAAAAATCAGATACTGAAAAACTAGGAAATAATTTACTCTCTCTACATAAGCAACACCTTTACCACTAAAATACATATCTAAAAAGTTTCGTCAATTTTCTAAATTCATTTGATTGTTTAGAAGCACAATCTTCATCTTCTGCATTTAGCTTTGATGAATTTTATTAAAACCGGATTAAAGCATTTTTAAGCGAATCTTATCACACACTTAATTTCTCCAAATATTTAATAAGAAATTTGAAATTTTGATTAAATTTTAAATTCAATTTAATCTTTGAAAACATAATTTCAAATTCTATTCTGATAACTTTAAGAAGATCATTTTTAAAT
Organism: Sesbania bispinosa; assembly: GCA_026901365.1. Taxonomy (NCBI): domain Eukaryota; kingdom Viridiplantae; phylum Streptophyta; class Magnoliopsida; order Fabales; family Fabaceae; genus Sesbania; species Sesbania bispinosa. Next base: position 111,570 of record QLOH01000707.1, on the reverse strand, counting down.
CACATTCCACTTGATCAAAATTTAATTATTGTGAACTTGTGAAATTATAATAGATTTGTATAAACTATCTCAAACTAAGAATTTAATTCTAAGATAATCTTCTGATAGCCAAGTATATACTTGAGTAAAAAATATCAGCAAGGATGTTTATAGCATAGGTTGGATAAATCTATCAAGAGTTTGTTTGGTAAGTCATTTCAACTAGCTGAAAGCTGAAATTAGTAGCTGAAACATTTCAGCTGTGTTTAGTAGGGTAACTTTTTTGGGTAGCTATTAGCTTTTTTTAAAAAGGTACTTGAGGTAGCTTTTTTAGAAAAGCTCCAATTTTCAGCTACCAGTTGAAAATTAATTACAAGTTTATCCCTCAACCACCCCCACTTATCATTATTTAATAATTAATGATGTCCTTATATGTCATTTTACCATTTTCAGCTAGTTTACCAAACACATTCAATCAAATCAGCTAGCTTTTCAACTTTCAGCTAACTTTAAGTTTTCCGCTAGCTTTAAGCTTTCAACTAGCTTTTCAGATAGTTTTACCAAACACACTCTAAATATACAATTCAACCCATTTCTTGTGACTCCCTAATCCACTACAACCATGAAAATGTGAATGTTATTATTTTCAATATTTTAAAAGTTCACAAAAAAATCTATATTTTAGAAGCGTCTAAACTTAGTTATATCCACTGTTATGAAAATTGGTTTGGACCGGCCGGTCCAAACGATTGAACCGAAAGTCGGACCCATGGCTAGTCTGATTAGCCTAATAGAGCCAATAATCCAAAAAAGCAATAGAATGGGGTCGAACACGAGACCTGATAGAAAGTGAGAGGTGGCGAGATGCACTACCACTGAACCACATTATCTGATTATACTATACGTGCTTATTCTAAAATCTAAACGCAACACTGTTCAATATTCATTCTCTCAAACTTTTTTTAAGTAATTTAATTGTATGAAATATTTATTTACAAAATAAATAATATAATGTTTTAAAATATATAATATATATTATTAAACATAAATATATTTTCATATTATTTAACATATTATATAAAATTTTAAATCATATTTAATTATTAAGAAATCACAAGTAAGTGTTTTTTATCCATTTTATTTTAAATATATTGGTTTATACCATTAATATTTTGTGATAAATTTTAGATTTCCAAGTATAGAATTTATAGATTTTGATGTATAACGGTTTAACCAGTGACTCACTGTCATTGATTCGATCTTTGACTCATTAACTCAGTATCTTAACCGAGTTGATCACTGGTTCGAGATTTATAACATTGGTTATATTACTTTAGCTTGATTGCATTTTAGTTTTTCTACTTCATTTTGGTCTTTAAATTTTTTTATTACATTCAAATCCATCTATTAATCTTTCATTATTTTTTTAAACAAAATTTGCTGACCTTGGATTCTGCTGTTACTATTTCAAAAATTTTTATTTGTTGTCAATTCTTTGATTATTACCTACTTCAAATGCAGTAGCACTAGTAGTGCATTTAAATGCTTTAAATTAAATACATATAAAAAACACATAAAAATGATTCAAATTAAATGTAAAATCCATGATTGTGAAAATCGGACCGGACCGGCCGGTCGGACCGGAAAACCGGTGAACCGGCCATGTGTCCGGTCCAAAGAAACCATAAAACCGGGCAAGCAAAAAACCAGTCAAGAACCGGTCAACCTGATCAAAAACCAGTAAAACCGGTGGTTTACCGATTTAGACCGGTTCTTTGAAAAACAGAAAAAGATGTCTGTTTCGTAATTTTTGGAAAAAAAATTGAAAAATAGAAAAAAAAAAACATTGTATCAGACCGTTCAGCTGCACTGTAACTCATCCATAGTCCAAACCAAAATAGAAATCCAAACCAAAGGAAGAAGAACGCGTTGCGTCATAGTTCGTGTGCTCGCTGCTCCGCCGTTTGTCTGCTCGCTGCCCCACCGTCTGCTCGCCGCCCACTGTCTTGAGACAGACCTGTAGAAGCCGCGCGCCGCCGTCGTTTTCCAGATTCGGCAGACGCTCTTTTGCGCCTAACACCAGCAGCAGACGCGTCGCGCCGTCTTTGGTCGCAGAACCGGAAGCTTCTCGCCCCGCCGCTCGCCGCCCCATCGTCCTGAGACAGACATGCAGAATTTTCGCGTCGCCGTCGATTTCCAGCACGAACATACCCTATTTTCCGCACAGCAACAACACCAGAAGTTCTGGTCGGTCAGTTCTCCGCCACAGGATTACATCCCAGCCACCGCAGGTACCACATTCTTCTTGTATAACATCTATTCAAATTCAATTATTTTTGTTTAACACTTTGACGGTCACCACAAAGAATTTGATTCTTGTATGATTAAGTTTACTCTCTAATTCAAAAAGAATTGACAACTGTTACGCATATTATAATAGCTTCTTTGTGTGGTTCTCTGTTGTGTGACACGGTTAGATACTGAGCAAATAAAATTTCAAATTAGAAATTACAAATTGAAAATGTAGAGCAAGTGTAGACTGTGTATATTGATTATTAAATTGAGCAACAATATATTACAGGGGATGTTTAATTCACGGCTTGGTTGGCTTATTGGCAAGTGTATTTGGCATTTGTTTAATTGAGGATTTGTTTTTTCTAATTTCAATGGATAATGGCGTACCTTTTGGGTTTTAGTGAGGTGCAAATTAGTTTTAGATGGAAATATTGAGGATGCATTACTTAACTTTCATGACCGTTTTAGTTAGGTGTAGACTATTTTTCAGGACTATTTTTCATGTTTGTGGTTTTTTTTTTCAGGAACTAGGAAGCATAGATGCTCCTAGAGATAATGTAGTTGATGTAAATCTTAATTCCGAATCATCAGAAAAGCAATCCATAGAAGGGTCTTCTACGTTTATGTTATGGAATTATGATTTTTTTGTTATATATTGTTTAATATATTATATAATTTTTAAATAAATATTATTTAATTAATACCGGTTCAACCATGGTTCTACCACGGTTCGACCATTAAATCTTGAACCAGTGCCCTGACCGGTTCAATGACCGGTCCGATTTTCAAAACCATGGTAAAATCTAATCACATTATGAGTTTCATGATACTCCATGGTTAGCATATTTTGTTAAAAAATTGATAGAATGCTAAGATAATGACTTTATTGAAACATTCAGAAAAATTTAGGTACCAAAATTGTACAATTAAAAATATGGAAATAAAAATCGTATAAATACAAAAATAGGGGGTCAAAGTGTAGTTAAGCCTATACAGATCCTGGGTATGCAACTGCATTAAATATTCGAAAGGAGAATTTTGCTGTACATGGAGGTCCTGTTAGTGTATGCACTAGAGACCTATATGTTTTATTTTGAATATCCATCACTTGTATCATATTATTATTTTATAAAGGCAACTCATTTATTAATTCTCTTAGAATGTAATTATTGTCCTTAGAATAGTAAGCTTAAACTTCATAAGAAATCAAGTAGATGACTTGATCGTGAGATCTTATGAAGAACTATTCTTAAAATAGTCCCTGATCAAGAATCATCTTAGGGCAAAAGATGCATTTAGGCTAGTATGTGAGTTCATTGATGATCACATCTCATGGATCATGGATATGAGATATCATGTGCTCACATAAGTACATATTAAGAGTAATAGTGTACTGGACTGACCCACCGTAAGAACGTTGCATGGATTGTTACATAAGTGTCATGAACGTTTCTTACATTGATAAATATTATATGAAGTCCTTTGACCTGAAATCGCTATGATTCCTACATAAGGAATTATATGTTTTAAATATCATCAAACGTTGCCTGTAACAAGGTGATCATAAAGTTGGTATTTGGACATATAATAAATTATGTGGAGGAATGTGAGTGACCTAGATGAGATTTGTCCCTCCTATGTAACAGGAGTTATATCTGTAGGCCTCTTGATAAAGTGAGACTGCAAAATGCATGGCCATGCTTAGGGGGATAAACATGAGATATTTATTTTCTATACAGTCTACTTGGGGATCAAGAAAACATAAATTAAACTATACAAGGTTGACACATTCCATGCCCTTGTGTTCAATTAGATATTTGGACAAAGGGACATATCATATAAATTATTATCATAAAATAGGATTCGTCAAAGTTGTTGATAATCTCAATATTTGGGTAGTGATGTATTGCTAGATACCGCTCACTATTTATGATATTAAATATAAAAGGGTTTTATTTTAATGTCATAACCAAATATTAAAAGCCTATTGGGTCACACGCATACAACAAGCCACTATGAAAGGATAATAATTCTAATTTGAGTATAATTATAACATAATGGGCCAGACCCATATATGTTAGGGTTAATAGAGTGAGAGGTTAAACCCTAGCCACCACTCTATAAATATAGTATAAGATGCATTACCCTATACACACGAGTAACCGCTCTTACTCTCTAAACACTACTAGCAGAGTTGAGGAGGGTTTCCTAGTTCGGCTGTTGGCGTGGACACCTCTAGAGACGTGGCTGCTATTGCCTCGTTCGTAATCCTAATAAGGTATGTCATTATGTTTTATGCCTTGATTCGTGTTTTCGCATTAACGATCATAACAAGGGAGGGAATCCATTTATTCCGCTGCACCCTGACCACATGCTTGATTCCCTTCAGGTCCTATCCGGCTCGGACAAGATTGCCTCTCGTAAAAGATATCGATGATCTTGAAATAAAAAAGTGTAGTTAAGCCTATTATTTTACATGTGACTAGACAAATTACTTTATGCTTTTTTTTATAGGCAAAAGTTATGAATATTAAAAGGAGTACAAGGGGTACTCCAACCCATTACAAATTACTTTATGCTTTGTCATTATTAGCTAATGAGAAATTTAAGACTCTTCATTTGAGTTTTTTCAATTTTTATTTTGTTAATTTTAAATTATAAAAAATAATATATTATTCTGCTACACCAGAACAAGCGGGGGATGCTAACACTAAATTCTTCCATGCTTGTCTGAACAAAATGAGACTCAGAAATGATATACGTTGTTTGAAGGTGTCTAATGAGAGATTTGTTGATCCTGTTGATATTAAAGAGGCGGTTAGGGGCTATTTTGAGAGACATTTTGAGGAGAAGTTGTGTCATAGACCTTACCTTCAAGACCCTACATTTAAGAGACTGTAGGATGATGAGGCTGCTACTGTGATTGTGCCTTTTACTGAAGAAGAAGTGAAGAATGCAGTATGGGATTGTGAGGGATCAAAAAGCTAGACAACCCTTAAAGAGTGGAGGAGTATCGCCCTATTTCTCTTATTGGGTGTATGTACAAGGTTGTGGCAAAATTACTAGCTAATAGATTAAGGAAGGTGATTGGCAAAGTTATTTCTGAGTGTCAATATGCATTTATCAAAGGTAGACTAATCTTTGACAGTGTTGTGGTGGCTAATGAGGTGCTGGAAGAGGCAAAGAGGATGAATCAACCGTGTCTGTTTTTAAAGGTAGATTTTGAAAAAGCATATGATTCTGTTAGTTGGGATTTTTTACAGTTTGTGATGGAGAGGATGGGTTTTCCTTTGAGGTGGAGGAGCTAGATAGCAGAGTTTCAGTTCTTATTAAAGGTAGCCCTTCAAGTGAATTTGCAATGGGAGGAGGTGTTAGACAAGGTGGCCCTCTAGCTCCTTTCTTGTTTCTCATTGTTGCGGAAGGACTAAATTCTTTGATGGCTAGCAGTTCAGGAGCAAGTTTTCATGGGATACACTGCAGGTAGAGATGGTATTTTGATTTCACACCTACAATATGCGGATGATACTATCTTTGTTGGAGATGCTTCTTTGGACAATGTTTGGGCTATTAAATCTGTGTTGCAATTGTTTGAGTTAGTGGCTGGGTTGAAGGTGAACTTCCATAAAAGTAAACTTTTGGGAGTCAATGTTGACTTGATGTGGTTGGAGATAATGGCTAAGTTTCTGAATTGCAAAGTTGGGTCTTTTCCATGTCCATATTTGGGTTTACTCATTGGTGCTAATCCTAAAAGGTTGGCTACTTGGCAACCTATTATTCGGAAGGTGGAGCATCGGTTATCCCGGTGGAAGGGTAATTTTTTGTCCTTTGGTGGTAGACTTGTTCTCTTGAAATCTATTTTGAATTCAATCCCGATCTACTTTCTTTCCTTTTTCAAGGCTCCCACAGGTATCATTTCTCAACTCAAGTCTTTATTAAAAAATTTTCTTTGGGGTGGGGATGATGTACATAGGAAATTAGCTTGGGTTGCTTGGGATGATATTTGTAAAGATAAAAAAATTGGGGGATTGGGAATAAGGGATTTGAGAGATTTTAATTTGGCCCTTTTAGGAAAATGGAGATGGAGGTTTTTAGTTGAGGGAGGGAGTTTGTGGAATAGAGTATTAATGTCTATATATGGTGAGCCTTCTATGAGAAAGGAATGTGGGAGAAGGGGGTTTCTAAATGGTGGTTTGATATTTGGCATATTGAAGATTGTGAGAGGTTAGCTTGTGATTGGTTTGTTAGTAAGTTTATTAGAGTTGTGAGAAATGGCAGGAGTGTCTCTTTTTGGAGAGATCCTTGGTGTACAACAATTCCTTTTTGTGAGCGGTATAGTAGATTATTTTTCATCACTACTAATAAAGAGGTGTCTGTGGTTGAAATGTTGAGACTTGGGCAGGGTGATTCTGGGTGGTCTTGGAGTTGGAGAAGATAATTGTTTCAGTGGGAAATATCTCAGTTATCACTCCTGTTGTCTGATTCGAGCTTCGTTCAGCTGAGTGAAGGGGTGGGAGATTCTTGGTCTTGGTTAGCGGATCCTGGTGGTGTTTATTCTGTCAAGTCAGCTTATCAAGTCATTGTTAATGAAGATTTTTCAGCTGAAATCCCATTGCACAAATTTCTCTTGTGTACTTTGGCTCCTTCCAAAGTATCTTATTTTGCATGGAGGGTGATGTTAGACCAAATCTCATCAAAGGCTAATTTGGTTAAGAGGGGAATTGTACAACCTTTTGCTTTTGGTTGCTTATGGTGTAGTCATGAACATGAGACTGCTTTCCATGTATTTTTTGAGTGCTCATTTGCTTATCAGATTTGGATGTTGTGTCTTAATTGGTGTGGTTTTCAATCAACTCTACCTAATAATTTTATTGGTCACTTTGACCAATTTTTGGGTTTATTCATGACCACCAACAAAATTAAGTTTAGATGTTCTATAATCTGGTTATCTGTTCTGTGGAGTTTGTGGTTGGCCCGGAATGAAGCTGTTTTTTCCAACAAGTTTGTAACGCCTCTTGAGCTCTTAGACTTGATTAAACTTCGCTATTGGAAGTGGCCGGAAGCTAGAGATAATTCTTTTTCTTATGCATATACTTGTTGGTCTGAGGAACCTGTAGCTTGCCTTTGCTTGCGTCCAGCTACAAATTAATTCGTGAATTATGCTTGGAATTCTGATGTATTCCAGAACCTCTACCGGGTTCTTCTTTTTTGTTGGTTTGTAATTAGTCTTTGTCTTTGGCTAGGCCTGGTGATTGGTCGTTGATTTCTGGCTGTTAGTGGAATTTTCTTGGCTAGGATAGTTTATGGTCCATGTTGGGATTTTGCTAGTTGGTTTGGAGCTATCACTTGTATCTTTTTTTAGGTGGCTGTTTCTATTACCCACCTATTTTTGTTTTTATATTTTTTGTATTATGGGTTAGAATACCCTTTGTACTCTTTATTAATCAATTTCTTTGCTTAGCAAAAAAAAAAATTTATTTTTAATTTGTTTTTATTTTAAAATATTTATAGAGAAAACAATAAAAAGTAAAAGCAAAGTAATATTTTATAGTTAAAAGTAAAAAGAAAAAATATAAATAAAAAAAATTCTCAAACAAAATAACTTGTTAAAATTTTAATTTAAGTCATAATTGTCAATTTGTCATGAGTGGAAGAGTAAGTGAATCTTGATTGTCTAATTAGTTAGTTTTGTATTAATTAGGATTTTTTTTTTAACATGTATTAATTAGGATTTAACTTCTCTAGAATGCGGGATGTAGTTTTTTAGATGATAAAATGTAAAGATAATTATGGATTGAAATATTACTAATTAGTAATTGAGATTGTAATAAAATACATAAACATATATAATACATTATTGATTTATTAAAATTTTAATAAATTAATTTTTTGATTAACGATTATCATTTTGTGTGCTTTATTTTCATTTTAAAGAATTCAAATCTATATTAACCAAAACATCCTCATTGGGAGAGTTAGCCCCACCATAATGTGGATGTTCCCGGTTCGAACAAGATTACCTCCCGTGGAGGATACCTGTGCTTAAAACCAAAAAATCTATATTAACCACTTCATCAAATTTCAGTTCAAAAGAATTAACTGTTCAGACTAGGTAGCACGGAATTTATCGATTAAAAAGTTAATATTAAAAGCTTATTCAAATTTGGCCAGTTGTCAATTTAAGATGAATAGTTCACCACTTGAACAAAAAGGAAAAAATATCATATATTTATATATATATATATATATAAATATAAGTAAGGTAGTCTTGAGGTTGCACTAGCAATAATAATTTTCCCTCCTAAATTAAGAGTAAAAATGTCATTTTACTTAAAATATTTTATTTTAGAATTTTTTAACCTTTATTAAATACATATTGTTCGTGCGCAAATTCTTCACGGCCGTTTCCGGTTGAAGAGGTTGAATCTTCTTACAATCCAGGGCGGAGCACGACGGACCCATGACAGGGCAGGATGTATCTGCAGGGACTCCAATGCTCAAGTTAGAGAGGATTCTGATCAGAGTATATGTAATATAGAATAAATGCGTACATGGAAAGTAACACCACGGTGTATTTATAGAAACATTTGGCGGGAAAGTCCGTTAGGCAGTTGCAACGGACTCCCGCAAATGTCATCACGCGCTCGGCCGAGATGTAAACATACGCGCCTGGTAGAATCGGCTTCAGGGCCGAGGTTGGATGGCGAAATGGGCTTCACAGTTATACTTGAGGAATGACGTCTATGCAGTCACAATGGTTATAGCCGAAGCGAAATATCGCGGCATGAATAATCAGTAGAATGTCGGAAATGTCTTCTTCATACCTCGCATTATGATTCCGAGGTCAGTCTTGGGTCGTATTCAATACTGGCCCAGAACAGATGTCCCTCAAGTCGGGTGATTTGATATAAAGTATCTGACTTGAAATGGTCCGGAGTCATTCAACTGATTTGACACGTTCTGTATTCAGTCGGGATAATCCCGTAATCGGAATCGATTCGCATTTTATTGATGGAGACCAGAACAGATGCCCTCAAGTTGGTATTGCGTTGGTACGGTTGTCAAGCGTTGAAGTCGGTTTGGGTTGGCGCATTGATGTATCGTTAAGTCAAAGACCTCAGAGAAGACCGAGATGGTTACTTTGATGTCTTTTCTCTTATGTCGAGTTGAGATGAGAGGGTAGCCAATGATTTTGGGAATATCTAGGAGCATAGTCCGACCGTCAGGATTAAGGGGAAACCTGAAAATTCCAAGAAACTGAACCCGAGATGATGATGTGCAATCTGAGGTGTCAAGGAACGAGGTTCGACATTCAAATCTAGGAACTGTGTCTGATATTGCTTATAAAACTTGAGGGCTCTGCCTGAGATACATTTATTAATGACTCAAGGAACTCATTAACGCCGAGGTTACCAGCAAGTTACAGTAGGGTGTTGTCAAATTCTTTTCTCTTCGTGGTAGTGTTGATAGCCCTCGTAAGGGGTTGTTTGAGTCGAGGAATTAAATATCCAACATTAATCAAGGAATAAATCTGATATGTGATCGCGGAATGAATCTAACATTAAATCAAGAAATTTTATCAGATAATGAGTCAAGGAATAAATCCGACAAACCAAATGAACTAAGTACGAGATACTCGAGTAATTATACATCTGAGATAGTCGAGGAATTAAATTCGAAATGCTCAAGGAACTAAGTCCGAGATAGTCGAGGAATTACATCTGAAATGTTCAAGGAACTAAGTCCGAGATACTCGAGGAACTAAGTCCGAGATAGTCGAGGAATTACATCTGAAATACAAAAGGAACTAAGTCCGAGATACTCGAGGAACTAAGTCCGAGATGTGAAGGTAAGAAGTCCGAGATGCAAGAAACGCAGTCTGACTTTCGATGTATGAAGACCTTATGCATCCGAGATGTAAACAATCCGAGAGCTCAATCCGAATAAATTATATATTCGAGTTGGACACAAAAAACAAGATTTATAGTTCGAGCGCGCTATCTGAGCAAGTCCGAGCAATTGTACAAAACAATCAGTATATAATCCGAGAAATATATAATCCGAGCACATTATAGTTCGATCCGGATAAGGACAAGACGATTTCTTGGCTAATCACGAGCGCTGCCTTCAACATGCCGATAAAAATGCCTTGTGCTAGTTATGAAAATACTTGAAGTTGTGAACACCCCGGTTATTACGGCTTCATTGCCACGTCGACCATGTCCCGGTCACTCACCCGTTCTGATGTGTTGACCCCAGAGTGGCTATACTCTAAAGATGCAAGATACAATCTCAGAATTTCATTGTTATGTTTCGTGTGCCACCACTTTTCTCTTGAATCTGTTTTCCCGTTATGGGCCAATGAATGTAATGTTAGCAATGCCTTCCGAGCTACAATCAAATTAAATTCGGCATGTTGAAGGGATGTCTTGGCTCTAGTCATTGATTCTATTACGTCATGCAACCTACTTGCTGCACCGACTAAGATCTGGAGCCTCTGCTTCCACGGAAGGGGCTGGTTATCAGAGTTATAGAGATACTCGCGAAGAGTGCCACGTTGCATGAAGTCATAAAAGAGGATCATCTATGTGCCATCGTTGCAGTAACCAATAAGGAACACCAAATGAACGTGACGAAGCTGGGAGAGCATCTCGATCCCGGATTAATGGTCCAGAACAGAGTTGAACGTTCAGAGAAGTCAAAAAGATCTGTTATGACGTGGATGCCACCATTTTGTGGGCAGAGCACTTAATTTTATCTTCTCGAGCTTTCACTACCTTCTGAGTTTATTAGAAGATAATGGAATGTGGTCTCTTTTAAGCTCTTGGTATAAAATACAGAGTAACGACGACAAAGTGCAAAGCAAATTGATTAATTACCGGTGTCATTGCATCCTTGATAATTTCTTATGAAAACATAAAATTATCAAGACTTAGATATCCTTACGTTGTAACAATAACAGGGATGCCACATTTAATTGATTAAAACCATCTTCTCACAGACTCGGACTATATATACCTTAAGTTAATGGCACGATAATATATAAAATATGATATGGGGGGCAGCTCGCCAAGCTTTGATACGTGATCAAACTTCATTATCACGTGCATCTCGGAATTTCATCTCGGAATGGGGGCATCTTAGAATTATTATGAATTGCATCTCGGAGATGAATAACCACCGCTGCAGCACTTGGTGCCATCTCGGAATAGGCCATCAATTGGAGGCATCCCAGAATTATTATGAATTACATCTCGGAATTATCATAGGATTTCCATGAATAACCACCACTGCAGCTCTTGGTCTCATACAAAGTCATAAATTTGACGGGAAGTGTGAGCAAATGCGAATGTGCCATGTCTTGAAATGAAATGTTCCATGCGACGTCGTCGCACATCCTTATGCACTTGGTATCTATGACATGTGTCAGCACCCAATTTTGTCCGGGAACTTCATTTACTTTTCTTATGTATATATTTGTAGTATTTATCTATTTCTTCTAAAAAATCCAAAAATACCCAAAATTAAAGAAAATCGAAATGGATCAATTAATCCATTAATTAATTAATTTTCGATGGTTAATTGATTATCGATGGTTAGTTAATTAACAGATTAATTAAATGTTTTGATAAAAAAAATCTATTAAGTCGAAAAAGAAAAGGAGCAAAAGAGGTCTTTTAATTGGGCCAATTTGGGCCGACCTGTTCTAAAAAAGGTGCTGTCAAGTTTTCGGTAAAAAAATATAAAAAAAAAGAGAAAATTGCGCTCATGAGGCCCAGTTTTTTCTTTGAAAAATCATTTGCTGAAAAAAATCTTTTTGGGCCGATTTAGGCCCATTTGGTTCACTCTTGAAAAAAAAGAAAAAGAATGTTTCAGATTTGTTTTTTTGTCTATTGGGTCATTTTGGGCCCATAATTGGAGTTAAAAAAAAGGTTTTTGGGTTAATTAGCCCATTTTCATTTCTTAATTCAAAAAAAATAAAAAAAAAAAGAAGAAAGGGGATGGTGCAGTAGAGCAAGTTGCACTTGCAATGCAACTTGCCCTGTCCAGGGCGGCTACAGGCATGGGCAAAGCAGAGAAAACAATCAGTTTGCAGGGCAGGTTGTGCATTAAAAAAAAGAGGAAATTTTGCCTATATATTAGGGGGGGATCGATTTTCAGAAAATCAGAGAGAATTAAGGTGGGAGAAATTCTGAACTACAAAAAATTTCATACAGCCCAATTTTCAGAATCAATCAAAGGGGGTCCCAAAACAAAATTTAGAAAAAAGAATTGGTTTTTTTTTAACATCCAAAAAAACCAATTTAGAGGAGAGCTGATTCTGTATAAAGAACATACAGAGGAAATTTTCAGGATCAGAGGAGGAGGCAGCAACAATTTATGTGAAAGACAAGGAAGTTTATTTGCTACAACAGAGATAAGATATTGACTGAAGCAAAAGGATAATCGGTATCATTTCTTTTTTGCTTTTGAATCCTATCGTCATTTTCTTGCTATATAATCTTTGTGAATCAAACCAAGCAAATAAAGTGATACATGGTGTTCTCAGTTCAAATAAAGTTCCATTAATATTGTCCCATTAGGTACAAATGATGAACATAGAAGTCCCAATATAACATAAATAAACAAACAGAAATCAATATACAGAAAACAACATCCCCTGTAAGTTGTTGCCATCATTCTCCACCTCTTTGCCCCTGCGAAAATCTCAAAAAACAGGCACAAAAGAGATAGGAGCTAAGGAGGAAAATAGGAACAAAAATAAAAGAAGAGAACAAACAGATTAAAAAAAACACACAGAAAGTGAAAGGATCAGAGAGGGGAAGGAAGAAAATACCCCATTGTGGCTGCGGCCTTCCCTCGAACCACCACCGCCTGCAGCGCCACCGTCTGAGGCGGCTCCTCTCCCCGAGGCTGCTGCGCCTCCGTCCCATGGCTCCTGTGGCCGTGCTGTCTCCCCTGCAGCATGTATGTCCCTCCGCATGTACACCGTCGCGCGAGGCCGCTGCAGCGACGCATCTTCTCTCTCGCGGCCGCGCCCACGGTCGCCTTCGGCCTCCTCCTTGCACGCAGGCCGCTACGCACGACCTCTATCATGCGACCACCGCCGTAAAACGGTGTCACCCTGAGCAACCGCGGCCCCGTCGCTTTGTGCTCCCTCCGCTGCTGCGCGCGACCTCCTCCGCGCAACTCCCCTGTGCGCCGCTGTGGCGCCATCGCCATGAGCAAAGGTGGCTGCCGCTGCGGCCATGCAAGGCCGCCTCTTTGCTCCCCATCATGAGCACTCTCTTGCCTAATAACAAACCCTAACAGAGGGTAGGAGAAGGGTCTAGAGGCTTTTTTTTTTTTTAATCTTCTGTTTCTTTTACCCTTTGATTTGGCTGACCTTAGGTTTAAGTGTAAATTGGGCCAGCGAACCTGCTGGCCCATTGGTGTCTTATACCCCTTTTTCTCTTATTTTTTTCCCTTTTTCTTTTTTGGATAGTGGTTGGGCCGATGAAGGCTGCTGAGGCCCAACTCACTCTTGTTTTATTCTCTTCATGTGTTTCTTTTATTGTGTTGGGCCAATGATGTGAGCTGAGGCCCAACCCTTTTATTTTAATGTGTGTCAGTTGTCTTAATTTTATTCTTGTTTCATTGGTTATTATTTGTTGTTTTCTATTAATGTGTTCTTTTGACCTACCATCTTGTGTCTCTTGTAAATATTCATTTATCGTGTGTGAATGTAAATCTTTGTTTAATTTCCTCCCCTTGTAAATAATTAATTATTTGTAGTTTTAATTTTATATTCATGTAAATATTAATTGGTTCAATTCATCCCTTTTGTTTTATCTTTGACGTTATTAGAATAGCATTTCTATCTTTTAACGTCATTTAAATAAAAATATTTGAGCGTAGTCACTTACTAGCTCAATAGCCTGCTTGTTTGTAAATAAGAAAACATTCTTTAAATAGACTTTTATCAAATTAATTATGTTAACGGAATAGCATTTCTATCGTTTAACGTCATTCAAAAAGAATTATTGAATATAGTCATTTACTAACTCGATATTCTGCTCATTTTGTAAATAAGAAAATATTCTTTGAAAAATAAATTTGTTTACCAAATCAATTACGTTGACGGAATAACATTTCTATCCTTTAACGTCATTTAAAAAAAAGAATATTGAGTATAGTCATTTACTAACTCAATAATGCGCGTAAAATCAAATCATTTTTCAAAATAAATCTTCTCATAATAAGTGATGTTTATTGAATAGCATTTCTATCAACAACGTCGTTTGAACAGTTTCAAGGGTTCGTTGTATAGCCATTTGCTAGCATCAATTCTGTCTAAAAAATATAAATAAGTAAATCCTTTTTCTTTAAATCAAACCATTTTCAAAATTAATTCTTACATTTTTCTTTCTTTTTTTATCAAAATTAAAATCAATCTCTTTTAAACACATTTTTAAAACTACGTGGCTTTGATTTCTCCATTGCACCTGGAGATACGTAGGAGCGGGATTTCCCGTCGAGCCAAAATAAAATTTTCAACATTTTTGTCCCATTGATTTCAAATTAATTTTTTCATCATTCTTTAATTTAAAGAATGTAAATAAATTTTCTTTTTGAGGGGTAAAACAAACATTTTCAAGAGTTAATAAATTTTACACAATTAATTGAAGGTAACCGTTTTTAACGGATGTTGTAGGGTGCTAATACCTTCCCTACACATAATCGACTCCCGAATTTGGATCTTTTGTTCGCAGACCAGGTTTTCATTTTAAAATCATTTTCGGGTTTTCCAAATTTCCCAACCCAAATAAATTGGTGGCGACTCCCCAAAAATTCAATCATTCTTCAATATTTTTTTCTTACGGGCTCGCCGACCCCGTCGTGGCCCCGGTCGTGACAGCCGGCGACTCCACTGGGGAGTTCGAGAGTCAAGCCTATTAATTAATTGTGCAAAATTGTTAACTTTTTATGTTTGTTATACCCTCTTTCCTTTTGTTGTATATATTTTATTGTAAATACTTTTTCTTATCTCTTTGTGAATGCCATTGTACATATTTTGCTGTTGTAAATATTTTGCTTCCACCTTAGGTTAGAAGACTATTATTTGTGTACATATTTGTTATCTATCTCTCTTGCAGGTGGGGTAGTTTTGTAGGTTTCTATGCTCTAAGCAGGCACTTCACTGTCAGCCTCCTCACACAACTCTAGCTCTATACCCGAGCTCGTGCAAGCTAAGGCATAGGAGGTGTTTCAACAAATGTTTTGAGGGGCTTGATGCCCACATGACATTAGTTGATTCACCACTCAGATTGTTACCGGTATCCTGGATTTGTTATATTGAGAGGGATTATCCCTACGTATGACTGATTCACGAGCTGGGTCCTTGTCAATGTGATAAGGGCAATCTGGGAACCATGATTTCTAGAGGTCTAGATTTGTCCCTGAATCCATGCACTGGTAGTTGGCCATAGCTCCCAAACTAAATAGGGACTTGTCCGACCATAGGATTACCCAATTCCAAGACTCACCTTTGTAGGGCAATGGGAGAATTCGCCTTTTTCCTTCTTTAAATGATTGATCCCCACATTCCTTTGTGCAAATTTTCAGTACCTCATCCTGGCATGAAAATTATTTCGCAAACTCTGTGAATAGTTTTGTTTTCAATTTTTTGAAAAAAGATCACCCGTTTTCCTTTGTATATAATTGAAATAAAAGTTGAAAAATCAAAATATTCCAATTTTGAAATAACATTCCCCTGAATTAATTCTTTCCAAATTTTTATCAGATTTCACCATTGCGCCAAAGCACAAGTTCATACGCAGTCCTATCCAAACCCGTTCCCGTTCCCAGACAGTTCCCCACCACTCAACTATGGCCGAGATCCCTGTGACAAATGAGAACCCTCTTACTATGGAACAAAGAATGGAAAGGCTGGAAGGGAGCTTCAACCAAATTTTAGACTTTCTAAAAACGGTGATCCCTGCGAATGAGGTAGTCAATGACAATTCAAATAATGATGAAAATGGTGATGGAGGTCCGTCAAATAAGACCAACGGCGAAAATCCCCTCAAGGTCGTGATTGTTACTGAATCATCTGGCCCTGATGTGAATGTTAGGGAGGAAGAAGCCAAAATGATGGACAAAATGGAAATGTTGGAAGAGAAGATGAGAGCATTGTAGAGGATGGATGTTTATGGGAAGTTGAATGTGCAGGATTTTTATTTGTTCCCCGACATGGAGATTCCTGCAAAATTCAAAGTTCCAGACTTTGAGAAGTTTGAGGGGAAAACATACCCGTTGATCCACCTAACCATGTACACTAGAAGCATGGTTGCACATTATAACAATGAAAAGTTGATGATTCATTGTTTCCAACACGGCTTGGCTGGAGGTGCTCTGACTTGGATTTTACAGCTTGATAAGAAGCAGATCAGGAGTTGGCGTAATCTGGCGGAATTATTTATCAAACAGTACCAGTTTGTGACCGACATCGCCCCTAACCGATTTGAGCTTCAGAGGATGAAGAAGGCCGAGACAGAGACATTTAGGGAGTATGCTCAAAGGTGGAGAGAGAAAGCTTCTCAGGTTCAGCCCCCCTGAATGAAAAAGAAATTATTAGACTTTTTGTGAAAACTCTTGATGTGGCATACTTTGAGAAATTGATGGGATGTGTCATCAATCGATTTTCAGATGTGGTCATAGCTGGAGAACAGGTGGAAGATGCCATTAGAGAAGGGAAATTACATGGGATGAATGCTCCTCATGACAAGCCCAAAAAGCCGAACTTTCAAAAGAAGGAAGGAGAGGCCCATGCAGTTGGCACTGGAAACTACCCATCCAAAACCATATCCCATCAGCCTGTCCAACAATCCTCACCATACTCCCTACCACCCTTTTATCCATACCCCTACCCATCCTATCCTCCAAACTTCCACAATCCTTACCAGGGAGGAACATCCCAAGTTGGGAACTCCGCACCTCCACAAGTTAACAATGTTTCCTTTCCCAACCAGCCACCGACCTTCCAAAATCCACCCTATCAGCCAAGAAAAGAGAGAGTGAAGATCGATCCCGTGCCAATCCCTTATTCTGACCTCTATGATACTTTGTTGCAACAACACTTGGTGGGCCCAGAAGTACCACAACCAGTGTCCAATCCTCCCCCCAAATGGTACAACCCGGCTGAACCATGCAAGTATCATATGGGAGCCCCGGGTCACTCGATAGAAAAATGTTTGACCTTCAAACTTCAAGTGCAAAGGTTAAGAGATGCAGGGCAATTGTTTTTTGAATAAGGAGAAGGGAAATCCACAGGGACGAGTATCGACAATGATAATCTCCTTAAGCATTAAGAATGAAGTTTGGCTGATGCATTTTGGGTTGTCGGTAGTATTGGATGACTTTCAATTTCTCACTTTTTATCTTGTTTCTTTTGTTTAAGTGTAATGATTAACTTTTTGCTTCTACTATAATGATGTACTCGTCATATTGTGAGCAATGAAATTATCTTTTGTTCATGTTGTTATTCCAAAAGAAAGAAAAGGAGTGAAAAATGAGTAAATGCATCTTTCAAGAGACTTTGTCTCTAAATTAAACCTTTTGAAAATAAGCAATCAAGATTTGAAATGAAGTTTGACCTTGTTTCTTTATCCAACAATTGAATAATATCCCTTGCTACCCACTTTGAGTCTAAAAAAGAATTTTTCTTCAATTAACCCTGGACAAAGATCACCTCCACACCGGGGGCTACTACAATGTGTTCATCCAAGTCTCATGAATTATTTGTGATGTTACTCGTACAAGTTGTATTCCATTTTCACAAGTTACTCATCCCAGAAGAAGAGAAAAGTTGAAAATATGAAAAAATGAAAATGAAAAAAGAAAGATAAAAGTGAAGGGAAAAATAAAAGAAAGAAATGAAAGATTGAAAAACTTGGAAGATGTGAAAATGGAGAATGTTGAGAACATCACTTTGATTGAATTATCTGTTTCAAAGTGTATCATTGTACGACAGATACTTTGTCCCAATGAACCCTTAAACACTCATTTTGGGCCTTAATATCTTTTTTTCATAACCATTTAGCCCTTGGCCACGTTACAAGCCGAATAAAGTCCATCCTGATCAAAGATTGATTGTTTTTATTTTCTTAATCTTTAATTTCGAGACAAAGCAACTTCTTTAATTTGCATTTGCTTGTACATTTTACTCCTAAAAAAGAAAAAAAAAAAGAAAAAGAAAAAGAAAAAAGAAAAAAGAGAAAAGAAAAAAATACAAAAAATGAAGGAAAAACGCACTTGCAACGGAAGCAAATATTAATTCTATTCACTGAGCATTTGAAGCAAGAATCATCAGAAGGATTTGAGTGCCATAGATGTCTTGAAGCTAAAATATGGGGGCTCATTGCATCGGGAATATTTGATTGTGGGAGCTCATTATTCCTCCTCGCCAGAATTGTGCAAGTTTCCATCTCCTTGAGAAATCATGCTTTCATGCCTAACTTGGGGGCTACATCCATATTTCACTCTTACTTCCACGTCACAATGGAAAATTATTTGCCCTTCCCATGTTCCTTCCCTTTGACCTCAAAAACCCTGAAAAGATTCTTTGCGTTTCCCTCACACCATAATACCACCCTTTATCCATATGCAATTGAATGAGTGCTCTGGCTCAATGGTGAGAAGAAAATTCGTATCATTTTTGGGAATGTTGTTTCTCCTGGAAATTTTCGCATTTGATTTGAAATTCATGTCAAGCTTTTATGGAAAAATCAAGTTTTGAAGTCCAAAATTGTTAGTCAAAATTTCCAACATCATTTCTTGCAAGTATTTAGCATCAACTTGTGGGCATGGTCCTAATCTTTGTTGAGTTGCCTAGTTATCATCTTCAGGAGATGTGATGCCCATTCTAGGTATTGTGACGCCTCGTTTCTTTTCTTTTAGGGTATTGTGAAGCCCACTAGGCATTATGACATCTAGTCTCTTCTATTTTCATCAAATCACTTGTGATTTTCCAGGTATCTTCCTTTTCTCCTGATGGTTTTCCAGGAGTCTTATCAGTTTGGCCCGATGATTTTCTAGGTCTTTTCCCTTTCTCCTGATGGTTTTCCAGGAGTTTTATCAGTTTGACCTGATGGTTTTCCAGGTCTTTTCCCTTTCCTCCTGATGGTTTTCCAGGAGTTTATCAGTTTGATCTTATGGTTTTCCAGGTCTTTTCCCTTTCCTCCTGATGGTTTTCCAGGAGTTTATCAGTTTGACCTGATGGTTTTCCAGGTCTTTTCCTTTTCCTCCTGATGGTTTTCCAGGAGTCTTATCAGTTTGACCTGATGGTTTTCCAGGTCTTTTCCTTTTCCACCTGATGGTTTTCCAGGAGTCTTATCAGTTTGACCTGATGGTTTTCCAGGTCTTTTCCCTTTCCTCCTAATGGTTTTCCAGGAGTTTATCAGTTTGACCCGATGGTTTTCCAGGTCTTTTCCTCTTTCCTCCTGATGGTTTTCCAGAAGTTTATCAGTTTGACCTGATGGTTTTCCAGGTCTTTTCCCTTTCCTCCTGATGGTCTGGCAGATTTATAAAATTGGCCTGATGGTTTTCCAGGTCTTTTTCCTTTTCCCTAATCATGTTTTGTCCGAAACAAAATTGGCTACTTCTTTATTTTTGCTTTTTCTTTCAGTTGCAAGAACAAGCAAAGGGGGCTACTGTCAGCACCCAATTTTGTCCGGGAACTTCATTTACTTTTTCTTATGTATATATTTGTAGTATTTATCTATTTCTTCTAAAAAAATCCAAAAATACCCAAAATTAAAGAAAATCGAAATGGATCAATTAATCCATTAATTAATTAATTTTCGATGGTTAATTGATGATCGATGGTTAGTTAATTAACAAATTAATTAAACGTTTTGATAAAAAAAATCTATTAAGTCGAAAAAGAAAAGGAGCAAAAGAGGTCTTTTAATTGGGCCAATTTGGGCCGACCTGTTCTAAAAAAGGTGCTGTCAAGTTTTCGGTAAAAAAAATATATAAAAAAAAAAAGAAAATTGGGCACATCAAGCCCAATTTTTTCTTTGAAAAATCATTTGCTGAAAACAAATCTTTTTGGGCCGATTTAGGCCCATTTGGTTCACTCTTGAAAAAAAAAAGAAGAAGAATGTTTCAGATTTGTTTTTTTGTCTATTGGGTCATTTTGGGCCCATAATTGGAGTTAAAAAAAAGATTTTTGGGTTAATTAGCCCATTTTCATTTCTTAATTAAAAAAATAAGAAGAAGAAGAAAGGGGATGGTGCAGCAGAGCAAGTTGCACTTGCAATGCAACTTGCCCTGTCCAGGGCGGCTACAGGCATGGGCACAACAGAGAAAACAATCAGTTTGCAGGGCAAGTTGTGCATTAAAAAAAAGAGGAAATTTTGCCTATATATTAGGGGGGATCGATTTTCAGAAAATCAGAGAGAATTAAGGTGGGAGAAATTCTAAACTACAAAAAATTTCATACAGCCCAATTTTCAGAATCAATCAAAGGGGGTCCCAAAACAAAATTTAGAAAAAAGAATTGGTTTTTTTTAACATCCAAAAAAACCAATTTAGAGGAGAGCTGATTTTATGTAAAGAACATACAGAGGAAATTTTCAGGATCAGAGGAGGAGGCAGCAACAATTTATGTGAAAGACAAGGAAGTTTATTTGCTACAACAGAGATAAGATATTGATTGAAGTAAAAGGATAATCGGTATCATTTCTTTTTTGCTTTTGAATCCTATCATCATTTTCTTGCTATATAATCTTTGTGAATCAAACCAAGCAAATAAAGTGATACATGGTGTTCTTAGTTCAAATAAAGTTCCATTAATATTGTCCCATTAGGTACAAATGATGAACATAGAAGTCCCAATATAACATAAATAAACAAACAGAAATCAATATACAGAAAACAACATCCCCTGTAAGTTGCTGCCATCATTCTCCACCTCTTTGCCCCTGCGAAAATCTCAAAAAACAGGCACAAAAGAGATAGGAGCTAAGGAGGAAAATAGGAACAAAAATAAAAGAAGAGAACAAACAGATTAAAAAAACACACAGAAAGTTAAAGGATCGGAGATGGGAAGGAAGAAAATACCCCATTGTGGCCGCGACCGCTCGCCGCCGTGCGCGGCCTTCCCTCGAACCACCACCGCCTGCAGCGCCGCCGTCTGAGGTGGCTCCTCTCCCCGAGGCTTCTGCCCCCTCCGTCCCATGGCTCCCGTGGCCGTGATGTCTCCCCTACAGCACGTCTGTCCCTCCGCATGCGCACCGCCGCGCGAGGCCGTTGCAGCGACACATCTTCTCTCTCGCGGTCGTGCCCATGGTCGCCTTCGGCCTCCTCCTTGCGCGCAGGCCACTGCGCACGACCTCTATCATGTGACCACCACCGTAAAACGACGTCACCCTGAGCAACCGCGGCCCCGTCGCTTTGTGCTCCCTCCGCTGTTGCGCGCGACCTCCTCCGCGCAACTCCGTTGTGCGCCGCCGTGGCATCATCGCCATGAGCAAAGGTGGCTGCCGCTGGGGCCATGCAAGGCCGCCTCCTTGCTCCCCATCATGAGCACTCTCTTGCCTAATAACAAACCCTAGCAGAGGGTAGGAGAAGGGTCTAAAGGCTTTTTTTTTAATCTTCTGTTTCTTTTACCCTTTGATTTGGCTGACCTTAGGTTTGAGTGTAAATTGGGCCAGCGAACCTGCTGGCCCATTGGTGTCTTATACCCCTTTTTTCTCTTATTTTTTTCCCGTTTTCTTTTTGGATAGTGGTTGGGCCGATGAAGGCTGCTGAGGCCCAACTCACTCTTGTTTTATTCTCTTCATGTGTTTCTTTTATTGTGTTGGGCCAATTATGTGAGCTGAGGCCCAACCCTTTTATTTTAATGTGTGTCAGTTGTCTTAATTTTATTCTTGTTTCATTGGTTATTATTTGTTGTTTTCTATTAATTTGTTCTTTTGACCTACCATCTTGTGTCTCTGGTAAATATTCATTTATCCTGTGTGAATGTAAATATTTGTTTAATTTCCTCCCCTTCTAAATAGTTAATTATTTGTAGTTTTAATTTTATATTCATGTAAATATTAATTGGTTCAATTCATCCCTTTTGTTTTATCTTTGACGTTATTACAATAGGATTTCTATCTTTTAACGTTATTTAAATAAAAATATTTGAGCATAGTCACTTACTAGCTCAATAGCCTGCCTGTTTGTAAATAAGAAAACATTCTTTAAATAGACTTTTATCAAATTAATTACGTTAACGGAATAGCATTTCTATCCTTTAACGTCATTCAAAAAGAATTATTGAGTATAGTCATTTACTAACTCGATATTCTGCTCATTTTGTAAATAAGAAAATATTCTTTGAAAAATAAATTTGTTTACCAAATCAATTACGTTGACGGAATCGGATTTCTATCCTTTAACGTCATTTAAAAAAAAGAATTTTGAGTATAGTCATTTACTAACTCAATAATGCGCGTAAAATCAAATCATTTTTCAAAATAAATCTTCTCATAATAAGTGATGTTTATTGAATAACATTTCTATCAACAACGTCGTTTGAACAGTTTCAAGGGTTCGTTGTATAGCCATTTGCTAGCATCAATTTTGTCTAAAAATAAATAAATAAGTAAATCCTTTTTCTTTAAATCAAACCATTTTCAAAATCAATTCTTACATTTTTCTTTCTTTTTTTTCAAAATTAAAATCAATCTCTTTTAAACACATTTTTAGAACTACGTGGCTTTGATTTCTCCATTGCACCTGGAGATACGTATGAGCGGGATTTCCCGTCGAGCCAAAATAAAGTTTTCAACATTTTTGTCTCATTGATTTCAAATTAATTTTTTCATCATTCTTTAATTTAAAGAATGTAAATAAATTTTCTTTTTGAGGGGTAAAACAAACATTTTCAAGAGTTAAGAAATTGTGCACAATTAATTAAAGGTAACCGTTTTTAACGGATGTTGCAGGGTGCTAATACCTTCCCTACACATAATCGACTCCCGAATTTGGATCTTTTGTTCGCAGACCAGGTTTTCATTTTAAAATCATTTTCGGGTTTTCCAATTTTCCCAACCCAAATAAATTGGTGGCGACTCCCCAAAAATTCAATCATTCTTCAATATTTTTTTCTCACGGGCTCGCCGACCACTTCGTGGCCCCGGTCGCGACAACATGAAAGCATCCTATCTCGGAACTCGCACGTGCCAGTAAGGTCTCGCCGTGGGGGGCAACTCGGAAATGATGCACTTCTTACCGCGACCAAAGATGGGTCTTCACACTCTCGGTGTGAAGATCATCTCGGAATGCAACCGACCGTGGCCAAAGATTATGCACTTATTACTGCGGCCAATGATGATGGCGGAAACCAACACACTCTCGCTGGAGAATTTGCCAAATGTCACAATAAGCAAAAATGCGGTAGATGCCATCAACTCGCTTGCAGATTTTAACGGACAAGCATGCTACGATGGAGAACGCATGTTACGACGTTATTAGCCAAATAGGGCAAGCCTCCAAAATCTCCCGTGAGGTTCATTCCTTGAATTTTGAAGTGTATAATTGATGACGACCCAGAACATGCTAGTCCTGTCCAAGACCTCGGAAACGATGACAGAAAGAAGTTTGGTGAAGATGTCGAAAACGAGCTCCGGTGGGAATGTCCGCAACAGCTCGACTGCTCAAATCAATATCCCGGACAGTGTCGCCGTTTGCTACTCTGATAAAGTTATGGAAGCATGTCATCTCTGTTAGAGCACCACGACCATAATCATGGGCAACCCATGCCAACAGGTCCACCACAAGAAAAATCAAAGCGTAGGCATCTTGGAATTTCGTTAAAATTGTGCCTGTAACAGAATAACGTGTGCCCACAATTGTATCCAGGCATAACTCAGAATAACCAATCTCGGAATTTAATTGTTATGGTCCACGCTCGGAACGTTGTGAATTTCATTGTTACGGGCCATGCTCGGCGAATCTCGGAATTTCTTTGTTGTGTGCCACGTGCATTCCGCAAATCTCGAAATTTCATAGGCGGTGGATTGATCACCACCATGGAGGAAACGACGGAATCATAAGCGGAAACACAACCATGGATGCCGCTAGCGCCACAACAAGTTAAAAAGCAAAAGAAAGCAAAGAAAATAGCACAAAATATTCCACATGCTGGACAAGGAGCAGTATACAACACAAAAAATATATAATTTAGTTCAAGATTACCCGAACAAGGGATGGCGGAGCCGATGGAGGCAGAGGAGGCGATGAAAGTGTCGCAGTAAGAGCAACAGCGGCATAAAGTTTTCCACCTACTAGAGTGGTCAACGTGGTTGTCCACCGGAAAAGAAATGGCAGCGGCGGCGTTATGACAGGCCACCATGATCTTCGGAGGAGAATTTACACGAACAGAATTGAAACGAAAGGGATGAACGGAACTCAGCGTTCCTAAAAACAATCTTGAAGATTCTTGAAAAGCTATTCCGCTGGTGACGAGAGGACTTGTGTTATTTCCGGCGGCGGAAGAACAGCTCCTGGTTCCTACCATCGTTATACAAAATTGAAACAGAAGGGATGAACGGAACTCATCGTTCCCAAAAACAATCTTGAAGATTCTTGAAGAGCTGTTCCGTTGGTGACGAGAGGAGTTATGTTATTTCTGGCGGCGAAAGAAGAGCTCCTGGTTCCTACCATCGTTATATCGAAATGGAAGATCTTGAAGAATTGCAAGAGTTGCGGAATCAAAAGAAAGAAGATGGAAGATTGCAAGAATTGCGTTGTTCCCACAAACAACGCCAATGTTCATGCGCAAATTCTCCACGGCCGTTTCCGGTTGAAGAAGTTGAATCTTCTTATATTCCACGGCGGAGCACGACGGACCCACGACGAGGCAGGGTGTACCTGCAGGGACTCCGAGAGAGGATTCTGATCAGAGTATATGTAATATAGAATAATTGTGTACCTGGCAAGTAACACCATAGTGTATTTATAGAAACATTTTGGCGGGAAAGTCCGTTAGACAGTTGCAAAGGACTCCCGCAAATGTCATCACGCGCTCGGCCGAGATGTAAACATACGCGCCTAGTTAGAACCGACTTCAGGGCCGAGGTTGGACGGCGGAATGGGCTTCACAGTTATACTTGAGGAATGACGTCTATGCAGTCGCAATGGTTATAGCCGGAGCGAAATATCGCGGCATGAATAATCAGTATAATGTCGGGAATGTCGGAAATGTCTTCTTCATAGCTCAGATTATGATTCCGAGGTTAGCCTTGGTCGTATTCAATACTAACCAAGTACACATATTGACATAAATCATATTAATATATTTTTTTAATAATGGTGATTGTTTTCCAAAGATACCTTTCCAACTTCCATTGTTGAAATGAATATATTACTTCCATAGAATTTTGCGATTTGAGTGGAGTTTCACTATAGTAACTATTCCAATTTGAGCGGGGTTTCATCTTTATTATTCTTTTGAGTGCTTTTACACTTTTTTTTTTCATTTGCTAACAATTTATACCTTAACATTATTGTTTCTTCTTTTGCATTTTTTCTTTATGTAATTAATAAATAAAAATATTAAATGAATTAATATATTTAAAAAAATTAGAAAGACAAGATATATTTTATTTGAAATATTTAAATATATTAATATATTTACTTTAATACAATTGAGACATTTAAATAATCCTATGTTTGTTTCATTATGTTGCTTTTCAATCATTTTTTTTCATTATGCTGCCATTTTTATATCTTTTTATTTTTTATGAATATTGATTTTCAGTGCGATATTAGTATTTAATCAGAAAAATTTGAGTATTTTGAGACATTTTCTGATGAGAAATTGGGACCACAACCCTAACCTTCAAAAGGGAAAGAGGGATACCCGAAATAAAAGGGGTAAGAGAAAATATCAATTTTTGTTCAAGTTCTCCTTTAAATTATTTTAAAATCTAGGCCACATAATAATTCCATTAATTCATGTCAGACACATTAGCCATGTCATCAGTTTTTGTTAGCAATTGAATGATCACTTAACGATGGGACTACGTTTGTCACAATTAAAAAAATAGAAGTACTAAATTCGAGCAATTAAAAATTGAGGGACCAAAATCGTCTCAACACTAAACTTAGGGGGCCAAAAGTATAATTAAGCCTTTAATTTTTTTTCAAAGACACATTTTCAACTTCCTTTGTTGAGATGATTATATCACTTCCATAAAATTTTGCATCCCTTAATGTTGGGGGCTTTTCAGATTAATCATTATAGTAACTATTCCAATTTGAGTGGGATTTCATCTTTTATTATTCCTTTGAATGCTTTTACACATTTTTTTTCATTTGCTAACAATTTATACCTTCACATTATTGATTATTCTTTTGCACTTCTTCTTTTATGTAATTAATAAATTAAAATATTAAATGAATTAATATATCTTTAAAAATTTAGAAAGACAAGATATATTTTATTTAAAAATATTTAAATATATTAATATATTTACTTTAATACAATTAAGACATTTAGATAAATATTTATTTATATTTGTATTGTTGGAGTTAAAACAAAAATAAATAAAATAAAATAAATTAATGGAAAAATTATTTATATCTATATTGCATCTAATACAATAATGTGTCTTAGATTTATAACTCCACACTTCAATTAATACTAAACAATATTTGATGTTATGCTAAATGAAACACTAAAATTGTATCACACTTGAACCTACTATATTGTTATCCTACGTAAATTATTCATCTTTTGTTATAATATTGTGAGTAATATTTTTATGTAGAAAATACAACTTCGTACAATTTAAATGTGATGTCTTTAATAATAATTAGTGATCAGTTAACAATTTTCTTATACATTTTGTATATGTTTCCTTACTTTCTCTTTTCAATAAAAAAATATTCAATTGACTTTTGTTTTATATCTTCAACTTACAATATTTTACAATTTCTTTCAGGAGTTTCAAGAACATATTGTATTTATGTAACATCCCGCAAATTATAAACTTTAAACAACTTATTAGGCTGAAAATAAGAGGGTTAAGTATTAGTAATTAAAGGAAAATAAGTTAAGAGATTAAGGTTAATTGAGGAGCTATGATTTAAAACTCAAGTATAAGACCAAGTATTAGCCTTAACCAGAAGTTTTAATAACTCATTAGGTTAGAAATAAGATTATTGTGTTTGGTAATTAGAGGTTGAGTGGGGATTATGGAAATTAACTTAGAATTCTATTTCAGGTTAAAATGAAGAGTTTTTGGTTCTGGTAATCGATTACAGGGAGTTTGTAATCGATTACCCGAGAGCTAGTTTTTAGCTAATCGATTATTCACAGGTTGTAATCAATTACCCGAGAGCTAAATTTTGTGTAATCGATTACGTAATCGATTACTTGAGGGCTGAGTTTTCGGTAATCGATTACCAAGGGTTGTAATCGATTACCAGTTTCCCAGAAACGTTTCCTAGTGTAAATTCTACCTCTGGTAATCGATTACAACATTACTGTAATCGATTACCAGCTGTCCAGTATATATACCCTTTGCATGCAAAACTCAGAAATTTCAATTGCCTTCTTTACCATTCGAACCCTAGAGAGAGAAAGAGTGTTCCTAGAGAGAGAAAGTAGAAATTTGAAAGTGGTTGAGGAGAATCAAAGCTAGGATTCACCAAAGGAACTTCCAATCCATCAATTCCTCTTGAGATTTTCAAGAAATTGGTGAGTATAACTCACACACTCACTTTTCTCTTTGAGTTTGATTTCTCTCCAATGTATGAACCCTACTCTTTAATCCCTCTTTTATATGATAATTGTGGTTAGATTAGTAATGTATGCATGAATTTGAGTAGTTTGGTTGGTTGTTTCGTTGAAAACCTTAGGGTAGCGAGATTTACGAAAGTAGCGAGATTACGAAATGCTTAATGTATGAACCCTACCTCTTCGATTCCCTTTCTAATTAGTTAATATGATTGAATTAATGAAGTTTATGCTGGAATTGAATAATTCATGCTGTGGATTGATTGTAAATCCCTTGGATTTCGAAGTTACGAAAAGTTACGAAAGTTTTCGAAACACTCGAAATACTCGAAATTCTAGTTTTGGGTTATCAATTCATGTTTACCGGTTTCGACCGTGAGTTAATTTAAGCCGGCCTTTGTGCTGTGAGTTAAGAAAATTCAGTGATTGTAAGAAAACTTGACTTCGGTCCAGTAATGGGTGGGATTCGTCTCCGGGAAAGACGTTTCCCGTAGTCTGAGCTCAGGTCTAACTCCAGTTTCAGTAATAAGTTCATGTCTGCTGGGCACAACAGTGAGTTGCATTATTATTGCATTTTAATGATTTGAGTATTTAGTTCATGAATATGTTATGTTAATTATCTTTAATTGATATGGATATGAGTATGATATTTGGCTACATATTAGTTAGTTAGGTTGATCTTCCCCCACACTCTATGCATGTTTAGTTATACTCGCTGAGATTATTATCTCACCCCACGTTGCGGGGATTTACTCTAGTTGTGCAGGTGCCTTTGGTGATGTTGAGCCAGTTATGGTGAGAATAGAGCTGGATCTTACTTCGGTTGGAAGATTCATAAATAGGATTATTTCTTAATGTATTTGTTGCTGTTATTTGGTTACTTATTTAGGTCTATTGTTGTATCTTGTATAAATGTAATTATTCTTTATTTGGCCACTGAGGCCTAGTTTTAATGTTGTGATAGGTTTAGATATTGAGATGTACTGGTTTTGCTGATTTTCAGGTTAAGCTGAATTCTGGTAATAGTCCGGTTTTTAGGGGAGACTCTGCCGAATTTCCGGTATGAGTTCATTGAACCACACTTCTTCAAGTGTGGATTCTTCCCTAAATTTTAAGTAAGATTTCAAGAACTTCAGGGATAGTGTCTCCAACAGACATTATTTCTAAGTTTAGAAATTAGGGCGTTACAATTTACAACTTTATTTCTTATTTATTCGTTTGCTTATTTAATGAGTTTATTTTATAATATTTTATATAGTATAAACAATTACATAGTTTTAATACAGTTAAATTATTTATAATGTGGGGTATCAATTTTTTTCTCAAATTAAGTCTATTGCTAATAGATATATTAATACATAAATATTGATTAATTTATTACATTATATAATACTAGTATCCAACCCGTGCGATGCACGGATTTATTATTCAAATAAATATTTAAATTTAAAATTTAATATTATATTTAACCTGTTTAATATATGTAAACATTAAATCATAAGATTAATTAATTTTTAACATTTAATTTGATACTTGTTAGTAGATTAAGAATATAACAAACTAACAAAGTAAATAGATTTGGAAATATGAAATAGTCACATCTAATAATTACAAATGAACACTATATTAGCAATATTGCTTCATTTGAATTTTTTGAAACATTTTCTTGTAGACAATATATTTTGTAACATTACAACACTTAAAGTTGTCATCACATATAAGAATCCTAAGTCTTTGTTGAGATTTAACCCAAGATACAACAACATATAATTGACCATGAGATAAAACAAGCCTTGGTAAATATACACCAACATGTGACAATGTCTGACCTTGACTTTTATTAATGGTCATAGCAAAGCAAAGAAAAATTAATGGAAACTGTCTTCGTTGAAACTTTAATGGGGTGAGATTTTCAGATGGAATTAAATCCATTCGATGAATGAATACATTTGTTCCCAAATGTGTTCCCGTAGTAACGGTTTATCCAATGACATTAGAACCTAACTAATCAACTATTAATATCTAGTTCCATTGCAAAGATATCAAGATTCGTCATTAGCATAACAATCACTTCAATCTTTAACATCAACTTATGATCATGGAGTCCAGAGCACCTAATATCATTTAAGAATTCAACTGTCAACAGCTACAATATCGACTTCCTCATCCACCTTTCATATAGTATCAAAACTCAAGCACACCATTTCTTCTCCTAGAAATAATGTCATGACATATTCATTGATGGAGTAAACAACATCCAATGTAGGAGCAAGAATTATTTTATCTTGAAACAATTCTATGTTTCCAAAATTTGATAGCAGATTAGGATAGGCAAAGGAAACTATATCTCCAATTGTATTACCTGTAGACTCTATCAGTAAAGCCTCTGGTATTTCAATATCAGTTTGACAATCAATAATTCATATCAATATTAATATGACATGTAATCTTGTTCAATATAAATTTAATACTACATATAAATGTAAAATTAAAGTTTTATTTCACCTATCACATTTTAAAATTATTTTAATATAGAAATGAGATATTCATCCATTTAGAGTACTTAGAGTTTAATACGGTGTCTAAAGGAATAAAAAATTACATTCCAATAACAAATAAATTGATAAAAATAATTGGGAAGTAGTCTTTTTATTAATTTATCATCTAACATGTTTCTTACTTAATATATATATATATATCTTTAATTGTGACCATAATTGTAAAGGTTTGACACTAAATCCAATTCATTTATTTCAAGTTAAAGCCCATACGACATTTATTAATTACAAAATCAAAATATGCCATCAAAAAAAGAAATATTGAAAAGAAAAATCACAAAATCTTATAAAATGAAGAAAAAAAAGAATGGTGTTACACGATCTACAAATATTAACACAAATATTATTTTTAAAATTATATTAACAAATAGATTTATTGACATTTGTTGCACGAGTAACACGATTTTTTAATTTTCATATATAATTTAAATATTACAGTAATTATTTTTATAAAATAATGAAATTGTAAGAAAAACAAATTAAAATTAAATATATTTATATCTTAAAAAATATTATGTTTTTTAATATTAGATAAATTATATTTTTCATTCATGTTTTCGGTTAACTTTAGACTTTGTCTCTGACTTTTAGAGCCTTTTATTTTATATCCTTATAATTTTAAAACACTGTAATCGTAGTTTCATAGTGCCTAACATTGGGTTCTAGGTTATGCTCATTTTTACATATATTACAAAGTTTGTATAATAAAATTAATTTATGATATAGTCATATACATCAATTAGTAGAATGTGAATATCATATTGTTATCATGTTTATAGAAAATAATAACAAATACATCATTAATATAATAAATTTAAAATATATTCACATTTGAGATCTCACAATACAATCATTTCAAAACTATGTAAAACTGTATGGAAAAAAACCATTATTAGGAGAGCTAACCCCACAATGATATTGATATTCATGACCGGAGCAGGACTAACTCCTATAGAGGGTGTTTATAGTTTATTAAAAAAAATCTCTTTAAACCTATAATTGAAAATTTTGCTTAACTTTTAAACGTACTATATTAAATATATAATAAATCAAAATACAATATAATAATTTTATTCAAGTAAAAAAATAAAAATAATTATAAATTTTATAATTCTAATTTGAAATTTTGTCCATAAAAATTATAATCAAGACATCATAAAAGTAATTATAAATTTAAATTATATTGGTATTTGAGATCTCTCATCTTAATCACCTAAAACCTATATAAAGTGTATGGACAAACCGTTGTTGGAAGAGTTAGTCTCACCATTATATGGATGTTCATTGAAGGAACATGATTGTCTCATGTGGAGAGTACTTGGTGTCATAAAAAAATACTTTATTGAAGTGAGAATAAAAAAATATAAAAAGAATATGAATAACGAATGTGAGAAAATGTGACATATGTACTGAGCGAAAAAATTTAATATAGAGTAGATAGAATAAATAAGAGAGATAATAAGTGAAAACATTAATGAATAAAATAAAGAGATAATTATTTTAATATAATAAAAAATGAAAATGGAAATGTGATAAAAAAATAAAAATAAAAATAGAAGAAAACGACTGGAGAATGATTGCCTCACATGGAAGATAGTTGTATGGTTCGTGAAAAAATCACTTTACTGTATTGCTAATAAAAAAATTAAAGAAACACAAGTGAGAAAACATGACACATGTTATGGATGAGCAATTTTAATATAGAATAAATAGATAAATAGAATAGATAAGTGAGATAATAAATGAAAATATTAATGAATAAAATAAAGATATAAATGATATATTTAAATATCATGTTAAATTTAATGTAAAACAATACATTTATTGTATTACTTAATGTGAGTTTTCATGTAACGAAACATATAAATAGGAATAAATAATGAGAGAAATTATTTTAAGATAATAATAATAATAAAGAAAATTAAAGTGTGATTAAAAAAAGGAAAAAAATGAAGAACAAAAACTGTTTCACATGGAGGACGGTGGATACTCATGGTTTATCAAAAGAGTTTAATATATATACACGGTCAGGGTAAAGAAATTTTACACAGACATTCAATGATGTGCTGCCACATCATTTATGGAATTTAATAAAATATGAGGTGTCACATTTATTAAATGACGTGGCAGCACACCATTGGATATCTATGTAAAATTTATTTACACTGACAGTGTATATTAATTAAATCCAATAAGAAATTAATTTGTGAAAAAAAACCAAAAGAAAAAGAAAATAATATGAGCAAAACTGTATGTCATGCAGGATAAATGTGGTTCATAAGAATATCACTTTACAGAAAAGAGAATAAAAAACTTGAGGAAACGCCGATGAAAAAATAACAGGTGTACTGTGGGAATAATTTTAATATGGAGTGAATGAAAGTAAATTGAAAGATAGAATAAATAAGAGAGATAATAAGTAAAACATTAATGAATAAAAAAGAGAGATAAATAATATATTAAAAAAAAAACATTATTGTAAATAAACTCATTTCGTATTTCTTTATATGAGTTTTTATATAATGGAATAGATAAACATAAATGGATAATGAGAAAACTTGTTTCAATATAATAATTATAAAAATTAAAATTAAAATGTGATTAAAACAGAAAAAAAAACAGGAGTTGCACTACTTCCTGTGGTTTATAAAAAAATTACTTTACTGAAATGAGAATAGATATGGATGAATAATGAGAGAAACTATTTTAATATAATAACAAAAAAATTAAAGTGTGATAAAAAAGAAAAAAAAAAAGAAAATAGCATGAGCAGGAATGTCTCCCGTGAACGATACCCATGATTTATAAAAAAAATCACATTTGTAATGAAATAGATTAATGAGATCAAATAATGAGAGAAAATATATTAATATAATAATAAAAATAGAAAATTAAAAGTGAGATAAATAGGAATTTTAATATAGATTAAATAGATAAATAGAATAGATGAGTGGGATAATAAACAAAAGGATTAATGAATAAAATAGAAAGATAAATGAGATATTGAAATATCATGTTAAAAAACATAAAAAAAAGAAATATCATATTGAAAATAATGTAAATCAACACATTTATTGTATTCCTTAATGTGAGTTTTTATATAATGAAACAGATAAATAGGAATAAATAATGAGAAAATTTATTTTAATATAATAATAAAAAGAAAATTAAAGTATGAAGAAAAAAAGAAAAAAAATGTAGGATCAAAACTGTTTCACGTGTAGGATACCCATGGTTTACAAAATATCACTTTTATAATGAAACAAAATAATATAAATGAATGATAAGAGAAAATGTATTAATATAATAATAATAATAATAATAATAATAATAAATGAAATTGTGAAAAGAAACATAAACAAAAAAAAATAGGAGCAAGACGGCCTCCCGTGAAGAATAAATGTGGTTTATAAAAAATAACTTTATAAAAAAGAGAATAAAAAATTTAAAAAAAATGAAAAAAGGTTTTTATATAATGAAACAGATAAATATGATTTAACAATGAGAGAGATTATTTTAATATAATAATAAAAAAATTAAAGTATAAAAAAAATATAGGATCAAAACTGCTTCATGTGAAGGATACTCATGGTTTATAAAATATCACTTTTATAACGAAACGAAATAATATGAACGAATAATAAGAGAAAATATTTTAATATAATAATAATAAAAAATGAAATTGTGAAAAGAAACAAAAATAAAAAGAAAAAAAAAATAGGAGCAAGACTGTCTCCCGTAAAGGATAAATGTGGTCTATAAAAAAATAACTTTATAAAAAAGAGAATAAAAAATTTTAAAAAAAGGAAAAAAAATGTTTTTATATAATGAAACAGATAAATAAGAATAAATAATAAGAGAAATTATTTTAATATAATAATAAAAAGGAAATTAAAGTATGAAAAAAAAGAAAAAAAATGTAGGATCAAAACTGCTTCACGCGAAGGATACTCATGGTTTATAAAATATCACTTTTATAATAAAATAAAATAATATTAATGAAACAAAATGATATGAACGAATAATAAGAGAAAATATTTTAATATAATAATAATTAAAAATGAAATTGTGAAAAGAAACAAAAAGAAAAAGAAAAAGAAAAAGAAAACAATAGGAGCAAGACTGCCTCTTATGAAGGATAATTTGGTTTATAAAAAATAACTTTATAGAAAAGAGAATAAAAAATTTTGAAAAAAATGAAAAAAAAGTACGTATATGTTAATAAGACTGTCTCGTAAAGGGTACATGTAATTCATAAAGTCATTA
The DNA here is from genome assembly GCA_026901365.1 of Sesbania bispinosa. Taxonomy (NCBI): domain Eukaryota; kingdom Viridiplantae; phylum Streptophyta; class Magnoliopsida; order Fabales; family Fabaceae; genus Sesbania; species Sesbania bispinosa. The sequence continues at coordinate 76,698 of QLOH01000707.1, read as the reverse complement.
CCAACAACGTATATGAATCGGTCCAACGTAAATGTACAACCCGATAAAAAAGTCAATATTAAAAAAGTCAATGAGTTACAATTGACTTTTACCCAATAAAAAAATAAAGCCCCCAATGAATAGTAAATAAAAAATTACTCCTATATAATATTATAGATTTGGACCCATAATGCAAACACAATGGTCCAAATGGTAATAAAAAAATTCAAACTTGAATGAACAGTGATTAAATAACTTCCACTGTGTAATAGTATAGATATATGGACGGACACTAAATTTACTGCTCACGCGGGTACGGAGACGGGCACTGTGGTACCCTGCCTAGAGGGTACCAATTGTCATCCCTAGTTCAAAAGATTTAGTGAAAAGGCCCAACAAAAGTCATTGAATGGCCCATCAAGTATCTTAACCCTAACAAAAAAATAAAAAAAATAAAATTGAATGAACAGTAACTTTTCTACTTCACAAATATTTGTTTATTGAAACAAATATATTAAATTATTGAAAAAAATTAAAACTTATTATTTTTTACTGCTATATTCCCGTTCATCGCACGGTTCACGCACCGGTTATAATCAAATTTGATCCAATTCAAGGTAAATATTTTACCATGCCTCGTGTTGTGCAGGATAGTGCCATCACTTATTTTTTTGGTTTAACCACAGGTATCCTTTACGGAAAGTAATTCTATTCGAGTCGGAACATCCACATCATGGTGAGGCTAGCTCTATCCGCAAGAATTTTTTCCATTACTCGAACCCGAGACCTTACTTAAAACAAATCAAGTATGTACCATTTGAATCAACCCCGTTGGTAGTTATTGATACTAGTTGTTGTCTAGTGCTTTTATGCGATATTGATGTAACACAGATGGATCACTTATTTTATAACCCATTGTCAGCATCTCGTTATTTTGTTATAAGATCCCAAACAATAAAACATCACCCCAAAGAATGTTTTTCTTGGAAGATAAATTAAAAAAGGGTAGGAATAGGATCTGATATCAAAATCCAAAATATATATTACATTAAAACAAGACAAGAAAAGGGTAGATTGTATGTACAAAAAGCAAAAAAGCATTGACATCCCCTTATTCGAACTTTAGGCAGAGATTAAGACAAGCAACTTCCAATCAGAGGAAAATCAAAATCCATTGAAGAGAAAGGGCATATCTTACTCCTTTATTTTTTTTTTTTCACAGTGCAAAAAGCAACACTAACAAATCATAATTAACAGACAAAATCAAAATCACTACTTGTTTCTATATCATCATCATCTGAATCCATCTCATCAAGATCCATTCCACCTCCCACAAATTGCCCATCAACTTTTGGGCCCTCACCTGGCTTCCTTGCCTCTTGAATTATTGACAGTATTTCCTCAATACTCTGAGGAGAATCATCCACACCATTCATATCATTTTGCAACAACTTATTTCCCCCTTCATCCACAAATTCCATTGGCAAGTTATTAAGGAACCATGGGTGCTTTTTAATTTCTGGGATGCTGATTCTCTGCATGATTAATGTAGAAACACAAGGGTATAAAACCATATGTTAATGTCACTCAACAAAAACATTTATATATGAATGCACTAAAACTAATTATTATACCATCTCCGTATTGGCCACAAAAATTCGAGATAGAAGGTGTCTACAATCTTTGGAGATACGAACATAGTCTGGAATAGAATAGTGGACCCCGATAATTCTCTGTCATAATATCCCCAAATTATGATATAAGTTCATATTATTGTAACACTTGTCACTTGGAAATTAAAGGCGCGAGTAATATTTTGTTGTCAATGTCCAACAAACCTGAAGTGTTTTTCTGAAGTTCCGTGGATCATCTGGATCTTCAAAAGGATAACCCCCAACTAGCATCACATATAAGGTCACCCCACAAGACCAAACATCAGCAACCTACTCGTTCTCAAATAAGAATAATTTGGTGGTGAATGTTAGCTATAAATTTGTAAAACCCCACTCATCATATAATTAGAAAGTAGAAGTTAGGGTCACTTTGTTTACAGTTTTAAAAAAACAGTAAATAAAAAACTGAAAAACATATTTCAAAGACTATTTTTAAAAATAATTTTGAAAAGTGTGGTTATAATTTCATTTTTAAAAACTAAAATTCTATCAAAAATTTGTGATTCTGTTAACAACGCATACTGAAATTATGGGAAGAGCTCTCGATTAACTAAGCACACTTTTAGGGATGGGGAGCATTATCTCTTATCTTTGACTAAACCTCGAACAAGATTGCCCCTAATAATAAGGGATATCTGTGATTCACACAAAAAAATTAAAATTCTAAAACTATTTTAAATGTTTTAAAAATTCATTTTTAATTTTTCTATTTTTATGTTATAAATGATGTAAATAAATCATTTCATTTGTAAAAAAAATTTTTAAAAACTAAAAAATAAAATTCAATCAATAACACTCTTAGCAATAAAGTTACCTTCCCATCATATTCTCTTCTTGACAAGACCTCTGGTGCAATATATGCTGGGGTTCCCACGGTAGATTTAGGTTGAGAGTGCAGAACAGATGACTAAAGAAAGAGGCAGAACAATTGGTAATTAACAGGGTTTTTAATTAATTAGAATTTGAAACATACATTAAATGAAAGTAAGTGACAATTTCTTGCCTTGGAGTAACCAAAGTCGCATATTTTGAGTTGTGGTGCTGAGCTTCCATCTAAGAGTGTGTTTTCCAGCTTAAGATCTCTGTGGCAAATTTCCTGCAAGAAAATGATATTTTCAGTTCAGCTAAAGTTGTAAGACTCATAACTGAAACATTCAGTTAAAATGAAATCAATTAGATTCAGATTGGATAAGAGTAGTACCATTGAATGGCAATAGCTGACTCCAGAAATCAATTGGCGGAAGAAATATCTTGCCTATGCATTCAAAAGAACAATTTAGCATGCAAAATTATGTTCACAAATTTCTAGAATGTGAAACACTGTGTAATAGTTTTTTAAAAAATAAAAAACACTGTACATAATGTTGAAATTAAACATGAAAAATTTGTTAACAACAAAAATGAAAATTTATTATAGACTGAATAGTGTTGGAACCCATAGACTAACAACTTGCTATTAAAAAATCAACACTAAATATTTATCTGCTAAAGTTAGAAACAGCACTTCTACTTTCTTTAATACAAAACGTAATGTGGATATGCAATCTTTAGTACTATTGTGGAATTAATTAAGAAATTAGACAACTAATGTAATGGCCTCTTGGACAAAAGCACTATCATAAAGTCAATGGAACTTTCTATTATCAACAAATGATCTAAATATCCAATCTACCTCGTCCTCAGAAAATCTACCAGCATTGCATATTCTTTCAAACAATTCTCCCCCTGCAGCATATTCCATGACTATGGCTAGATGAGTTGGAGTGCACAACACCTACAAACACAATCAATGGCCATTTCATCTTAATCAAAGTAAATATTACAAAGTAATGCCATTCTGAAGTAAGCAATGTCAAAGAAGCATAATAATAATTACAATTGTGCCTTTACTGTTGGAACAAAAAAATGGCTCTTACCTCCTTAAATCTAATGATATTGGGATGTTTCAAGGACCTGTGATTTATAATCTCCCTTTGCACATGCTCATCAATCTACAATACCCAAATCTGTTACAATTCACTAAAGAGAGACAAATTAACTAACCTAAGACAATCCAAATAACAACAGACATATGCATAGGCAGAGAAATGGGGCAAAATACAACCTTTTGGCCTCTCTCAATGATCTTGACAGCATATAGCTCACCACTTCGTTTCTCCTTTACCAGCTTTGCTACCCCAAAGTTTCCTGACCCAATTTCTTTAATAATCTCATACCGTTCTTCCATTGTTACATATATAATTATACTTGAAATTAAGCTTGAAGCTTGAGCTAACAACAGCCAACAGTGATATTGTATTGAAGAAACTTCTCCCTCTATATGTGGAGAAGTTTAATTTTTATGAACTCCAAGTACCAATGGGAAAGGGTAGTTGCAACTTGCAAAAGACTAGTACACAACTGGGTTTTGGGTTCAGTTGCCATTTATATTACAATTGGAATGTCAACATGCCTTCAAAAAGAGGGCTCAAGTAGAAAGACAAAAATCACACGTGGTCACAGTCTACTGGTCCAAATTTGTGCGAGCAAAAAACAAATGAATCCTACGTGGCAGCTAATTGCATCGTTCATGGAGGAATCATAGTGTTATAGTATGACCCTAAGAACATCTAAAAATTTGTCCCATCATAAATGTTAGATAGTTAGAGAGTAACATTCGCTTTGCGGCAAACAAACGTGTCCAAATTCGTAGAAAACATGTGACGCAACTATTTCTGGTGACACATCTATTTCTAGTAATAGAAACGTGAGTTTACCACGTTTCAACACTAAATCAATAATTTTATTAGGTTTCATTTTTACATCTAATATTTATTAGAGTTTAATGTATATACACTGTCAATATAAAGAAATTTTATAGACATTTAATGATGTGTTACTATATCATTTATTGAATTCAATAATACATGGTGTGACATTCATTAAATGGTGTAACGACAGACCATTGGATGCGAGTGTAAAATTTTTTCATATATAATTAAATCCTATTTATTAAGAGAAATAATAAGTACACAATTTTTCTATGATGCACCTCTGTTTTTTGTGTATGATGAAATGATAATGAAATTTGAAACTAAAGTTTTATGTAAATTAGCTTAATTCTTGGTTCAACGTGATGTTCGTGTATAAAAATTTCAAATGAAATGAATGCTTTATTTCTAATTGATTGATATGTCCAAAGTTAGTGGTAATTAAGCTACAGAACCACATTCATATATTAACTGCAATTAATATTATAAGACTTTAATTTAACTGTAAATAACACGAACAACTCCTATATATGGCATACCCCTCCTCAAGTATCACAAGCACAGCCGGAAATCTCTTGGGCTCAATTTGGATCATCTACTGTTTTTAAAAATAAACTTTGATCATAAACACTAGAGTTAAATGTGATTTTTTCCCTTAAAATATAATGAATTTTAGTTTTAGTCCTTCTTATCCCAACATGACTAACGTTGAGAACTAAAATTATGTGTTTTCAAAATAAAGGAGTATTAAAATTAAAAAAAAATAAAAAAAAGACACTAAAACCAAAACTCCTTGTAATTATAGGAACCAAAACATAAAATATCTAAGTTCTAATCCTAAAAACTAGTATCTTATTATTTTCTAAAATATAAGGGTAAATATGTTTTTGTTCTATGAAATATAGTAAAATTTAATTTTCGTTCCTTAATTATTTTTTTATTGGTTATGATGGACTATTTTTTAAAATCACATTATTTTAGTTCTCGTCGTTAATTATATTCTACTAAATGATTACGTAATAATATTTATTGTACATTTTTTTATCGAATTTCCTTTAAATTTTCTTACATATTTCAAAATTCAAAGAAATTTTTTGTTTAGATTATAAAATTTATTAAAAATTTATTATAGATTTTTCTACAACAAAATAAAATTATTTTTACAGCAACATTTTTATGTAAAAATAATTGTGATGTTTTGGAAATTCACCGTAGATGATTTTTTTAGAGGAAAAATCACAAGAAATTTTTTGTGAATTTTTACTCGAAAAAAGTTGTAATGGAACTGTAAAATTGATTTAACGAAATATAATTAATAAGAATAACTAAAAACATGTAGTTTTAAAAAATGAAAGACCAAAATCTAAATTTTACTATAATTTTTAGAAATAAAAATATATTTAACCCAAATACATATTACAATTATAAAAATTCTTGGACGAAGAATTGTAGTACCCTGTTATATTTGGAAATGCATTCTCTTTTCCTGCAAAGGCAAATAGACAAATAGTACGGTGATGAAAATGAAAGGAAGGTAAGGGAATGACGTGTACGGTGGGGAGATTGAGAACAGTCACAGAAAGGAGAGGCAAGTGGCTGTGGGTCAAATTCTATATATCCGAACTCATCTATAAACCCAAAGAGACTCGATGATGTGTGAGTTTAAGTAAGATTGGGTCTAAGTATGATAGAACTGAGTTGACCCGATATATAAGTTAAGTATAATCATAAAATGATCATATAACAATGCTAAAAGAAAATAGTTCATACAATTAATAAATATATTGCATAAATAGAATTCCTCTTAATGTATGTAATTTTTTTTTTCTTTTATTCAAAGTTTGAGATATTACTAAAACAAGAATAACATTATATCACTATATAAATTTACGTAACAAATAAGACCCGATGAGACCTGATTTAATTCTATTTTTTTTCTTAGGACAACAACGTACCCAACCCGAGTAGCACGAGTTGGAACGGGTCAGAAAGATATCCCTTTAATGAGGGATCATGGATCTAACTTACAATCAAAATTTTGAGGTATTATTATGTAAACTTTTTAAACATAATTTTTCATTTTTTATTATTTTGTCTCGGATTAAATTTCTCTTAATTATTTAATATTCTTTTTATTCCAATTTTTTTATTATTTTAACATATTACTTATATTGTATTGGCAGCTTCACTTTTATATATATCTTATCATATTACATCTTTAAATATTTGGATAATGAAATGATTAAAATAAATAGTATAAAATAAATAATAAAAAAATAATAATTACAATAATTCATAAAATTTTTAAATTACTTACATTATATTATAATAAGTGTTTTTATTTTAATTCGTTATTTTATATTTGATTTATTTTTTTAAATTTTATTATATATATAATTATATGTGATTGAAAAAATTATAACATTAAATTATGGGTTAAATATGTTTTTAATCACTGAGATTTGACCTGAATTTGGTTTTAGTTTAAAACTTTAAAATTATTGGTTTGGGTCCCTCATTTCTGAAATCACATAACTTTAGTCCCTCTCCTTAACACCATTAACTTCGACGGTGACGTGACAAACATATTTATGTGTCAACTTGTTGAGACAATTTTAATGAACATGATATATCAATTGAATAACACCTCAGCTCATCCAATCAGATTTTTTTAGGGTTTTATTAAATTAAAACTAAATCGTCCACATGTGTTATTCAATAAAACCGTAAATGAAATCTGACTAGAAGAGCTGAGATGTTCTTCAATTGTCACATCATGTTCATTAAAACTCACCGGATAAACTGACACAAAAATCGGTTTGTCACGCCAGCGTAGGAGTTAACAGTGTTAAAGGGATGACTAAAGTTACTTGATTTCATAACATGAGGAGCACAAACCAACGATTTTAAAATTTAGGGATTAAAACTAAATTCGGATCAAAATTCAGGATTAAAAACATATTTAACCCTTAAATTGTTAACCCCCTTACTTCAATTCCTTATTTTATTCTCGATCATATGTTACCAAATTAAATTCACTTTATTAAATCTTAAAATGTAAAAAACAAAATTTTCATCCTAAAATGAAATTTCTAACATAGGTATATTCATTCCCAATCACATACTCGTCGATCATTAGCTTACGCCAAAACCAACCAACCGGATTACTTACCTTGATAAATAAGAATACTTGGCCATGTTTAGCGCTATTAGCTCATTTTTATCTCAACACTCCTTAAAAGTTTCTTAAATTAATATTTTATAATTTTTTATATTTTTCATACTATTATATTATTATTATTTTAAATAAGTCAATCACTTTTTATCTCCATCTCAGTGAATCTAAAAAAATTTCTTAAATGAATCACACAACTTACCTATCAAACAATTTCACACCACATAATTATTATTTAAAAAAATTGTTAAGCATCGGTGCTTGTGTAAGCACCAATGCTAAATAAGAACCCAAAATAAAGCTGCTCCAACGCGTAAAATTGTGAAGCATCGGGGTTTTTTGACCCATTTGGGGCAAAAAAAATTACCAAAACAATGTTGCCTTGAAACTATTTATCCAGGGTGGTGTGGTCTAGGCCACGTGGAAAGAGGAGGCACAAACCTAGTCTGCGCTTCAAGAGGCGCAAACTGGCTATGCGACTTAGATTTATATATGGAGCTATATGGGAATGCGCCTCTAACTCTCCTCCTTCATCACTAAGATTCATGACAGAGACAGAGCTGGACAGAGATTCGCGTATTATTCCTGAGGTTCCTGCGCCTCTCTCTCGTATCACACTTTGACGCATCACGCAAAGATTCCTGAGGCAGTGTTAATTGATCGGAAGAAAAATAAAGTGAGAATGAGTTGTTCAGTGATATTTCTTGAACAATTTAAATAGATGGTTCGTTATTATCTTTGTTTACACTCAGACTCCATTCTCACTGGACTTTCTCCGCTCTTCTTCTTCTTCTTCTTCTTCTTCTTCTTCTTCTTCTTCTTCTTCTTCTTCTTCTTCTTCTTCTTCTTCTTCTTCTTCTTCTTTGTTTTAATATTTTATGTTCTCTCATTGTGTTCTCATTGCAGTTACTGCAAATTCTGTGGATCATTTGTTGTATATTTTTGTAACTTTGTTTTAAAAATAAGTAAAAAATTATTATTTATTTATTGGAATGGGAGAAAGTATGAAGGTGTACATGGTATAATGTTTGAAGGTGATAAGAGATCGGTTAAGATAAAACATGGATTCAGTTATAATTTTTTGAAGAAAAAGATTAAAAAAAAATTAAATCTTTCATCTCACCAAATTATTTCTAGTTTGACTTGTAGATTTTTAATTTCACAAAATCCAACCACATATACAGATCTTCAAATATGCTATGATGAAGATGTTAAGTGCATGATTTACATAAGACCGCTTTTCAACAACAGTCTTTGATGACAGTGCTTGAATTATATGCAGACATTGATAATGTTGGAAGTTCATCATTACCTATGCAGTCCTATCATTTGGACACTTAACTTTCTATGGGGATTGAAGATCAATGTGTGTGTCCATCAGGAGGTGTAACAGTTGAGGCCAATGTCAACATAGAAGAACGTGAAGGTGATGAGAATGATAATGATGTTAACATGGATATGAACATGGATATTGGCCAATATGGTTTTTCCATCTCTTATAGAAAATCTTGGAAAGCTAAATAAAAGGCAATAGTGAGGGTGTATGGCGATTGGGATGAGTCTTATGAAGTACTGCCTAAATGGTTGGAGAAAATGTTGTTGTACTCCCCTGGATCAACATATAAAATTGAGACAAAGGAGTTTGACTTTGATAATAGAGTGGACCCTTGCTTTTGTACTTTTCATCGAGTTATTTGGATCTTCAAACAATGTTGCGATGCCTTCAATTTCTGCAAGCCTGTTATACAAATTGATGGGACATTCTTGTATAGGAAATATCGAGGTGCGCTTTTAATAGCCAGAACTCAAGATGGGAATACTTGTGTGTTGCCAATTGCATTTGCTATTGTTGAAGGAGAGACGTTGGAGGCTTGGTCATGGTTCCTGGGTAATATAAGTGAACAAGTGTCCCAAAAGCAAGGAATATGTCTCATATCCGATTAACATGCGAACATAAAATCAGCCGTAGCAAGATCCCCGGTGTGGCATCCTCCAAGTGCATATGATGTTTGTTGCATTCAGCATATTGCTAGCAATGTCAACCACAAGTTTAAAAATTCAAAATTGAAAGGAGACCTATTGAAATTAGGTAAATGTTAGGTTAATTGCTTTATGTAGGTTATTTTTGTGTATGACATCTGTAACCATTTTTTATTGTTAATGTAGGTATACACCGTGCATACATCATTTTGAAAGGAAGCTTAACAAGTTTCGTGAGATAAGTCCAGAAATCCAAAGGTGGATTGATGACATTTCAAAAGAAAAATGGAGTCTTGCACATGATTATGAAGGTCATAGATATGGACACATGACGACTAACTTGTCGGAAGCTATGAACAAGATATTGAAAGGTGCTCGGAATTTGCCAATAACAGCATTAGTCAAGTGTACATATGCATAACTAGTAGAATATTTCATTAAACATGGGGCTAAAGCACGGTCTGAACTAGCTCTAGACGGAGATACTGTAAAACGTTTATGGAGTTGTTTAGTAAAAATCAAGAAGATACATGCTCTCATAGAGTCCGTCGATACGACATCCAATCGACGAAGTTTGAGGTTGAGGAAGCATTCAATGTAGTTACAAAGAAGGGTGGTCATACATAGGCAGAGCTGTTAGGGTTGGCTGTAACGTCCTAATTCCTGAATTTAGAAATAATGCCAGTTGGGAGAACAATTTCCAAATTCTTGAAATTATTTCGCGCATTATCGATATCGACAAACAATACATTACAACGTTTAGGTAATTCAACTGTTACTTAAGCATAAAGTATCCAATCACCACTAAATGATTACAATTAAAATACCACTAGGTGGCTTAACTACAACATTTCAAATTTACATCATATCTGCCAAACCAGAATTCTAAAATACTACAGAGGTAAGTCTTCAACAGCCCATCCAAATGAGCCCTCAACTCTCCAGTCAAGCATCTGGACAACAACCTGCACATCTGAATGTAATTCCCACATCGTGGGATGAGACTACGTCCTAGAGAATGTGATCATGCATACAGTGTAGGGATTTCAGGCAAATGAAATGTAATATCTCGACAAGTAGATAGCTAATCATATAATTATGCATATCATAACAAGTAAATCAATCAAATCTCCCTTTGGGGCAAATCCAGTGTTTTACCTACACTAAGGGTGTCTTTTCACTGTTACGTCTTTTGAGCGCTCGGCCTTGTGGCCAAGGACCATCGTCCAGGGCCACTCTCATTAAGTTTTATTATAGAACAAGCACATGTTCCATTTTCACTTGAGGAACCCCATTTACCCCTTGGCCTAGGAGTAAATGTGATTACCTCTCTTTTACCTCTTTGGTCCAAAGACCCCTCATTGGTCCAAAGATACCTCATTGGTCTGAAGACCCCTCTCTGGTCCGAAGACCCATGAAATTCCTTTTTATGCATGAGGTCCAAGACCCAAATCCTTTCCTTTCAAACGTGAGGTCCTAAGACCCATTTATTTTCTTTCAAAACATGAATAGATGGTGACATGAGACATGACAATAATTTCATGAGCATGAGCATGAGAATGAATATACAACATTTCCAAGGTTTCAACATCAACAATCCACAATTGCACAAAATCCCCAAATCCTCTAACCTAGGGTTTGAGCCATAACAACATGTAACCGGATAAATTCAACAATCAACCCTAGGTCCACCTCTAATCAACCACAATCAACAATATAAGCAAGGGAAGAGAGATTAGGGAGCATACATGGGCATTCAATTAAAATGAAAGTGAGTGGGTGAACCACACTCACCTCTAATGGAGAAATGGGAAGAATGGAAGGAAGGGGAAGAAGATCCAAGCTCCAAAGATGGTAGGGAATACTTCAATCTAGTTGTACTCCTTCTCCCTTTCACTTTCTCTCTCTAAAACTCTCCCCTTCTCTCTCTAAAAAACCTAATAGAAGAAGTAGAAAATGAGAAAGGGGAGAGATTATGCGAGTTTAAGAGGACAAGGACGCGTTCGTGCGCTCAAGACGGTATAAGCGCACTCAAGTGCGCAACTCTTAGAGTTGCTCAACAAAAACTGCATGCGCGTGCTCAAGCACGCATCAGCACGCTCAAGCGCGCTCAAGAGCGCAAACTTTCTGAGTTTCGCGCGCTCAAGCGTACATCAACACGCTTGAGCGGCCAAACTTTCTGTTTGAAGGTGCAAATGGGGTCGGAATACTATCGTATAGCATATCAAACTAAAGCCCTAGATCTTAGCTTACTAATGCAAGTGAAATCGCCTCAATTGGACACCCTTAACTCTAGATATTAACAAATTAATGCACCAAGGTCATTAGGCTTAAAACCCAAAATTACGCAATAACCTTGGTTGAAGCCTAACAGGGCACACTTTACATGAATCATGTTATAACTCATCAATTCACTCCAATAAGGCTAACGTTAAGGGTTCTAAGTGCCCGTGAGGACTATGCTCCTCTATTCTCTTGTTCCTTTCCATAAAATCACCTTCTACCCCAGTTCCTTGAATCTACGCCTCTCCTCTTCCTTTCTGTCAATTTGTTTAAGCTTAGTTCCTTCCTTCTTAATCTAATTCCCTAGTTCCAATGTCTCTACTTCCTTCCTCACCTCTTCACTGTGGTAGCCTTTCTACAATTGGGTGTGACTTCTCCTATGCTAACTCTACGGTCAGGTTTGGCTTAATACTTAGTTTTTCCCTTCTCGGTCCCCTTAAGACTCATAATTCTTAATCGATTCCCTAACTCTCATCTTATTTTCCCTTACAACCACTAGGTTCTCATCTTACTTCTAACTTCCCTTTTTGCGGTGGGATTCACAGCCTAAGCCTCCACGGTATTTCTATATTCTAATTTCCGGGATGTTACAATTTTACCCCCCCTTAAATAAATTTTGTCCTCAAAATGTTCCTCAATTACCTCTAATCCTTCTACCTCACCCCCCAGTGCCCTTAATGATTTCTTTTCGGTCTTGTAGTCCTACCCTCCATCTTCTCCAATTCGCCCTAACAGATTCAACTCTAGGTCCTTCAAGCAAAGCGCCATATGCTCTGTGGCACATGACCTCCGAGTCCTCTAACTGGGCTTCTCTTTGACTTAGGGGCAAAGTCTCAACTTGACCATTCCTTTCCCTGGCCTACAACCATAACATTGCTCTACGAATCTAGGAGTAAAACTTGGGGATACATGCAGTACAACTATCTATCCCTACTCAGCCAAAGACACCCTCTCCTTGCGGTGATATTCCCATTCTTAACTATTCTGGTACACTTTGAAATCCCTCCAATCAACACCTAATCATACCACTCCATTCCCCTCAAGATGACTAAGGGAAACTAAGGGAAAATTGGTCCTTCTAGTTTCAACTTATATCCTTCACCATGATTACCTATATCCTTGGGGTTGGTTGTTCTCTAACGATTCTTACGTCATTATTGATCCTCCAACATTCGGTTATTCACATGTTCTAATCATTTCCAATAACAAAGTAGTTCAAACGCCAAGCCTACACATTCACTCAGCCCAACCATCAACCCAAACAAAACGAGTAAACCAAGAGCCCGGATTAACACAATATGCAAAAGTTTTAAACTTCTCAAGTCAAAGTCCCCAAAGTTTGAGCCATGCCCATACAAGGTTTGAAAATCATTCATAAAAGAAGAGAGAGAAAGAGAGAGAGAATGAATGAAGGCTATGGCTCCCTAAGTCTCTACTTCACTAAAGATCAGTCAAACAACAATAGGTAACCCAAGGTGTAGGGGCTAACATACTTTAGAAGCTAAAAAGCAAAGTATACGTTTTTAACAGTAGTTTCAAATGTGGCAAAATTCAACCAAGAAATAAGGAGATAATCGATTAAGAGTGATAAGTTGGATTACACCAGGTCTCGAACCATGATCATTCAAGGTAAGGCTAGGACTCAAGGTGAAACCATAAACAACACTTACTTAACATAGAAGACAATTTAGAGGGTTAGTCACAACAACCAAATAATCTGCTGACCACACACACCTGAGGTAATGGAAAGTACCTCGAACAACCCCTTGAATTAAAGCCTCATCACCCCCTAACCGAGTGCCCCTAAATCAAAGTGGAAGGTTAAGGCATAGTCATTAGCTAATCTCCTTCTAACTTCTAAACATATTAAGTATTATATGATCAGTCGCCCTACAACTTACCATCCTATGTACCAAGTGAAGGAAATCGATAAAAGGACATGATCTTAAAACTACCTCCATTTCATACAAGCCTAAGAACCATGTAAATACCTTTAAGCGAAATCATAAATGTCGGAAGCCGATTCTTGAGTGAGGAAATAAACATCATACAAGTTATAAGTTGACCCTACGAGGTGAGAAGATCGATTAAGGAGCATAGGACATAAACCACCCCTCAGCTAGTTTCATCCCTTCTAAGGTCAAGGAGTAAAATGTAGTTATTTGATGAAGTCCTAAATCTCCTAGGCAACCTTTTCAAGATAACCAACAAAGACTAAAGGAACCATAAGTCCATTCCTAGGAAAAGGAAAAAGAAATCGATTAAGGCTTAGGTTTGTCTTCTTGAATTGGTCCTATACAATTTTTTTTTAATGGGAAAGGTTTGCTAACCCAATTATCATAATAATCATCCTCATTATTTACCCTGATTTCTTATGTGCTCAATTCTCTCTCGTCTACTCATGGGTCCTCTAATCCCATCAATGATGACTTCTCGGAATGACTAGGAGGCGCGAACAAGGAAGAAGGAATAATGGAATAATGAAATGGTAGACATTCAGGTAGCGCACATATATGGTGTAAGAAACTAATTTGGTGTGAGAAATTTTGGAGGAATTGACATGCTGAGAAACTTCAAAAGCCAAGAGAAGACACTTATGGACAACCCGAAATCATTGAATTTGAATTGAGGAAAAAGCAAGTAGTTACTCGATAATTGTAAGGAAACATAATAATAAGAAAATATACTAACCTTCCTATAGGTACATGGAAGACCAAATTAACTAGTAGGATCCTTGATGATTTCAAATTCATTTCTCAAACTTATAGTTCCTTCCTTATAAATAATCCTATATGGTTTTAAAAGCCACTCCTAAAACCCCTCGAATATCCTAAGAAAACCAAACCTCAAATGTCAAAATCATTGGCTAGAAAGAAGCATAACATTGCCTAAAGGAAGGATGAAATGGTTGTCCTAGTATAGATATGGTAATAAACTTGAGAAGCCAAATTGGCAGAGGAACATAGATAAAGTTTAAGGAGTAAATCATCTACCCAAATTAAGCCCGTAAAAAAGGTTTCAAACTTAGTGCTTAAAATGCCAAGTTCAACTATCCAAGACCAATTCTCAAAGTAAGTTGATAAAAAGGCTATAGCTCAAAATGGAATCTTTCCTTAGTTGTTCAAATCATTGCATTAGGATAAGAAAGACACCAACAACAAGTTTCCAACAATTTAGAAAATCATGATAGAATTTCGAAGTAATAGGTAAATAGTAATATATGTAATAAGTACGAATCCGAAATGGAGAAAAATAGAAATGAAGGAGTAGGACTGAAGGCTATCTTGGAAACATGACAAAGGCGGTAGGATTCAAGGTCGAAACTAAAGAATTTTCGGGTTGTAACAAGATCACACCCATTCAATCACAAACAATTAAACAAACAACCACAACAATAGTGAGTTAGGGCCTCTCTCTTCTCAATAGAAGCTAGATCTTCTCTAGTCTCCCCTGAGAGAGAAAATTCCTTACACCCTAAGTGAAACAACAATTTTCTCACCTCACACTAGGCAGTCGACTTAGGTTCATTCTTCCAAATAAGTCTCATGTTAACTAAGCTACAAGATGCACTTCTAGGTGCTAGGCTAGTGGTTCTATTCTAGGAGATAAGTTCGTGCTACTCTTCCTCCCTAACAGGTGGTTGATACTAACCTTGTTGGGGAAAACATTCTAGACTCTCCTGTTTAGGTCTCCTATTCACGTTACTAACCGAAATCCTGCATACAACGCACGTGATATAGGGGTGATCAGTCCCCATAAAGTGTAGGTCGTACTAAAGGATTAAAGGAAGTCACGGACAACTAACCTAACCAAAGTCCAATTGGATTGAACTGCTCTGATAACATAATGTAACGTCCTAATTTCTGAATTTAGAAATAATGCCAGTTGGGAACACCATTTCCAAATTCTTGAAATTATTTCGCGCATTATCAATATCGACAAACAATACATTACAACGCTTAGGTAATCCAACTGTTACTTAAGCATAAAGTATCCAATCACCACTCAATGATCACAATTAAAATGCCACTCAGTGGGTTAGTTACAACATTTCAAATTCACATCCTATCTGCTAAACCAGAATTCTAAAATACTACACAGGTAAGTATTCAACAGCCCATCCAAATGAGCCCTCAACTCTCCAGTCAAGCATCCAGACAACAACCAGCACATATGAATGTAATTCCCATATCGTGGGATGAGACTACGTCCTAAGGAATGTGATCATGCATACAGTGTAGGGAATTCAGGAAAATGAAATGCAATATCTCGACAAGTAGATAGCTAATCATATAATTATGCATATCATAACAAGTAAATCAATCAAATCCCCCTTTGGGGCAAATCTAGTGTTTTACCCACACTAAGGGTGTATTTTCACTGTTACGTCTTTTGAGTGCTCGACCTTGTGGCCAAGGACCGTCGTCCAAGGCCACCCTCATTAATTAAGTTTTATTATCAAACAAGCATGTGTTCCATTTTTACTTGAGGAACCCCATTTACCCCTTGGTCTAGGAGTAAATGTTATTACCTCTATTTTACCTCTTTGGTCCAAAGACCCCTCATTGGTCCAAAGATCCCTCATTGGTCCGAAGACCCCTCTCTGGTCCGAAGACCCATGAAATTCCTTTTTATGCATGAGGTCCAAGACCCAAATCCTTTCCTTTCAAACGTGAGGTCCTAAGACCTATTTCTTTTCTTCCAAAACATGAATAGATGGTGACATGAGACATGACAATAATTTCATGAGCATGAGCATGAATATACAACATTTCCAAGGTTTCAACATCAACAATCCACAATTGCACAAAATCCCCAAATCCTCTAACCTAGAGTTTGATCCATAACAACATATAACCAAATCAATCCAACAATCAACTCTAGGTCCACCTCTAATCAACCAAAATCAACAATATAAGCAAGGGAAGAGAGATTAGGGAGCATACATGGGCATTCAATCAAAATGAAAATGAGTGGGTGAACCACACTCACCTCTAATGGAGAAATAGGAAGAATGGAGGAAAGTGGATGAAGATCCAAGCTCCAAAGATGGTAGGGAATACTTCAATCTAGTTGTGCTCCTTCTCCCTCTCACTTTCTCTCTCTAAAACTCTCCCCTTCTCTCTCTCTCTAAAAACCCTAATAGAAGAAGTAGAAAATGAGGAAGGGGAGAGATTCTGCGCGTTTAAGAGGACAAGGACGCGTTCGTGCGCTCAAGACAGCATAAGCGCGCTCAAGTGCGCAACTCTCAAAGTTGCTCAACAAAAATTGCACGCGCGTGCTCAAGCGCGTACCAGCACGCTCAAGCGCGCTCAAGAGCGCAAACTTTCTGAGTTTCGCGCGCTCAAGCGTACATCAGCACGCTTGAGCGGCCAAACTTGCTATTTGGACATGCAAATGGGGTCGGAATACTATCGTATAGAATATCAAACTGAAGCCCCAGATCTTAGCTTTCTAATGCAAGTGAAATCATCTCAGTTCGACACCCTTAACTCTAGATATTAACGAATTAATGCACCAAGGTCATTAGGCTTAAAACCCAAAATTACGCAATAACCTTGGTTGAAGCCTAACAGGGTACATTTTACATGAATCATGTTATAACTCATCAATTCACTCCAATAAGGCTAACGTTAAGGGTTTTAAGTGTCTGTGAGACTATGCTCCTCTATTCTCTTGTTTTTTTCCATAAATTTACCTTCTAGCCTGGTTCCTTGAGTCTACGCCTCTCCTCTTCCTTCTCATCAATTTGTTCAAGCTTAGTTCCTTCCGTCTTAATCTAATTCCTTGGTTCCAATATCTCCACTTCCTTCCTCACCTCTTCACTGTGCTAGCCTTTTTACCATCAAGTGTGACTTCTCCTATGCAAACTCTACAGTCAGGTTCGGCTTAATACTTAGTTTTTCCCTTCTCGGTTCCCTTAAGACTCACAACTCTTAATCGATTCCCTAACTCTCATCTTATTTTCCCTTACAACCTCTAGGTTCTCATCTTACTTCTAACTTCCCTTCTTGTGGTGGGATTCACAACCTAAGGCTTCCACGGTATTTCTAGATTCTAATTTCTGGGATGTTACACTAGCTCCATCAGAGGCGGAGCTGAATGAAGGCTGTCTTAAAATGAAGTGGCTTTATCAACATTTTGGGGACTTTAATGCATATGTCTGTGATGAAATTCAGATTGAACGATATACTCAGGCATTCATATTACGTCTTATGAGTGGTTTGTTATTTGCAGATCATTCAAGTAGATATGTATCATTGAGATATTTACCGTTGTTAGCGGATTTTGATGTGGCCGACACATATAGTTGGGGGTCTACAGTGCTTAGCTACCTATATCGAGAATTATGTAAGCCCACTGACTACGGTCATAAAGAGATTGGTGGGGCATGTGTACTCCACTTTATTCACTTGAGTCTATTGGGGTATCAGAAAGGAAAAATAGGACCTTAAAGGAAATGATGAATGTCATGCTTATAATTATTAGTTCAGGTGCACCAGATAACTTGTGGGGAAGGCCTTTTAGCTGCCTGTTTCTTGCAAAATAAGATTTTACATAAGAAAACTGGTAAGTCTCCATATAAAATTTGGAAAGGGTATAAGCCTAACTTAAGTTATTTGAGACTGTAGGGTGCCTAGATAAGGTTATGCTTCCTGACCCTAAGAAAAGAAAAATAAGCTCCAAGACCTGTAATTGCTTGTTTATTAGTTTTGTTGAGCATAATGTTTCTTATCGGTTTCGTGTTTTAATAGTTTTGGCTTCTGTTCATAAATTGGTTATACATCAAATGGGTGTAAAAACGAATTTTCTAAATGGATTTAGAAGAAGAAATTTATATGTCTCAACCCGAAGGATGTCAATTTTAGTCGAAAACAAAGTTTGTAAACTTCTCAAATCCTTGTATGGTTTAAAACTAGCTACAAAATAGTGGCATGAGAAATTTAATATGCTTTTGATTGATAATGGTTTTTCTGCTGTTGAAATGGATAAATATGTCTATACAAAAATTATGGAGGGTGAATGTGTAATCATTTGCTTATATGCAGATGATATGCTCATATTTGACACATGTGAAGATGTGGTGATTAATACTAAGCTTTTTCTTGCATCTAACTTTGACATGAAAGACATGATGAAACAAATTTGATATTAAGTGTTAAAATCATAAGGAAAGGTGATAGTATCATGCTATCCCAAAAAATTGAACGTAATTTCTATCAAAATTTCACTATAACCTTGTTAGTTGGATTAAACTTATATATAGAAAAACTAGTAAGTATTTTGTCCATTACACTTATATAAGAGAAAAGCTTTTGGTCACAAATGACAATACATACAAACCATATAGAATGCATCAGTCACAAATAATATATAATTTTGTATTTTCAAAATTTTAAAAAATATAATTGAATCCATATATATTGTTAAATATAATAACATCATCTAATGCAGACCAATTTTCTCTCCCCTTTTCCTTTGCTTTCCTAACCCCTTGATGGTTAGGAGGTTTCCTTTGAGGCAGTTAACTACTTTTCTTTCTGTAACTTCTCTTTTTTTTGGAAAGGGAGAGGGATTTTAAATTAATCCCTTCTGACTCTATTTTCCATACTGGGTCAACAACCATCACATTGGGCCCACTTTTATTAAAGCCAGACTATTAAAATACATGGGCCACATTAATTAAATAATCTAACAATCTCCCACTTGGCCCATGTGATGACTTGAAGATTCAATAATAAACTATAAGTGCACATTATTCAATGAACAATCAAGTCATCATCCTTAAATGAATTGAAATGATCAGATCATGGTGGGCACAACTTATCAACGACAAGATTCCATCCATGTATCACATAATCAAAACAACCCAACATAACTTTACTCAAATTTTAACTTTCACGTCTTTAAAAGACATAACTTGTCACGACACTCAATAATACATGTATATAACATAATGTGGATAACAATGAAATAAATAGAAACACAACTTTAATTGAATTCACAAGTGTCATAACAGTACAAGCAAAATAACTATACATATTCATACACATAAGTAACACCATCATGTTAACAATGACTTATCCATAACGCCCATACTTTTAACATGGCCAATAAAAGTTTTGGGCGGCAGTCCCTTAGTTAACGGATTTGCTATCATCAAAGCAATACCAATATGCTCAATTGACACTCTCTGTTTCTGCACTTCTTCTTTGACTGACAAGTACATCAAATCCATGTGTTTTGCACCCTTTGAGTACTTGTCATTCTTATAGAATAAGACAACTGCAGAATTATCACAGTAAATCCTTAGCGGCCTAGCTATACTATCTACAATACCAAGCCCTGAGACAAAGTTCCGCAACCACAATGCATGAACAGTGGCCACAAAGCATGCCACAAATTTAGCCTCCATGGTAGAATTAGAAATGACAGATTGTTTTGCACTTTTCCATGAAATTGCTCCTTCAACTAACAGATAAACATAACCAAATGTGGATTTCCTTGAATCCACACATCCAGCATAGTTTGAATCTGAGTAGCCAATCACTTCAAGATGATTTGACCTTCTGTAGGTGAGCATGTAGTCCTTGGTGCCTTGTAAATACCTAAGAACTTTCTTTTCAGCTTTTCAGTGGTCCATTCCGAGATTACTTTGATATCGGCCTAACATTCCAATAGCAAAACTGATATCCGGCCGAGTGCAAGTTTGAGCATACATCAAACTCCCAACCACTGATGCATAAGTAATATACTCCATGGTCTTTCATTCCAAATCATTCTTTGGACATTGCATTTGACTAAACTTATCCCCCTTCTAAATTGGAACTACTCTAGCAGAGCATTTTTCCATTCTGAATCTCTCTAACACTTTATTAATACATCCTTTTTGAGACAAACTTAACAACATTGTGATCTATCACGAAATATTTCTATTCCTATCACATAGGATGCCCCACCAATATCTTTCATTTCAAAGTTGTTAGGGAAAAACTTCTTTACATCATGTAACAAACCAATATCATTAGCAACAAAAAGAATATCATCAACATATAGAACCAAAATAATGAACTTGCTCCCACTGATCTTCATGTAGATACACCAATCAACAATGTTCTCTACAAAACCATATGAAGTTATGGTATCATTAAACTTTATATACCATTGTCAGGAAGCTTGTTTCAGTCCATATATTGACTTCTTTAATTTAGACACCAAGCTTTTTTTTTCCTGTGATTGAGAAACCTTCCAGTTGATCCATATAAACTTCCTCTTCTAAGTCACCATTCAGAAAGGCGGTTTTTACGTCCATTTGGTGAAGCTCTAGATCATAATGAGCTACCAAAGCCAAAATAATCCTTAAAGAGTCCTTCTTTGAAACTGGTGAAAATGTCTCTTTATAGTCAATGCCATCCTTTTGAGTGTAACCTTTGGCGACAAGTCTAGCCTTATACCTTTCGATATTGCCTGTTGAGTCTCGTTTGGTCTTAAATACCCATTTACAATTGACTTGTTTAGAACCTTTAGACAACTCGACTAGATCCCAAACTTTGTTTTCATCCATTGATTTAAACTCTTCTTTCATAATATTGAACCACTTTTCAGAATTGTTACTTTCCATGGCTTGTCTGAACAAAACTGGATCCTCATAAATGCTTTAGTCACATTCATGTTCAATAGCATAAACCACATAGTGATTTGAAATAGCAGGTCTTTTCTGCCTTACAGACCTTCTTAATGCTACTTCTTGTGGTTCCTCTACCACTTGCTCATTTGTGACTTGCACATTGTCAGCTGATTCATCATCAATATGTTCATTTTGTGGGGTTGGAACATTAACTTGTTGTCTCTGCATGTTGTGTGACTGTGATACAACAAGAGGGATAACAACTTGAGAAGAGACACTAGGTGTAGAAACATTACTAGTAGTCTCTTGAATGTCCACTTTTCGTGATTCCTCACTCCTACTAAATTGACCATTCTCAATGAACCGAGCATTACTCAACTATTCTCATACTATGGTTAGGGAAATAGAACATGTATCCCTTTGACTTTTCAGGATAGTCGATGAAGTAACAACTAATGGTTCTTGCATCGAGCTTCTTTTCATGTGGATTGTACACCCTTACTTCTGCTGGGCAACCCCAAACATGAAGGTGTCTTAAATTGGGTTTCCTTCCAGTCCACAATTTATAAGGAGTCTTAGGAACTGCTTTACTAGGAACCCCATTAAGCAGATATACAACAATCTTTAATGAATACATCCACAAAGATAAAGGAACATTGTTATGACTCAACATTCTCCTAACCATGTCCATAAGAGTACGATTTCGCCTTTCTGCTACACCATTTTGTTGTGGTGTACCGGGCATTGTATACTGTGAACATATGCCCCGACTTTCGAGAAACTTTGCAAATGGAGGGAGAGCTTTGTCACCCATAGAGATCGTATCCTCTTAAATAGAATTGCCCCCTTGCAAGATATATGTGATCTTAAAAAAAAATTATGTGGTAATTACCTATGAGAAATCATATTTTATAATACAAGAACACATCCCATATACCTATTTATTTCTATCTAGCATTGGAGGCTAGAGTTTCATTAACTCGCTAACTTTGATTGTCAATTTGTCATGGTGTGTGTGGATGGCTAGATACGCTATATATGGACCATATTGGTAATGATAAATAAGTGTGTTAGAAAAAAGTGTTATAAATTGTATTGTTGGCTTACTCTTGGTATAATGGCTAGCTAGCTATGATTTGAGTTTCGTAAAAAAAAAGCTATGATTTGAGTTGCAGCATGAGAGTGGAAGGAATGCTTTGGCTAGAAAAAATATTGATCAGGTCAATAGATGACTAGCTAATTAATTTGGTAAAATTAACTGAAATGTTTGAAAAAAAAATTAATTAATTTGATTTACACTACCAGAAAAGTTGAAAATACTGACAGAATTTATTGGGTTGAGATGAAAGTGATTTTTTTTTTTGTATCAGAGACGGAATTGTCCGTCTCCGAGGTTTTCCATCTCTTATTTCATCGCTAACTTGAGAAAACTATTTTCGAGACGGACCTCAGAGACGGAACGTGATCCGTGTTTAATTGTTTCCGTCTCTAAAGACCAAACTAATAACATCAATTTTTATAATAACTTTAGAGACGAAAGTTAGAGACGGAACTACGTCTATAATATAACATCCGTCTCTAACTAATAAATTTGGAGACAAAGGTTAGAGACGGGATATTTCCGTCTCTAATTGCAATTTTTTGTTTGAAAGTAAAGATTTTTTTTCATATCATTTTTTACTATGGTTTTGAAAATCGAGCCAAATCGGCCGGTTTGACCAGGAACCGACCTGGTAATCTGTCCATTAACCCCTAAAAATCCGTGCTATTCAAAATCCACGAGAATCGATAAAAAATTGGTCGAACTGGTCAAGAACCAGTGAAAACCGGTATCAGATCAAAAAACCTGTTGAACCATTCTTTTTTTTAATTTTTTCAACCTTTTTATCTTTTTTAATTTTTTTATTTAATTTAAAATATTTTAAGATAAACAAAGATATATGTTTAAGGATTAGACATAGATATCTATATATTATTTTACTAATATTAATTTTTTGTCTAATAAAACTTATAATAAGGTTATTTAGACTAATTTTACACCTTTATATATTTTAATTTCTTATAATTTTTTGTTATTTTACAATTTAAAATTTTATATAATATTTGAAATATATATTTAATTTATACCAATTTGACCATGGTTCAAGCACGGTTGAACCATTGAACCGTGATCCAGTGGATTCACCGGTTCAATCATCGGTCCAGTTTTTAAAACATTGTGTTTTACCATTCGATAAATGAAAATACCTCTTCATTTTATTTAAATATGAAGTATATTAAATAATTGAATAAATATATATTATATTAAATAAAAATAATAAAATATGAAGTATATGTTGAATTTAAAATGAATATTTTTTATTTAAGAGATAATTAATTTGAATTAAGGATTTAAATTGAATAAATATATTAAATAATTATTTTAATTTTCAATTATTAATTTATTAAAATAATTTTTAAATTTACTTTTATGAAATAATATATTTTTAAAATTCTAATAAT
Organism: Sesbania bispinosa; assembly: GCA_026901365.1. Lineage (NCBI taxonomy): Eukaryota > Viridiplantae > Streptophyta > Magnoliopsida > Fabales > Fabaceae > Sesbania > Sesbania bispinosa. Next base: position 52,728 of record QLOH01000707.1, on the reverse strand, counting down.
TTAATGATGACAGTGTTTTTTATGTTTAAACTTAATTTATATTTTAAAATATAAATTTTAAACTTATTTTATATGAATTTAAAATATAATTTTTCATACTTATACTAATTTATATTTTATATGAATTTAAAATATAATTTTTCATACTTATACTAATTTATATTTTGAATATATAAATTTAAAAATATATTTCTTTTAAAGTTATATATTTGAATTTAATAATATGTAGTAATTTATATATTATATGTACTAAAGAGTTGTGACTCAATTAACAACACAGACTGAGATTGTGGAAAGAGCTCTGGGTAAGATCCCCGCTAATTACACTTAGATAGGGGTGAAGAGCCTTAATTGTGACTAAACCCCAGATAGGATTGTCCCTGTTAATAGGGATACCTATAGTAAACACTAAAATATATATATATATTTTATGTAAATATTAAATAATTTTAAATTTATAAATATTTTAACTTTTTTATTTAAAAAAAAAAGAGAGAACAATATGTTTTGGCCCCCAGAATTCCCTCTCACTTAATATTTCCCTCAAAACCCCAAAACCCCCAAATTAGCCAAATTACTTCTTCCTCATCAGAATGCAACGCTAAGTGGTACTGTTCCTTTCTTCTTCCTTTCGCTTTCTTCGTTCCTTTCTTCACTCTAGGTACTGTTCTCTCTCTCTTTCTTCGTTCCTTTGTTCGCTAAATGGTTTGATTTTTTTTCACCATTCTTCGTTCTTGTTCCTTCCAGCAAACTTGGAATTCTCCATCGGTCAAAAGTCGGGTTTGTCGCTTTCTCAAACAGCCTCAGGTACTCTTCCTTGGATTTCATGCTTTCTCAATCAGACTTGATTTAAAGTATTCATGCTATGGTCCCAGATTTAATATATTTTAAAGTACACAAACCCCTTTTAATATATTTCTGTTAGTGGAAGATTTCACATGGATGTGGGTCCAATAGTTGAGTTGCTTGTCTTTTTTACTAAGAGTGACAAAGGGTAACAAATTTGTGTTTAGTTTTTGTAAATAAGCACTATTGAATTATACATGTGTTTTATTTAAAATTCTGAGTGGTATATCTATAATGCTTATTATGATAAGAAGGTGGAAGAAGAAGAGAAAGAGACTTATACGTGTGATAAAAGCCTACTATGACAGAATATTTCTGGTAGGCCTTGTTATAAAACAGGCTTCTAAACAGGCTTACAGGCCAAGCCAGGCTTTTTCGCAGGCCAGACTCAGGTTTAAGAATTATGAGTCAGGTCAGGCTCAGGCCTGCCAAAGCCTGGTCTGGCCTGGCCTGTTTCCACCCCTACCTACAAAGGTTGACTGGTGAAGAAATGTGGGAAAGGGTAATACATTTACCTACCATAACTCGATCGCCATTTGAGACTTTGTCGGGGTATGGAGTTGCTCACAATTGGACCAAACAAACCATTTTTGGGGAGTTGCCATATTGGAAAACAAATCTTCTTCCCCATAATCTAGATATCATACATATTGAGAGAAATGTGTTTCTTAATATCTTGTTTACAGTTATGGACACTAAAGGCAAGACAAAGGACCATTTTAAGGCTAGACTGGACTTGGCAGAGATTTGTAGACGAAAAGATCTAGAGCTGCAAGATGGTGGAGGGGGAAAATGAAGAAACCTAAAGCCAAATACACATTAACTAAGCAGCAAAGATTAACTGTCTGTGAATAGGTCAAAAAACTAAAGATACCAGATGGGTATGCCTCCACCTTGTCTAGGTGTGTTGACACGCGGGAAGCAAAGTTGTTCGGAATGAAAAGTCATGATTGCCATGTGTTCATGCAACGTTTGCTCCCAATTGCTTTCAAAGCTTTACCAAAGCCTATATGGAACACACTAACGGAATTTAGTCAATTGTTTCGAGAAATAACTTCTCCTCTATTAAAATAGAACACTTTACGGCAAATGGAGCAAAATATTCCAATAATTTTGTGCAAATTTGAAAAAATATTTCCCCCAAGTTTCTTCGACTCTATGGAGCATATTCCAATTCATTTGCCCTACGAAGCTAGGGTTGGTGGTCCCGTTCAATATTAGTAGATGTATCTCTTTGAAAGACTGAGTCATTTATCCTCATCATTTTCAATTAATTATCATTAAATATTGGTTAATCTAATGTATTCATTTATTTATATTAGGTTTATTCGTACCTTAAAAGACAAGGTCATGAATGCATCTGCGGTTGAGGGTCCAATTTGCGAAGCTTATTTAGTGGAGGAGACCTCTACATTTGCATCTTACTACTATCCACTCGATGTTCCGTGTAGGAGGACCAGGGTGCCACGAAATGATGATGGGGGTGAAAGTAGTTCAATTTTGGCGCCTTTATCAATCTTTAACAATCTCGGGCGTCCATCCGGAAAATTCACATCTTATATCTTAGGAGAAAGGGAAATGAAAGCTTCCCATCTTTATGTTCTTCTAAATTGTCCTGAAGTAGAGCCATATTTGACGTAAGTGTTTACATTATCATGTTCCATTATTTCTATTGTCGACATACCTAACCAACAATTCATCCAAATGCAGCATATATACGGATATGCTACATGAACTTGGTGTAAGTGACTCAGAAGTTGATAAACAAATCTCCTCAACATTTCCTGATTGGTTTAAAAAATATGTATGTTGAATTAAATATCCTCAATCTCCTAAGTCTCATGATATTTCTTTTTAGGTGAAACTAATTTAATCATTTTTGGAATAGGTATTGGATAACAATGTTGAGGATGCCTTTTTAAGGCATTTGTCCGGGGGGCCAGAATAAAAGTCAACAAATGGCCAATGTATTATGTGAATGGATACAAATTTAACACAAAAGGTCATGGTCAAGGGATGGGCACAACAAATTGTGGTGTACATGTTCAAGGGGGTGAGAATGAGACAATAGACAATAATTACTATGGGATCTTAACTGATATTGTTGAAGTTCAGTATACGGGTTCAAATGTGATTGGTTTTACCCTACTCCAAATCAAGGGACAAGGATAGATAATTATGGGATTGTTGAAATCAAAGCATCTAGGAGATATAAACATTACGATCCATTTATATTTGTGCAACAAGCAAAGCAAGTGTACTATTCACAATATCCTGAAGGGCAAAATGATTGGTTGGTTGTGATCAAGACCAAGGCACGAAGCACAATTGAAACTTTAGAAACTAATATGCATGAGAAAGATGTTTCGTACCAAGATGAATCGATGACACAAATCCCGGTTACAATTGCTAATGACAATCTTGAAGAAAGTCTTGTTGATATAGGTGGGAAAGTTGAGGAAATATATGCACCATCATTAGATGAGTTTGATTTTGAAGAGGATGAAGATGTTGAAATAGTGGAAGAGGAGGAGGAGGAGGAGGAAGATGAGGAGGAAGAGAATGATGATAATGAAGAAATATATTCTGATTAGATATGACTTTTTTTGTACTTCAATATTACTTTAAATTTAAAGTTCCTTTGTTGATGATATTGACCATGAGAAAGATATTTCTTTTTGTCTTGGTTTCATATTTCTTTTTACTGCATAACATGTTAGATATGTTGTCCTTACAATTTCAAATCTTCTCTTTGGTACTGTCTTCAACTCATTGCTGGAATTTTCATTACTATTACTAGACTAACCATAAAGAAATAATTTTTGTAAATATATCACATAGATGACAGGCAGAGGCAGAGGTAGAGGTAGAGGTAGAGGAAAGGGTGCCTCTCAAACAACTCAACCACATACACCAGTTATAAACCCACCTTTAGGGATTGCACCCACATGTACCCCTTTTCCTTCTCACACTCGACCAGCACCAGTCATACCCCTTCCTTTAGGGACTACACCTACGTCTACCACATCTCCCCATATCCATATTGGCTCAACATCATCTCCATCTCCATCTCCAAATTCTCAAATCGTGCCCCCTGTAAATGTTGACCATTCAATTGGTTCACATGTAGCTCCAAACTTCGAGACAACATCTGTAACACAAGAGAACATCAGGTGGGCGACAAAGGATGTAGACGGACGAATTTGGATCAAACTAGCAACGGGAAATAAGTAACCTTTATTTTCTAATGTAATTCATATAATTACACTATATTATATATTTAATACAAACTTACTTATACTTTTCCATTTCAGCTTTCACCCAGAGGCTGCACTAAGGGGAGTTATCACTAGAATTTTCAAGAAAAAGTTTGAAGGGTCTTGGACAAGTTGGACTGATGTAGATGGTGACACAAAAGATATGTGGTTTGAGTCCTTTAAGGTAATATGTCACATTGTTTGGAATATTTATTTGCATATCTTTTATAAATGTATGTTATGTAATGTTCTTTCAAATTGTTGAATTTATAATTATCCTTTATTATAAGCATTGTACAAGTGGCTTGAGCAAGATGAAGACAAAATTAGAAAATGTTGTAACAGTAGAGGATCTTTAGCATATAAAAATGCGATGTTCAAGGTGCGTAAGGGTGAGGATAAGGGTGAATGGATTGGCCAAGCTTTGTTAGACGAATTGAGAGCTAAATGAGAAGATGAGGATTGGCAACAAAAGTCCATAAAAAACAAAGAAAAATAGGTTGTCTCAAGATGGACATAATGTACATAGTGCAAGATCAATATCTGCAAGAGAACATGCTAAGATAATGGTAAGTGATTCCTTGTTAAAATATGATATTTTTTATTACAATAGTACTTGCGAATTTCTTATTTTAATCAAATTATGTTTGCAAAAAAAAAAACTTAAAGTTTGCCTCTTATTTTTTTAGAGGATGGAGATGGACAAGGAACCGACATGTTTCGAGCTTTATGAGCGACTTCATAGGCCTAAGGGAAAGCCAAATGAGTGACATAATGAGAAATAAGGGAAAATAGTTGTATGTATATACTACCCTTAAATTTATGTTTCATCTAATTATAAATTATGACTAACAACTATATTTTTAGGAAATGTACCAATCACAAATTGTTGAAAGACAATCACAAAATGGGGAAGGTAGTAGTCAACAATTTGCTAATAGCATCTACCTCGAGATTGTGGGAGGCATCAACAAGAAAGGACGTATATTTGGATTAGGATCTCAAGCTACAACTTTGAAGAATTCTTCTACTTCACATTCCATTTGTACTGATGGAGCATCATCAGGAGAGGTTGCTGCAATGAAGGCTAAAATTGATGCCTTAACAGTTGAACTTCAACAAAAGAATCTTGAACAAGAAAAGATGAATCTTGAACAAGAAAAGTTAAAGCAAAAGATGGACCAATGGGAGAAAAAGTTTGAAAGGCTTATGCTACAAAATAATTTGCCTGTCTTGCCACCTGAACCTGCAAGAGAGAATGTTAATGCCAATGAAGACTTTGGTGATGATAAAATGAATGATTATGATGATTTGGTGTGATTATTTGTAATTTCATGTTTTTTTAAAAAAAAAAAAGCTATGAAGTACTTTATGTTTGGATTAATTTGTTTGTAAAACTTATTATTGTGTGATTTGGTGTGTTTTGGAATTTATGTTTGGATTAATGTGTTTTGTAAAACTTTTATGTTCGGTGTGTTTTGGAATTTAATTAATAGTATGATCTTTTGAGTTTATTGATGTCCTCTGGTGTCAAACATCTTGATGTTTGAATTAGCAGTATTACTATAAAAATGTATACAAAATATTTGAATTGATAAAAAAAACCAGAAAAAATTAAAAATAGAGACGGAATTCCCAAAATTAATTTCACCGGATTAGAGACGGAAAATAAGTCTGTCGCAAGTTAGAGATGGAATTTTAAAAATAGAAACGGAATACACCTCACTACATTAGAGACGGACAAATAAACCCTTAGAGACGGATTATTTCGTCTCTGTTAGAGAGGGAATCACTAAATATTTATGATTCTCTTCAAGACGGATTTATTATTTCTTAGAGACGGACATAAAAAGTTCATCGCTAACAAACTTGCGACGCCCAAATCAACGACGACTCTGATTCCGTCTCTAACCCCATTAATGACGAAAAAAGTTCATTTTAGAGACAAATTTTTTCCGTCTCTATTTTTTTTTCTGGTAGTGCTAAAGTGTTTGATAAAATTAGCTGAAAATGATAAAATGACATATAATGATATAACTAATTACTAAATAATAATAATGAGTGAGAATTGTTGAAAAATTTAATTGTAATAAATTTTCAAAAAATAGTTAAAAATATGAGCTTTTTCAAAAAAATTAATAGCTACTAAAAAAACTACCTTAACAAATAAAACTAAAATTATTTTAGCTACTAGTTTCAGCTTTTAACTAATTAAAATGTCTTACTAAATACCATCAGTTTAACTCAATTAGTTTGTATATATAAGAAGATAGAAAATTGATGATCGTGAGTGTTAAATAGGTAAAAGTCACACCAATACCTCAATAAGATTGCCCAGCTTGGATATGATAAAAATAAATCAAAGACGTCAAATGAATTTAATTTCTCCATAAGTTGAAATTAGTTACTTTTGAAAAAGTTAAACGAGAGAACTTTTGGAGTAGGTGGACTACAAAGACTAATTTTAACTTATGGAGAAATTAAATGCATTTAACCTTTTTAATTTATTCTATTTTTTTCACCTAAAATTATTTTTACAAAAGTTTCAACCAAAATAACCCTAATTATGTTGTTGTCACAATGGTGAGCAGTATTCGAAAATGGGAAGGTGGTTTTGTTGCGGCAATGACCATCATCCAGAGAGGTGTTGGCAGCCGGGAAAAGAATTCAATTTGCCTGGGAACTAGGATTAATTATTTAACAGCCACTTTGAAGAAGGTACGAGCCAAGTTTTGTGGGGCGGAGACACGTTTTCCCTTACGTGTCCCTGCCCCTGTTACCTCTTTCAATCCACCTTGAATTTGCTTTCATTTATGTTGGAACAAAGAAAAATCCACCCTACTACTTCTATCCTTTACTCTTCTTACTTTCCAATGTCTTAGGTCCGTTTGGTTTACAATTGAGTAGAATTGATTTTATAAATCAATGATTAAAAATGAGTGTGCACGCTTTACGAAGTGCGTTGGACGGAAGTGATTTAAAATCAATTCTGTAGAATTGATTCTGGATGGTTCAAAATTTAAACCAAACAGGCACTTAATTACGGGTGGAAATACTGCGAGTTTAAGATAGATTTTGGGCTTTTTGACCACTTTGGGGCAAAAAATAAAAAAAATTACCCAAATAACGTGATCCCAAAACTATTTATCAATCTGGTGTGAAGAATGACAAGTGGCATAAGGAAGCGCAAACTTTGTGCAACAGGAAGCGGAAACTCACTTTGCGCATATTAAAAGAGGATACGCAAAGTGAGTTTGAGTTTTTAGTTGAATTTAAAGACGATACGCAAAGTGAGTTTGAGTTTTTAGTTGAACTAGTATGTAACTTGTGCTTTCGCACAGGTAAATTGATGGTATGATTTATGTTATTCGTGCTTCGCACTGCATAAAATGTTAGTTATCATAAATACTTATATACAAAGTATTAAAGTAAATCAATAAAATTTTTATAGGAAAAAAGACTGTCTCCCGTAGATGATACATGTGATTCATATCAAAATCACTTTACTAAGGTGAGAATAAAGAAGACTGATATTATAAGTGAATGATTAATTAAAAAAACAAAAAGAAAAAGAACACTACAATAGAAGTGAAATAAATGGAGATAAGATTTTGATAAAAAATGAAAAAAAAAGTAAAAATGATGATACAATTTTTATTATGGTCTATTTCTGATTTTTTTTATTACATAAAATACATTGAGAAATATAAAAAAAGCGTTGATGTACATCCCATTAATTTTCTTTCTTTATTATTATATTAAATTTAATGTACATCAACGCTTTTATTATACTACCTCTGGTCCTATATAAGAAACATTTGATTAAAATCATCAAGACCAAGGAAATGCATTGGAATCTTTTAGTAGTAATTAATATTGCCATGAATTTAATTTTTTCTCAAAAATAACCTTAGTATTAAATGAGTAGATGAGTGAGTACCTCTTTAACTACTCACAATAAATGAAGGGCATATAAGACATTTAACAATTAATGTAATTAAAAATAGTACTACGTTTCTTATATATAGGACAAAAAAAATTCACTTTTATTTCTTATATATAGGACCGGAGGTAGTATTTCTCAATGTATTTTATGTAATAAAAAAATCAGAAATGGGCCATAATAAAAACTGTATCATCATTTTTGCTTTCTTTTATTTTTTATCAAAATTTTATCTCCATTTATTTCACTTCTATTGTAGTGTTTTTTCTTCTTTTTTTTAAATTAATCATTCACTTATAATATAAGTCTTCTTCATTCTCACCTTAGTAAAGTGATTTTGATATGAATCACATGTATCATCTACGGGAGGCAATCTTTTTTCCAATAAAAATTTTATTGATTTACTTTAATATATAAGTATTTATGATAACTGACATTTTATTCCGTGCGAAGCACGGACAACATAAATCATACCATCAATTTACTCGTGCGAAAGCACGGGTCACATACTAGTTCAACTAAAAACTCAATCTCACTTTACGTATCCTCTTTAAATTCAACTAAAAACTCAAACTCACTTTGCGTATCCTTTTTTAATATGCGCAAAGTGAGTTTGCGATTCCTTATGCCACCTGTCATTCTTCACACCAGATTGGTAAATAATTTTGGGATCACATTATTTGGGTAATTTTTTTTTATTTTTTGCCCCAAAGTGGTCAAAAAGCCTAGATTTTGTGAGGCTAAAGCCTAGCCTACACTATAGCATGCTACCTATTACAGACCATATTTTTAGGATTGGTTTGAAAGCCTGATTTGGCCTATTAACATATTTAAAAGTCTATTTCATATTATGAGCTTTAAATAAATTAATAGGTCTATCTCTAAATAGGCTAGTATCTTTACCGAATAATAAGCTTATTTTTTAAAAATGTAAATATGCCAATGACATATGCCTTTAAATAGACCAACAAATCTATCTCTAAATAGGCCAACATGATAAATTTAAAACTTATATATTATTATACAATTTATTATGTATAATATATTTATATTTTTATTAAAAATAATATTATTTATAAATAGGCTAGCCCGTTAAGACTAAGTCTGACCTATTTAATTAAAAAAGACTTTTTTTAAAAAGTATAGGTCTAGCCTTTTTATTAAACTAGTCAACCAAACTATGTCTTAAATAGGTTGGTCATAGGCTCCCGATGAGCGACCTGACCTATTTCTACCCCTAGTCTCAATGTATTTAGAGAAAATCATGATAAAGGGCGATTAAAAATAAAATAAATAAAAATGATTTACAAATTTAATTAAGTTGTCATTAATTTTTATTTTAAGAAAATAATTAGAATTTCTTATTTCAAAAATTAATATTTAAAGAGATTTTTCTTACAACATATATAACATTTCAGGATAAATAACCCTATATTAACATTGTGAATCACTTGCTTAAGAGAATTGACAAAGAAAAAAGAGTATTGGTATCACCAATCTTGAATTAATTGGTTGAGGCTAGGTGATTGCAACTTTCGCATTATTTGTTTAGCAGGAAATTGAGTGGATGGAAAAGTTGATGCTGGAAAATGAGAGAAAAACTCTTTGCTCATGTGTTTGGTTCATCATGGAAAAGGGAATGGGAAGGATTATTGTACACTATTTTGGCACTGTAGATTTTCTGCTCAATGTTGGTAAGAAAATGTGAAAACTGAAGGGACAACTTGTTCAATGACTCTCTTGTCCTCAACGTTTTTCTTCTCTCAACTGTTAGTTCATCACAGTCCGGTCATCCACTCCACTTTGCGCCACTGTCACCACCGTCCTGTCATAACCCCCACGGTGGGTCACCGTTCAGCCACCATGTGAAATTTGCACCGTGCGTCATCGTCACCATTGCCCCTTCTATTACCTTCCACCGCGCACCACTGTCCAACTACCATATTCGACCTCCACTGCGAGTCACCGTCCTTACTGCAACCTCAGTCCTCATTGCGGCCATCACCACCTCTCTACGTCTGCGGTTATACTCATTTTCCTTTCCCTTACTTTTCTACTTTTTTTCTCTCAAACCAAACAACTCAAAAATCCTTCTACTGTCCCTTTATTTTCTCTTCCTTCTATTTTTCTTCCTCACATTTCACTCCTCATCCAAACAGAGCCTTCAAGTTTTTCCACCAATCTACTTTAATTAGAAAACTCAAGAAATAGCCGAAGTCCTTAGAGATGAGCTAGGAAATTGGGTCTTTCAAGATGAAGGCACAACACTTACATAGGACGTTATAACAACTAAATAGATCCACACACTCACTACAAAAACACTAGAGGAGATAAAAAGGAAAGACTAGAAATTACTTCAATATTTCAATTAAGTTTTTTTATATAATTCTTTTGTACATGTTAAGGCTTCTGTAGGCAAAAGTTTAGAACAACAACAATAACAATAATAATAATATCCTTAAAACTTAAGTTCCCGTTTGAAGTGGTTGCGAGTTTTCAGTTTTTTGTTTTCAAAAAATTTCAATAACGTTTTTACAACTCGAAACTAAAAATTTAAAACAATTTTTGTATGGTTTTCAAAACGTCTATTTTGAAAACAAAAAATAGAGGTTTTTAGTTTTTAATTTTGAATTGTAAAAACCTAATTGAATTTTTTTTTAAAGCCGAAAACTGAAAACTCGCAACCACCCCAAACGAGGCCTAAGTACTCAAAAGGCGGTGCTGCAGGAATTTAATTTTGTGGCTTCAAACAGGAGGTGCCCACAATGCAATATAACCCCATCAATTAGACATTCGATGGTATTTTTTTTCTTAAGCTTCTGTCTAGTTCAATCTTCAAGGCTAGTGCAGTACCATCAAATTGTATAGGCGATGCTTGATTTAATTTTGACATTGTCTCTCTTAAATCAAGCATATATCATTTCTAACATTTTCTTCAACTTATAGAATAATTCAACTTTTAACAGCTTTGTAAAAATATCTACTACTCGCTCTTCAATATGACAATAATTAATCTTCACTTCTTTTTCAGTCGCCAATTCCCGTAATTTATGAAACTGTATATCTGTGTTTGTACCGCATATAAAAAACTATATTTTTGTATAGTGTTATTGTAGACTTGTTGTCACAAAATATTTCTCTGGGAACAGAAATATTTTGCTTTTGATGCATCACCTCTAAAATTGTTCTCAGTCATACCACCTATGTAGCACAATTATATTTGCAGTTATATATTTTGCTTAGGTTGTTAAGAGTGAACAACTAGCTGTTTCTTTGAGGACCATGATATTGTGTTAGTGCCTAGATGAAATGCGTACCATGACGTACTCTTCCTTGTTTCAATATATCTTGCCCAATCACTACATGTATATCCAACAAGTTTCACATAATTATTATTGGCATGAAAAATTCCTTCAGTCAGAGTACCTTTGATATATCTCATAATTCTTTTGGCTCCTTGCAAATGACTTGTGCGAGGTTCCTCCATGAATTTGCTCAGCAATCCTACTCCAAAGACAATATTTGGCCTTGTTGCTATTAAATATCTCAGACTTCCAATCAAACTCTTATAATAAGTTGGATCTACACCCTTGTCAAATTCAACTTTTTTTTAACTAGTGTGGAAATTGGCTTTGAATTCTCCATTTTGAATTTCTTCAAAATATCACCAACATATTTCTTTTGAGAAATGAAAATTCCATCTTCCTATTGATTAACTTCAGTACCAAGGAAATAAGACATTATGCCTAAATCTGCTATCTAAAAGTATATGATCATAGTCTCCCTGAAGTTTGCAATCATATTTGGATTATTGCTAGTGAAAATAAGATCATCAACATAAAGACACACGATAATAATATCTCTAAGCTCAATAAATTTAATATCAAGTGTGTGCTCGAAAGGACATCTTTGGAAACCATGTTGCACAAAGTAGGAATCAATCTTCTTGTACCATACTCTTGGTGCATGTTTCAAACCAAACAATGCTTTCTTCAATCTATATTTATCTTCTTTTCCTTTGACTACATATCCTGTAGATTGCTTTACATACACTTCTTCTACCAAAGTACCATTCAGAAAAGCAGATTTAACATTTGCTTGATATATTTTCCATTTATTTTTAGTCAAAAGAGAAATAATCATGCAAATCAAACCTTGCTACAAGAACCAACGGGGGTTGGTTCAAGTGGTACATGCTTGATTCCCCTTAAACAGGGTCTCGGGTTCGAGTCTTGTGGATGGAAAAAATCTCCGCTGGGAGAGCTAGCCCCACCATGATGTGGAAGATACCTATGGTTAAACCAAAAAAACCTTGCTACAAGAGCAAATACTTCAAAGTAATCGATACTTGGCTTTTGTCTTTACTCTTATGCTATCAACCTTGCTTTAAAGCGGTCAATTTCTTCATTGGGCCTGTACTTGGTTTTGTAAACCTACTTTACTCCAATTGGCCTTTTATCTTTAGGTAAATCTATTAGCTCCCAAGTTTCATTCTTTTCTATGGCGTAGATTTCTTCATCCATGACTTTTCTCCAATTTTAAATATTTGAAGCTTCTTCAAAGCTCACTAACTCAAAATCTACAAATAAAGCAAAATTGATAATCTCCTCATCATGAGTCATTATCATTTCCCAAAACATAATCCTTCAATCTAGCCGATCACTAACGACATCTCCTTGGTCTACTCGATGTTTTTGGTTTATTGGGAGTTTCATCTGGTTGTCTTTCATTTTCTTTATAGTTGTCAGAAATTACCATCGACTTCGACTTTGAGGACCAATCCACATTCCTTTCTCATCAAAGGCATCACAACTAACTAATTGTCACTTTTTTGCCTCTAGATCATAACAAAATGAAGATACAGTTTTCTCCTTTGTCATCAAATTTCCTCCTAAGCTATTTTTTTTTTTTTTTTTGGACGATCTTCCTAAGCTAATATGAAAAATGAGCATATGCAATTAACTAAACCAAATGCAGACTTCGGCCTCGTATAGTTTAAGTTTTCAACTTATTGGCCCAATCCAATCCTATGTGTAATGACAAGCAATACTTTGACCCAAATTTTTATTTATTCATAGATCAAAATTGTTAATTTCAAATAATTTATTTAATTAATTATTTAAACAAAAAAATATTTCTAATCTCTTTTACATTCCAATTAATTATATAATAAAATATTTTAAAAATTATCTTCAATTAACTAAATTAATTAGTAATTATTTTAAAACTAAATATTTCAAGTGCTTTTATTTTTATATTTTTAACTTAATGTTTTATTATTAAAAAATAATGTATTCTTAATTAAAATAACATTCTATTATTATTTTTTAAAATTTTACCCGTATTTCAAAATTGCAAGCATACTTGCTACTACCTACTGGCTACTCTAAATAAAAGTGCAAGGCGAATTTTCTATCAGATCTCGAGTAGATTATAGTTAAGATTGTCAATACAAGTTAATTATCATCTAAATTCATAGCAGCAGAACCCCGTGGCTAATTTTCTATATTCACGCCAAGTTCCAGTTACAGAATAATATTAATCTTCTATAACTCATAGCCTGGGAACCTAGAATTGTGGGGTGCAAGCAGATCAAACCAGAGGCATGCTGTCCCAGCAAGTCCATGGAAGAGAGAGTAGTGATCATTTCCACCCTTCAGTGATTGCCCCTCAGCAGCCAGATAAGCTCTAGCATTATCATATAAGAAACTGGAGAATGATTTTGCTCTCTCTTCATATATACTCTCTTCAGTTAGTCTGAAGAGGGAAAGGAAGGCGTAGGCATTTCCAGATACACCATCAGCAAGTCCCACCTTCTTCACCAATCCACTCTTCCACACAACTTCCCCTGCTTCTATTGCAGCATCTCGTAATTCTCTGTCACTTGGAAAAACCTGCCAACACACACAAACAAGTTGTTGTCAATTGCCAAGTATTTATTTTACATCTGGAAGCACAAGTTCTGCTATGTGTCTAATGAAAATGGATAAGGTAAAGTTTGCCTTTGTAGCATTTTTTGCATTATCTTCTTCCACTTGTTTGTTTTCAACAAGTAGTTGATATCACATTCATGATCCATACCATAAAAATTCAATGAATTTTTACTTGAACATATTTGTGATGCTTTATTTCTTAGATTGTCCCTTAATAACTCTTTATAAAATATAAATTTAATAAATTAAATTATTAAATAATATGACATTAACATGTTAATCATACACACTAAATTTAAATTTCAGATAAACCAGACATGCAATTCTAGAGATAATATTTACTTATATTTTAAAAAATATATTATATATTAAAATAATAAAATTGTGCAATGAAATGTCAATTGATTTTTAAATTATATAAATTATTATAAACTTGATTTATTTATTTTAATATAATATTTTGATGAAATTCAATCTTCATAAAAAATTAATAAACAGAATAACTTTAATAAGAGTTAATTTACCTGTGCTGCTTTGGACAATGTGATGGCCATGCCAGTGGCACCATGACTCCACTGTACTAACTTATCCCTTGGATTCCCTTCACTTGAGGGGTAGTTTCCACTATGAGGGAAGCGTTTACTCATCAGATATCTCAAAGTTCCCTTGACATCCTCAGCATCCTCACTAGGAAGAGGAAAATGAAGCAGAACATGGAGGATACCAGCAAGGCCATTTGCTGCACCAAGGTACCTAGTGCCATGCCATCTATACATCAATGGACAGTCTTTGATATCAGATGCCCCTGCTCTACCACCAGCCAACACTGCATCAATAATAGGCATAAGAAGATCTTTTGGCACTGCATCTTCTCCTAAGTACTTGTTTAAGAATAGTGCAGCCCATAAGAATCCAGCTCTCCCATACAGAAGATCATATGACATTCCAAAACCACCTTCCTCTGGTCCAACAGGTAGGGCTCTCTCTTTTGCTACCTACACGTTGATTTCATGGTAATTAATGTCATTACCAAGTGGATGAAAGAAAGTGTGTGAATGCTCAGTTTTTTTTTTGTTTTTTTAGCATGATGCTATACAAATGAAAACTAATTTTGAAAAATCCCATTGTAGGCCCTACTTCCACATGATCTTAAAGATTCCAACAGATATAAAGGCTCTCTCTTCTTTCACACAACTTTTTTTTTTTTTTTTGACAAATTTCACATGACTTTTTTGAGTCAAGCATGAAGGACAACTTAATCAGGACCATCATGATAGATTATAGAGATATTATTGGTGAAGCAAAAGAAAATTCTTCAATTGAATCATATGCAAAATTAATTATTTGGAAATTAGTAGCACGTTTGTTTTGGTTTAGTGTTTGAAATCACAAAACCATGATTTTACGGAATTGATTTTAAATTTTCGTCCAATGTGATTTGTAAAACGTGTATCACTCATCTCAACCATTAATTTTTAAAATCAATTCTACTTAACTTAAACCAAACGAATACTAAAAGTGTGTTTGATATATCATTTCAACTAATTAAAAGTAACTAATTGAAATTGGTAGCAAAAAAAACTTGTAAATTATTTTAACTTTGTTAGGTAAAATAACATTTGTTAGTAATTATTAGCGTATTTGTTAGTAATTATTAGCGTTTTTGAAATGTGAAATGTTACTCCAAATTTAAAGTTTAAGAAACAGTTTTTTACAATTATATGATTAAAACTTTTTATAATTATCAAACTTATTTTTATTCAATAATTAATTATAATCTTATCTATATTATCTTACTAAATATTTTATTCAATTAGTTTTTAAGCTTTCACTTTTCACTTTCCATCTTTTAGTTAAATTCTTATCTTTTAGCTAACTTATATACTAATTTTACCCGAGACTGTAGATGGTGGATAAAGAGTAAGAATAAAATACATCCTGTTTGGGTGGAACTTATGCAGAAATACTTTTAAGTGTGAAAAAAAAATAGCATGAATCAAAGAAGTCAAATGCATTAACTTCTCCATAAGTTAAAATTGGTCTTTATAGACCACAAAATTAGTCTTTATAGACCACAAGACCACCTATTCCAAAAACTCTCCCATTTAACTTCTCTAAAAGTAACTAATTTTAACTTATGGATTAAATGCATTTGACCTCTTTAATACATGTTATTTTTTTCACCTAGAAGTACTTCTGCAGAAGTTCCACCCACCCAAACAAGCTCATAATTTTGTACCATATTAGAATTCCTATTTAAAAAAAACTCAGCCATAATTGTTGCTTAGGCATAGCTATTGATATTTTCATATTCTTCTTACCTCAACGAATAGACCCAAAAACAGGTCACGCTTTCGAAGGTCCCCCATGTAATTAGCAACGACAGCACCAAGCGCATATATGCCTCCTCGACCACACAAAAAAGTCACGTGCCTGCAACAAGTATATATCATCTCTTCAGGTTAGAGTTTAAATAGAAAAAAACACAAAATGAAGAAAAGGATAAACAAAAAGAAAATGCCAACAATTCGAAGACCATATATGAAATTGTATGCTAGTATGAAATATATAAAAATAAGGGGTAAAATGAGTTTTTTGTCCCAATAAAATATCCAAATATTGATTTTCTTCCCTAATTTTTTTTTAATTTTATCCTTATAAAATATTAAGTGTATAAAATATTTAAGCTATTTTTTAATCCTTAATATTGATTCTACTGTGAATTATGGATGCGTTGAAGATCCATAATTGTGAATGCATCGAACATTCATAATACTTGAGAAGTACCGTAACACGTTATATAAGAGTTAGCATCCTTAAATTTATTCATAGAGTCAAATTTCATATCAACTTGAACTAAAATTTTTTATACATTTACTCCTTTATATGTATCATAAATAGTTTTTGAATGAATTTAAGGAAATTAACATTGGTGTATAATATATCAGGGTACTACACATTATGCTATAATAAGCATTCGACATATCCACAATTAACAGTAAAATCAGCAATAGTTGAAACTAAAAAAAATAATTTAAATATTTTATAATAATAAAATAAAAAACATTAAAGACAAAAATTAAAATTTAAGTATTTTATAGAGATGAAAAAGTTATTTCATCCTAAAATTAATTTAAAAATTTAGTCACTATTTCACCACAGGTGAATGTGTGTGAAATCCTACTACTTAAAACTATACACTACGAACTCTTGACTCTTGAGTTCATTTTACTAATTTAAAATATATTTTTATGAATTAAGTAATAATAAAGTGACTACAATTATTTTGTAATAATATTGGGTAGCTTTTTAAATGAGATTTTTTTTAATACACAAAACATGAATCTGATACCTTGTTTAAAGAAAAATAAAACGAATCCGATACCTTGTTGAAAGAAAAATCAAACAGGTAACCAATCACACCCGTGTTTAATTTACGTACATTGAGTTAGCAGAAGTGCTGAAAATATTTTTTTTTTATGATTTTTATTATTGAATAAATTTTATGTAAATATAATTAATAATTCAGATTTATTTTTCTATTTATGATATAGACATAAAATTTATTTAATAATTAAAATATACCATGAAAAATTGTGTTGAAACTTGAAAAGCAAGCATTTTAGCATCATTAGAATAATATTCCTCTTGGATCAGAAACCGTATAATCACCCCCCGAATTTTAATAATATTTCTCTTGTATGTGCCAAAAAAAATAATATTCCTCTTGTAGGTGTACCAAACTGAAAAGTGAAAACAACAGCTACCGCGTCCCCATATCATATCTAAACGTATCATCCCAGGAGTTAGGAATCTCACAAAGTTGAGTTGCCTCAAACCAACGCCACCACCACACCACTCTTGCTTCCCATCCTCCAAAAAATCGATTATGCTATTCACAGACGGTAGCTTCCACGCATCATTTTACATCTTTATTTATTTCATTGTTAATTAATTACACTTAATCGTACTTTACTTCATCAAATTGTACTCTGATGAGAACAATTTTTAAAAATTATACACCATAAAAATATTTTTGAAGAAACTTATTCAAAACCACCCAAGTAAAGGAACGTACCTTAGGGAGGCACGTGCAACATTGGCACACGTGTCGATGATCTCCGTGCATAATAGCAAGTCCTTCTGGCAACCGGTGACCTGATACGATCTCAAGCAAGTGAAAGCTGTGCCCAGCAGACCAGTGTACACCGTTGGATCAACCACTTCTCTCCGGTTCCAAGTTACCTCCACCACCTGTAACCCATAACTAGTACTATTTGGTAATTATTCAACACTAACAAGTAACAACTAACAACAAGTACTAATCATAGATCTATTATTCCATTCTATCTAAGAACAAATGCAAGAAACCTAAACAAGAAAAATGAAATATGAACACATGCCTTGTCCTTGAGGGAAATTGCTGCTCTCAAGAATGTTTCACTGGGAAGTGAGAGGTTTGAAGCCGTTGGATTCATGATCAAATCGGAGGGCTCGTGTTTGCCCTCATCGGGTCCACCCTCAAACACTGAAGATGTCATTGCTCTGACTGAAATGAAAGAGTAGTGAGGGATTTTTTGGAAGCAGAGAAGATTTGATGAGGCACTAACCCAATCCAATTGAATATCGGTTGTTGCTTGTGTACAAACTACACGTATATATACTTCAGCTTAGGAAAGTGGCGAACGTGTCGAGCTGTGGTTCTATGAAATGGCGGTGTATGAACACACGATACACCCACTGGCCACGTGGGACCATGTCAGCAACTTTTGTTATGATGGAGTGATAGCTAGAAGATCATGCGAATCACATGCGATTCTGGATAAGATTTTTTTTTTCACCCCGAGTCGTACGGTTGTTGGTCCACAAGACAGAAACCCATGTCCCCGGGTCCATGATTTAAATTGGAATTAAAATTCAATGGTTAAGAACTTCAATGGAATGGAAGGTAACTAGTGATTTAATTTGTTCCGTCTTTTCTCAGGAGATAGCCCCTGGTATTATTTAATTCTATGTCTTTTTTCTATATGTGGTGTGGTGGACATGGTCTCAACGTGATTATTACCTAATTTATGTCTATCAAAGCGTAAGCATTAATTTAAAGGTATAATACCGTGATAAAAAGCTGATTCTCATTTCATAAAGTTTTTAATATATTTTTAAGGTTGAATATTGCATATGCTATCACAAATGAATAATTGATTACCAAAATATGGGTTTAGATGATAATAGGGGTAGCTATAGTGAAAAAAAATGAATAATTGATTTAGATGTTACATATTTCTTTTATAGGATTTAAGTCTTTTAAGCATGATTTTTCAATATATATAGGGTGGGGATCAACTTACTCCAGGAGTAACTTTGACAAACTTATTCCGCTTAATAACTCTTTGTAAACATTGAATTGCATCAATCCAACCGTTGAATAATGTGATATTAATATGATGATTATGCACACCAAATTTTAAATCAATTGGACATTCATAGTTACGTGATTTTAAAGTTGATATTTACTTATATTTTAAAAAGTATATTGTACGTTAAACTAAAATGATTTGATGAAACGTCAAATAATTTTCAAATTTTATGAAATTTTGTAGGCTTAATCTACTTAATGAAAACTTTTAAAATAACGGTCAGATTGATGAAATTCTATGTTTATAAAGAGTTATTAAGCGGAGTAATTTTGCCAAAAGTTACTCCTGGAGTAAGTTGATCTCCACCCATATATATATATATATATTAATTAGATGATAATGTAATTTTTTTTACATTAATAATTAATAATAAATATAAGAGTAAACCCCCATATCAGTCCTCAACTTATTAGCGTCATGCACTTTAGTCCCTGAGATTTCAAAATGTCTCCGTTAATCCCTGACATTTATCTCCGTCATTCACTTTAGTCCAAAATGGTTGACAGCGTTAAATGAATGCTGACGTGATTAAATATGAACGTAGAAATGTTTAGTTCATAGTTGGTTATTTATCAATATTCATTGACAACTAGTTAACATCATTTGTGCCAAATACATAACTTTAAGTGATATATATATATGTTCATCTAGAAAATGAAGTTACACAATTTCTATATCTCTCAATAAATAGTTGATTTAACCCCGAAACAACTTAAATATGGTAAAACTTAGCTCTAGTTTCTTTTCTCCGTGTGCACATTTTCAAATGTGAATGTCATTCAAATTTTCTAATTTGATGTTGATTGTTACATTTGAGAAATTTCACTAAGAGAAAAGGAACTAGAGCTAGGTTTTACAATCTTTAAGTTTTTTTGGTATTAAATTTGCTGCTTATTGAGAGATATAGAAATCATGTAACTTCGTTTTTAGATGAACATATATATCACTTAAAGTTATGGATTTAGTACATGTTAGCTAATGAAGTTATATATTTAAGCCTTCTGTTAGTTCCGTTAGATTTAGTTAATTAGCATTTTGTTAATAGTGCCAGCTCAGCATAGTTAGTTACATTCTATTTTTCCTTTCCCGCTCAGTTTTCATGTATATAAACTTTGTATAATTCTGTTTTTCATAATGAGAATTCAGTTTGTATTCTCTCAAATTCTCTCTCACTTTCTCTCAGAGTTTTAACATGGTATCAAGAGCTTCTTTCTTGGGAGCTCCGTTGCACAATTTGATGAAGTTTTTTTTCTCTCTTTCTGATTGATTCTTGGAGTGATATTGCTCCTTCTTCTTGAATCTGGTTTTGGTTATGGCGAATTCTAATCTAGATCCTAGTAGTCCTTACTTCATGCATGCGAATGAGAGTCCTTGTGCTAGTCTTGTTTCTGTTCGACTTCATGGAGGAAACTACCACACTTGGTCAAGAGCTATGTTTATGGCTCTAAAATCAAAGAACAAAGAGCAGTTTGTTGATGGAAGTTTATCGAAGCCTGCAGCAACTGATGAGATGTTCAAAGCATGGGATAGGTGCAATACTGTGGTGCTTTCTTGGTTGATTCAATCTCTGGAAACTGAAATCACAGAGAGTGTGTTATGGATTGATACAACACGTGATGTTTTGGTTGGATTTGAAGAAGAGATATTACCCGGGAGACGTTTTCAGAATCAATGTTCTACAAGAAGAAATCTATATGCTCAAACAAGGTGATTCCTCTATTACAACTTACTATACTCAATTGAAGACCTTATGGCAAGAATTAGAAAATTTCAGACCTATACCTACATGTTCTTGTGATGTTAAATGCTCTTGTGATCTGTTACCTACAGTCAAAGGATACAGAGAAAATGATTGTGATTAGATTTCTAAAAGGACTTAATGAACAATATGCTTCTGTTAGATCCAACATTATGCTAATGGATCCCTTTCCAGACATTAGTAAGGCCTTTTATTTGCTCATTCAGCAAGAGAGACAATTCACTTGCACTTTAGATGAAGCAAAAGTCTTAGTTACTATTAATAACAATTCTTTTAGAGGAAGAGGCATATTCAGTTGAAGAGGGGGAGAAGTGGAAGATTTAGTAGTGGAAGAGGTAATGGCAAAGTTTGTTCTTATTGTAATAAGGTTGGACATACTATTGATACATGTTACAAGAAACATGGATATCCACCTCATTTTAATCAAGGAAATGCTGCTAACAATTGCTATAATGAAGAGGTGGATGACAATTTTGATGACAACACCAGTTAAATGTCAAAGAAAGAAAAAGATGATGATAAGACATTAAGTTTTACTCCTAAACAACATAAGAGTCTGCTGGCAATGTTGAGTCAGAATCAAGCTGGAGGAGGAAGCGACACGGCAAATCAAATCACATCTATAGTTCCTGTACAGGATTACCACAATCAGGTATGGTTTGTAGCCTTTCTAATGCTGAGAAGTCTTCTTTCTGGATTTTAGACACGGGAGCCACAAATCATGTGTGTCACCTCTCAAAGTTTTTCAGTGCTTAAGGAAGATTAGACCTATTCGAATCAATTTGCCTAATGGAAGCTATGTTACTACAGAATTGTGTGGTTCTGTTTTCTTCTCTAAAGAGTTTTATCTCACAGATGTGTTATACATTCCAAGTTTCAGTTTTAATCTCATTTCAGTCTCAAAGATCATTAATCAGTTACAATGTAAACTTATTTTCTCTGAAAATTTGTGTGATATCCAGGAAATCCAATCTATGATGATGATTGGTGCAGCTAGGCTGAAGATGGGGTTGTACATACTGGACAAGCATCCAACTACTCAATTTCAATTTCATTCTATAAATAGTTTCCATTCATATGACAATAATTTGTGCCACACAAGATTAGGACACATAGCTCATGAAAAGATGGTTGTTATGAAACAGAATTTCCCTTTTTATTGCTTGTAAAAAGACTTTGAATCCCTGTGATGTATGCCACTTTGAAAAGCAGAAGAAGTTACCTTTTCATTCTTCTGAAATTTTTGAGCTGATTGATGTTGATATTTGGGGACCTACTACACCCCCTTCTATGTTTGGATACAGATACTTTCTAACCATAGTAGATGATAAGTCCAGAAAACACTTGGGTTTATTTCATGAACTAAAGTCAGAAGTTGCTAATCTTTTGACTTCTTTTGCAGCTATGGTTGAAAATCAATTTAGTAAGAAGATTAAATGCATAAGGTCTGATAATGGGCCCGAATTCAATCTACAGAATTTTTACAATCAGAGAGGAATCCTACATCAAACTTCTTGTGTTGAGACACCTCAACAAAATGGGATTGTGGAAAGGAAGCATCAACATATCATGATAGTTGCAAGAGCCCTTATGTTTCAGTCACATCTTCCTAAAAGCTTCTAGACTTATGCAGTTTCCCATGCTATTTACTTAATCAACAGGTAACCCAGTTCTTTTCTTTTAAATAAAAGTCCATATGAAATTTTATATCACTCTCTCCCTGATCTGAGTAATTTGAAGGTTTTGGATGTCTTGCTTATGCAACATCTCTTACAGCAGGCAGGAAGAAATTTGACTCCAGAAGTAGAAGATGCATTTTTCTGGGTTTCAAAGCTTGTGTAAAGGCTATGTTCTCTACAATCTCAGTTCCAAAGAGGTTTTTCTCAGCAGACATGTGAAATTTTATGAGCATCATTTTCCTTTTCTCATTAAGGATGCCAACATAAACACCTCTGAACCTTTCCTTTCACCATCCCTTCCTTTACCTCAAACATATCCACCATTTACAGATCCTATACCTTGTCCACAATCCACTTCTTCTCAGCAAATGTCACCTCCCATAATAAATGACTCCCAACCTACAACTTCTCAACCCATATATGACCAGCCACCACAACACATATCCATTAGAAGATCAAACAGACCCAAAAGATTGCCTTCCTATTTAACAGATTACCATCATAATCTCCTTTCCACATTTTCCAACACTAAATTATCCACTTCTCATCCTATTCATAATGTTATATCTCATTCACACCTATCCTTTTCTCACAAAGCTTATACACTTTCCCTTATTGCCAATCAAGAACCAGAGTCCTATTTTAAGACCATTAAATATGCCCCATGGAGAGATGTTATTCAACAGGAACTCAATGCTCTAAACAAGAACAATACATGGACTGTTACAAGCTTACTTGAAGGAAACCTGTTGTTGGTTGCAAATGGGTTTTTAAATTGAAATTTCACTCCAATGATACCATTGAAAGACATAAATCCTGTTTGGTAGCCAAGGGCTATACTCAAACAGAAGGGTTGGATTACCTGCAGACTTTTAGCCCAATTGTTAAAATGACCACAGTTCGAACTCTATTAGCTATTGCCTCAGCTAAGAATTGGCATCTTCAACAGCTGGATGTCAACACAGCTTTTCTTCATGGAGATTTACATGAAGAAGTCTACATGATTCCTCCTCCTGGTCTTGTCTTGCTCCCTCATCAACTAATCATGTTTGCAAATTAGAAAAGTCTTTATATGGCCTTAAGCAAGCTAGTAGGCAATGGAATGCTAAACTATCTGCTGTGTTACTTAATTATGGTTATAAGCAGTCCAAGGCAGACTATTCTTTGTTTGTTAAGCAAAATGGTGAATCTTACACAGCAATCTTGGTTTATGTTGATGATTTGTTGTTGGCGGGGAATGATCTCACTGAATTGACTACATTAAGGCCTTATTGGATCATAAATTCACTATTAAGGATCTAGGGAATTTAAAGTACTTCATTGGGCTTGAAGTTGCTAGATCACATTCAGGGGATTGCTTTATTTAAGAAGAAATATGCTTAGGATTTGTTGAAAGACATTGGTCTTCTTGGCACAAAGCCTTGTAGGACTCCTATGGATCATGCTTTCAAACTCCACAAGTCTCTTGGTGTTTTGCTTCCTGATCCAACAATGTACAGAAGATTGTTGGGAAGATTAATATATTTGACTAATACCAGACCAGATTTGTCTTTTTCTGTTGGTCTATAAACTTTGTATAGTTCTATTTTTCATAATGAGAATTCAGTTTGTATTCTCTCACTTTCTCTCAGAGTTTTAACAGTATAGATGGTGTCAACTAGTTGTCAAGGAATATTGATAAATAACTAACTACGAACTAAACACTTCTAAGTTCATATTTAATCACAAAAAGATAATACAATATGTGAGAATTCAATTTGTTCAGTATGGAACATCATTAAAAAAATGACTATTTATGAAAGGAAAAATTGGTTATGAACTAATTAGATATAATAGAACTATAGATTTGATATAATTAATAAGAGTCATAACTTTCTATTCTCCATATTATTACTAAGAACTTGTCATTCCATATACAAAACCATTTTAGGGACTAAAGTGAATGATTCTTAATATTACATGGACTAATTTGAATCCAAAGTATTACTTAACGTGATACATCAGCACTCATTTAACGCTGTCAATCATTTTGGACTAAAGTGAATGACGGAGATAAATGTCAAGGATTAACGGAGACATTTTAAAATCTCAGGGACTAAAGTGCATAACGCTAATAAAATTGAGGATTGATATGGGGGTTTACTCTAAATATAAATTAAAATCATATTTTTATACTCCTTATTAATTTAGAGCAAAAGATAACAGTAATGACTATTATTTAAAACTTAAATGGTTAAGATTTTTTAAAAAAAATACTATGATTTATTATATATTTGTTTATATATAATTATAATATCCTCGCTTGATTTTTAAATTAAAGGCTATTACTCCTTATTTTATCTTTAATAAATTTCTCGCTTTAAAAGAGTTGAATCCTTAATATTAATATAGCTATAGTTAAGATAATTTAATATTGAAATTAATCAAACTCAAGTTTAAATTGCCGAATGCAACTATTTTAGCGTTAAAAACGTGATTTTACCACGTTTTAACACTAAACCAAACATACACTGAGTGTATCAAATAATATTCAGCCAAGTTAAAAGAATTTTGTTCAAAATTAAACGCACTACATGGTTTGAAGAACTCAATTAGATGGTAAAGTGCAAAGAAAATGCAAGGTGTTTTGCGTATAGAGTACACAAATCAGCTATTACATAACAAAAAACTTTCATATATACTACAAGTCATTAAGAATGTTTAGTAAGACAAAAAAAAACAAGTAAATAATGAACAAGACATAATATTTTTTTCATTTTTATCTTTCTTAAATCATTTTGCCAAAACAGATTCAAACTATGTACAATTTAAAATTAAATCAAGCCGAAATTTCATAGAATTTATAGGACAAAACATATGTCAAACCCATGAATTTACCTGTACGTTATACCAAGTTGGTGTTGCATCATTAATCAATGACAAGAGGCCTAAATATATTATTTTTATTAAGCTTGCGTATACTGTCATTTAAACGCTGTTGTGTACGCTTAGGTAGTCGAAATTAAATTATGGTAGTTTTCTTGAATCTCTGAGAAATTGCATTGCCACACAGAGTAGAAGAAACAAAAACAACACGAAACAGGATAGGAAAAAAAGAGGGTCTAAAAATAGGTGTAAGTAAATTTGAGAAATTATCTAAACAAATTCACATCAAAAACAAAAAATATAAACAAAACAACCTAATGCAAGAGTCCTTAGGGAATTAATTTGCGTTATGTTTGTAAATGTTCCTCAATATTGGATGGTTCCTTTCTGTGAAAATGATGATTATTTCTTCTCCTTATAAGATCTCCAAATCTTCTCAGCAAAGCTCTTCTTTTTCTGTTGTTCCTGTCACCCTCTGAATCATCAAAGTGTGATTCATCTAGATGGTCAAAATCATCTGGAATTCCTATCTGGGATTCTGAATCTGATGAATCCACTTCATCAAATATTGAACCTTTTAATGTATCATCATCTGTTTCTCTGTTGGCTTCTTCATTCCCCACCTTATGTTGTTGTTGCTTATGGTTATGGGGTGATATCATTTCCTTTAGATTAAAACTGAAAGTTTTGTTCAGATTCTTAGAATCTCTATGCTCTTTATCTACTGAGTTATGTCCCTTTGCTTTCTTCACTGATTCCTTATCCTCCTTACTACCTTCCTTTGATGATGATTTCTCCACATCATCAAATTTCAAGTCTTTTCAGAAATCATCCGTTTCAACTCTTTGATGTTCTCAAATGATGCAGCTTCATGAATCTTTAGCATCTCATTCTCATGCACAAGCAAACTCAGGCTATCTTGAAGTCTTGCATTTTCAGCCTTTGCAATCTCTGCAGCTTCTTTTGCAACATTGGATTCATTCAAAGCCTGCTTGAGTATATCACGCAGCTTCTGATTTTCTTCCTTTGAAACTTTGATTTTATTTTCTGCTTCTGTGAGCAACTCAAGTAATCTAGAACTTTCTTTGTGTGCAAGCAACCTTTCATCTTCAGTTCTTTTAATACAATTTACAAACTGAGTTTCCTTCCCATTCCATGCTAAAAGTGATTCTTCAGCTTCCATTCTCAATCTCTCAGTTGTGTTTTTGTACTTATCAGCTTCTTTCCTTTTTACATCTAAAAGCTCTTTATACTTCTCCTCAGTTCTTTCTAACATTAATTTCCAACGTTCTGCTTCCCCTTTGGTGTTTTCTAGTTCCACTTGGCTTAATGTTAGTTTAGCCTTTACCTGGCTAGCTTCTGTTGCTACTTCTTTCAGTGCAAATGCCAAATCATCCATTGCCTTCTTGCTATTCTCTTCTGCTTGTGTTGCCGACTTCAATTCAGTTTTAAGTAAGTCCAATTCTTCAAGCAAGGTTTTGGCCTTCATAGATAATCCATCACCCTCTTGTATGCCATTCCCATTCAACTCCTTTTTTACTACCTCTTCTTCAATTTTCATACCCTTTTCATCTTCCTTTGTGGAAAGGCCATCCTCAACACCATCTTGAGACTCATCAGGAATTTTGATGGTTTGAGTGGTTCCTCCTTGAATTGCCTTGATTTTTTCATCAAGTGAAGAAATCTCAAGCTTTGACTCTTCAAGCAAAATCTTATGCTGCTCTAGCTGTTTTGTTTGCATCACCAATGTATCAAACAAATTTGCTTCTGATTCTTTTCTCTTGTCAAGTTCAACTTCCAATTCTTGAACTTTCCTTTTATAGTCAGACAACAAGGCCATTGCATTAGCCTCAGATGATCTAAGACTATCCATCTCCTTCCTCAATTTGTCCAATAAAGCATCTTTCTCTAATTCTAATCCTTTTTTGCTTTCATGTTTTGATGATTCAATGTTGCCGTTATCTTTCACACCCATTTGTTCTGTTTTATTCAATTTTGACTGGTTTGATGAATTTAACCCTGCTTGTGGCTCCGAAACTGAAATCCTCTTTGTGGCAATTGCTTCATCAACCATGACATTAGTCTCCTCAGCTACCTTTTTCATTTCTCTGAGCTCATTGAAGATTCTACCTCTATCTTCCTCAACTTTACTCATCTGCTCCTTTATTTGATTCAGCTTCTCATCATATTACTCCAAATGATGCTGTTCTTGCATCTTTCAGAACCTTGTTGAATTTATTGTTAATCACAAGCTATCCTTTCATTAAAAAAACACCATATATTAGAACCAATCAAAATAAGTATCATCTCCGAGCATATTTGATTTCGCATTGAAACGTGATAAACTCATGAATCGAAACTAAAATTTTGGTCAATTTTCAACACCAAATAAAAAATAACAATCAATTTTAGAAGAAACAAATCAAAAAACGCCATCATGATTAAGATCACAAATAAGTAAATAGAAAAGAAACGTGTAATGATAAAATTTGGGGACTCACAGGGACTTGGTGGTGGAGCTGTTCCGAAATGAAATGAGTGCATGAACGATATTTTCAAGGTAATGAGTGGAGAACAAAAGGAGGATTACAATTACAAAATATCCTTTGAGAGGAAGCGGAGTCAACAGGAACAGGGAATGTAGGATATCGAAGTTGAAAATGTTTAATCGTAGATAACTCTGCATTTAGGAAGTTTCTATTATTAGAATGGAGGAAGAATAATAATACGGGAAAATGGTAAGATCAGAGGAAAAAGAGGGGGTTTAGTTTTAGAAAAGTCCGAGGTTGACGGGGTTTCCATAGGAACAAAGGGGCTTCAACTTTAGCGTTGGATTCGTTGAGGCAAATAAAATAAAATAATGTGTTGTGTTGTAAGCTGAATGAAGAGGAGTAGATGGAGGCTTTGGAATTGGATGAAGTCGTTGGGCCGACATATGGACGCCGACGGAATACACGTCGAACCAATCAATGTTCTCATCGGTAAGAATAAGATGTGAAAAAAAAAACTATAGTTTCTAGAATTGCAGCCCTCAACCGGTTGACATAGTCTAAATCTTTGGATAATGATGTTACAACCAAAGCACTAAATCAGAAAAATTGAGAGAAATGAAACAAACGTCCAGGAAAAAATAATAAAAATCATAGAACAGACTCGGGCAATCGGGCGTAATAATAATAATAATAATAATAATAATAATAATAATAATAATAATAATAATAATAATAATAATAATAATAATAATAATAACATTCAACGTTTACATAATACATAGATCATGGCCTTTTGTTTTTTTGGTTAGAAACGTTATAACCTTATGTGTAGTTGAAGGATCAATTAAATATAAACCAATCAATCTTACATCATGAATAAAGTTTATTGAATTTTTTTCATAAATCCAAGCGAAAGTTTTTAGGACATCTTTATCGTGGGTTGTTAATTTCATACAAGGGTGCTCATCTCATGTAGCATCGTTGCTCATCTGTTGAAGAGATGTGATGGATCTCAGAGCTTCCATTTGTGCATTGTTGGTGTGACACCGTATAAATGGGTTGCCGTAGGATTTTTATTTTTTTATATTATAATATTTATAATAACGGTTGTAAGTTTAATATATATATAAAAGTGTATGGTAGGTTGTAAGTTCATATAAAAATCTTTTAATAGTTGTGGAGATAAAAAATGATATGAATTGTTTAAAGTAATAAAATAATATAATAAAATAAAAAAATATAAAGAAATGTAAATATTGGTTTAAGAAACTTTGATGGATTTCATAATAGGTGCAAGTCGAATAATTAAAAATTAAAAATAAGAAGAAAAAAGTAAAAAAAAAAAAAAAGACCAAAACTGAAATAAAAGAGTCGGAAAGATAGAAAATTACAATAAATAAAAGAGATGAGTCGAAAAACTTATTAGATACCTTTGATTTTGGTATTTTAGTTCCTTCCATTTCCGAATTTCTTTCGACATCAATTTTTCTTTTTCTTATCAATTTCATTATTTTCAATTTACAATAAAAAAAGAAATGTGGAAGGAATTGATAAAACAAATGAAAGTATAAATCACCTTATTTCGATTAGATACAAATCTTAAAATAGTACAAATATGAATTCACAGAATTCTTATTACATATCTTCGATATCACATATGCTCGTACATGGTTTCCATTCCCTGCCCCTAATAGATTTTGTATCTTCCCTTATCAATACGGTTGGCTTAAACATAGTATACAGCATTGATCTTTGGTCCTTTATCTTTCATCAGAATCCTGATTCCATTGACATCCTTCCACTTGCTGGCAACGGAATATATACTAGTAGTAGTACTAGACAACATAAGCACAGGAATTATAAGAATCCAAATACAAAATTATTATAGCTGCCAATTCCCCCTATTTCACATTTAAATTAACACAGCAGGCACAAACAGCCCAGATGCTAGAGTCTGGCTCAAGTGGTATTTCGTGTTATCTTGCAAGCTATTTGACCGACTTGACTGGGAATGTGGACCATAAAGATCAACTTAAACCTTAATTGCATGAACAGCAGCACACACAGCAAACTCAAGTTATCAGTTATGCCATCAGGTGAAAACAAATTGTTGCCATTAGGTCAAACTAGGATAGAGGGCCGTGATTTCAATGCTGCAATAGTAGTTTTTAATTCAACAACCTCTCAAGTTCTCATGGGAAATTTGTCAGCAAGCAACTTCAATATCAAAGATTCCGCCACATCTGTCGCATACTCGCATTACATACATTACAGACAGATTTGGATCAGTCTGCAAGAGCCAAAAAGCCCCTGTATCTTGGTTGCATACCAGACTCGAGCTACAAGACTGAAAATAGGCAGTCAAAAGGTAAAACAGTAGTCATCTGCGCGCATACCAGTCTCGAGCAATTGTGAATTGTTAAGATAAATCAATCAAGTACCTTTTCCCCTGTCCCCTTACGGGCATAACCTGCAACTGCAAGTATTTGTATCATTTGTGAAAAATGGAACACTTCAAGATGGAGTAGGAGAGGAAAAACAACTTGTTAAACAAATTCTCTTACGCCTCTCCTATGTCAGAAGCTTGATAGTGTGTAAATCACATTGTCCAAAAGTTTCGAAGAATTTGTAGGTATTAAAAAAGCCTAGTTTTTGACCAAAATAAAAGCTAGTTAAACTGCCGTATTTGATATCAATATATCACAAGAAATACGATATGGGCGGACATTTTGCAACAAATTTCATGCGTCTTCCATCTTCCCGTTCTTTAAGTATTTACCATATTCCTTTCTAAGCAACAAACTATTTGCCCCGGTCATTGAAAGCCTACCAACATCCATTGATCCTGCCGTTAAGACTCCAGGGAAGCTACATTCTCCAGTGGAGAATTTCCCACGGTATCATGTAACAATGGAATTCCATCTACGGTCTTGTTCAAAACAACCCGTGAGCAGCATATTCACATCTCACAAATCAGACCGCATGTCCAAGTTCATTTCCAATCATAAACTCCCTTCCAGGGGATTAACATTGTTTCCAAACTCAGGAAAGATATCAACAAAATCGAAATATTTTTTCAAGGCAGGTCCAACACTTGAATTAGACCAACTTTAATATTCACATAACGTATGAAAAATGCCCTCAAATACACTTGTTAATATTACCTTGCCTACATTTTAAAACAAATTAATATAAAACGCTATATAATGAAAAAGTATACTAATTCCAACCACTTTGGGTACATAACAGAACTAACAACTAGGACCATAATCCCAAGTTCGAACAGAGAGACACAATAAAACTAGGATTACTAGATTAGATGGCAACAAAAGTTGTCCAATACAGTTCCCAGATGGCTGCACATCCAAAAATACTTGAACTGACAGAACCAAAGCTCTTTAGAAACAATTACGTCCCAATTTCTAAACATCAGAGCTTCACAAAAGCCATAACAGTATATTCCTATCATAATTAATGAGACTAACAGTAAACACCTATGACCTAATAACTTAAGGTTTCAAATTAAAGAAGAAACTGAATAACAAAACACTATCCGCAGCACCCCCATCTGCACAACAGCTAGCGCACCACCCTCAAGCACGCTCACCTCGAATCCTTCGTGCCAGCTGGATATCCTTGGGCATAATAGTGACGCGCTTAGCATGGATGGCACACAAGTTGGTTGTCCTCAAAGAGTCCAACAAGGTATGCTTCAGCAGCTTCTTGCAATGCAAGCACAGCATGACTCTGGAAACGGAGATCAGTCTGCGACCACAACCAAAAAAGTCAAATTATAACCATGTTCAAAACGCACAGGATCCAACAACAATGGCAATTCCACATTACCTTGAAGTCCTGAGCAATTTCACGAACCAGCCTCTGGAAAGGGAGTTCCTGATCAGGAGTTCAGTACTCTTCTGGTATTTCCTAATCTCACTGTTTCAAATACAATCATATTATTAGATACCACAAGCAACCAAACTAAAAAAATACAAATCAAAACAAAACAACCCCAAAAGCTTCCGAAGTGGGACACTCACCGAAGAGCCACAGTACCAGGGCGATAACGATGTGGCTTCTTCACACCACCAGTAGTTGGTGCAGACTTACGTGCAGCCTAAAACACAAAAAGGAATTGCAACGAACGGTTACGCAAAAATTCAAACAATCAATACAAATTACAACAATAATAATGACTGATTGACGGTTATGAATTGAAGACAAACCTTGGTTGCAAGCTGCTTCCTAGGAGCTTTTCCACCAGTTGACTTACGAGCAGTTTGCTTTGTACGAGCCATCTGTGCAACACACCAACAATAATTTCAGAACAAAACAAGAAGATTAGGACAATCTTACCCTAACTCATCGCGTAACCTAAATTTTAACGGTTAACAATCATGACAAACGGTGTAACCTAATTTTCATCTAATTCAAGTTAAGAAACACGCTGAATTTGCCAAATGAAATCATCAACTCCACAATATGACACGGAACCCTAACAAATACGAATTCAGAATATGGAGAATGCAACCGCGCCAGAATTAGAACGTAAGAAGAGAAGAAAAATCAAACAAATAATCCAACCGTTATATCTACCCTAGGCAATTTGAAAATCAAACTATAGACACATTCAATTTCATAAAGAACGAAAATGCAAAAACAATCACCGCAGCGAACAAACCATAAACCCTAATTTCCTAAATCCTAAAGGAAAACTAACCTCAAAGGTCTTTGTTCTTCTCCTCGGGAAATCGTTACCTGAATCTTGAGGGAAAGAATCTAGAGTTTTGAAAGGAATGGAAGTTAGAAGCTATATATAGCGTGTTGGTGGTGGGCGTTGGTCAGTGATCGAACGGATACAATTCATTATCCGTGTGTTTTCTCCGTTTGGAATCGGACGGTTAGTGAAGTGTTGAGCTGTGTTTTCTCAATTTGAATAAACGGCTGAGATGCCATTCGGGACACAGGATACGGATCGTGAAGTCTAATTGTTGCATTCCCATTGGTTCCTTTAATTGACAAGTTGTAGCTATCTCTCTTCTTTTTTTTCGGGTTTTTAGAAAGTTCATTAATCCACGTCGGAAGCTTGATGAGATTATGCCAATATGCCATTATACTCCACGGATCAAGTAACTTTCTTCCCCTGCTCCCGTTTTTTGGGACATTGCCCATCACAAACAAAAATTCAGGTCCTCTTGGTTAATGTACAGGTCAGGCCCATTCCATTTTTGTTCTTTTTAATTTTTTTATTTTTAATTTAGTTCTTGAAAGATTATTGTGTCACCAATTATATTTGACAAGATTATAGATAACAAATAAGTCACTCAAAATATGAAAATGTTATTCCCTGACTCAATTATAAGCAAAAATGCACTTACTTATTGTGGATTAAAATAAAAGTAAAAGTTAATTAAATTCACCTTATTAAATGATATCATTCCTAATTGCCCTTTTATTTAATTCATATTTTATTTTTCAACCACTCTATTTAATGAATTATACGCCAATAAAAAGAGAGTATATCCACTTGAAACAAGTTTCAATAAAATTTAATGTAGGGTAATTTAGGTAATGCAATTACTTTTTAGATGATATCAAGAAAATTAAATAAGTTTAACTAACTTTCTTAATAAATGTGAATATGGTTATTTTTGCTTATAAATGAGTCCGCAGGGAGTACCAAATAAATAATTGCTCACTGATTATGTTCGTAAATATTATTGTCACCAAATAAAAGTATGAAAATATCATAAGATAAATCAATATGTTATAGGCAATGGAAGGAGTAAATCTAAATTATGATATTTTCATACTTTTATGTGTGTTTGGATTAAGAATTTTAAAATTTTTAAAATTGTGATAGGGAAAATTGAGTAAATTTTAAGTATAAGAGAAGAAGGGAGGGAACGGGTGGAGGGTGTGTAGGAAGCCATTCCTCCATGTATTTGGAAATATCCAATAATTTTCAAAATTTTTCCTTCCCCCCTCCATTTCCCTTAACCCTACCCTTTCATTTTCCTTCCCACTTTCCCAAACATATCCCAAGTGATTTCAGATTAAGGAAAAATAATAAGCTAATAGTTAGATAGTCTTCTTGAGATAAACATAAAGGTTACCTTCATTAGAGAAGCTTTTTCCCCTTACGTGACTCTAATCTTTTTTCGTTTTGAATCTCTAACCCATTTTTTCTTTTACGAAATTGGTTCTTTAACAGAGACGCTAGGCGGTGGGCTTGACACACCATCACCATCAAAAGTAGGGGGAATTGTTGTCAACAATGTCGTCGTTACCACAACTACGCCACCTCATTTATCCTCCTCGACGTTTGATACCACCAAGCACATTGGAAAAACCCAAAAACACCAGTATCATTCACAAAAAAATTTAAAAATGAAATATCAAACTGCAACACTCGGCAAATAATCTCAACAATCAATAAACCACCAGCACTCAACAAACAATATCAAACACTCAGCAAGCAATTTCACCACTCAAAAGCAACTAAAAAAGTAGTAGAGAGTGTTACCTGAAAAAGGGGTGGGAAAGGGAATGGGTTAAAACACTTGCAACGAAAGAAAGCTCCAGAGAGAGACAAAATAAAAATTGATAAAAGAGAGTAAATGATCAAAGTCAAAGGGACTGGAAGAAATATGAAACGACATGACAATTATGAGATCTAACGGGTGGTGATTAGAATTCCTAAACTTCCATTTTAATCCAACGACATAAGCCCTCTCGGGAATCCCCCACGGGCATAGTTGTGGGTTTAACCATCAGGTTGAGTTGGTGGTTAAGTAAAGGCCTCCCGAGATTAGCGACTTTATAATTTGAACCTCTAACCTTGCAGGTAAAGTCCACTTGGGGTCACAATTCACTTTCACTGCGACTGACCACTGTTTGATAGAAGTTGGAATATTTTTCCACCAATATAAAGTAGTAACCATTAGAGCACCTAGTGCTAAAAAAATGCCTAAGCAAATAAGTAATTATTATAATATGAACATAACTCAGAATGTTCAACATAAAGACAATACAAACCCTGTAAATACAAAAATTAAGAAGAAAGAAAGGCAATTTTATGGTAGACTCTTAGTTTGGGTCTAACATGGACCCAACACTTTATTACTATGAAAAGTATATTTAAATTAATAAAACATATTATAAATATTTTAATATTAAAATTATACTAATTATAGAAAAGTTCTACAGTAGACTCAAAAAATAGGGGTCCATCATAAAATTCCCAAAAAAAAAGCTTCTTGGAAATGTGCAGGACACGCCACTATATTAATACTTGTAGAGTTTGAGAAAACAAATTAAATAGAATGACATCAAAAGTTAAAAAAAAAAAACTTTTAAATATATGATAAATTTTGAGCTAGAAGAAATTTCTAGTGATCAAGAAATATAAGAGGAGTGAGATAAAGTATTTATGTTAGAAAAAGGTTGGATCACAGACTGAAATCTCTGAGTTTTGATAAATAACAATATGAAGAATTTTATTAGTCTTATGATCTAACAAAGTATGAAGTGTATAACTACTTGAAAAAATTCAATCTGAAAATGGAATTATTCTTCACTAAAAAAACAAATAAAAAAATGTAGACAAAGGAGTATTAAGAAATGGAAGAAGAGAAAGAGGTCTTGGCCTGATGTTGAGAACCTTGGCGCAAGTCTCCTCATAAACGTGAATCATCTCTTTAGGGGAGGGTTTGTTGTCTTTGGGGAAGTCCATGACGAAGAGCCAATGGTTATAACCGCCACCCTCGAAGAGGATGGTATCGGGACCAATCTCGTCGAGGATGTTGCCCTGTGAGGATCGAACAGATAGAAGTGAAATCGGTGATGACATGAATGAACGAGATTGAACGCCTACATTCGGGACTGGCAACGTGATGATGATGAAACGACACCTCGGGTGGGCACGGAAAATGGCGTCATAAAGAATGAGCGGTGGACGCCGGAGAGTACTCTGAGAGTGTGGTGGAGGAGAATTAACGACGACGCCATCACATTGATGGAAAAGAAAAAGGTTAAGTTTTTGGGATATTAGGGTTTTAGGAACACAACCAATTGCTACAAATAGCACCCTACCTGGGTTAATAATACAAGATGATGGAAAATGTTTCCACCCCGCCCCTATATTTTAAGTTTAACTTCTTCTTTTTCTCTTAAAAAAGTTAAATATGTTTTTAGTTTTTAAAAATATATAAAATCTAATTTTGGTAATTCATTTATTTTTTTCATTCGTTATGTTCTTTTAATTTTTAAACCATGTTCTTTTGTCTGATTGTTAGTTACGTTTCATTAAATGATAAAATAGCAATATTTTTTTTATGAATTTTTCCTTGATTTTTCTAATGAATTTCAAAATTCAAAGGAAATTTTATTCAAATTTTAAAATTTGTGAAAATTAAAATTTGTGAAAAATTTTCTATGAATTTTTCTACAACAAAACAAATAAATTTCATAGCAACATTTTTACATAAAAATTTGGGTTTTTTTTAGAAATTTACCATAATTGATTTTTCCGGGGAAGAAAGATTGTAAGAAATTTCTTGTGAATTTTACCCAAAAAAATCGTAGTGGAGTTGTGAGCACAACTTATGAGAGTATTTATAAATATATTTCATTACGTCAGATGTTGATTAAAAATATAGTTGACTTAGAGTATTTCTTACTTAATATTCCCTTTGGTCCTATTTATAAGATAAGTATGAAACACTCACAGCCAAAAATATGGAAGTAAGAAATGTTGGGTTTCCTTCCTCTCCACAATTCATAGGGATTTCTTTTAAGAATTGGTCTTACCAAAATTCTGTTTTGAATATAGCAAGATGTGTGAACAGTTTCTGCCCAGAATGATCTTGGTAGGTTGCTTGAAATTAGCATGGTTCTACCAATCTCCTGCAAGCTTTTGTTATTTCTCTCAACGACCCCATTTTGCTGAGGTGTTCTTGCCACAGAGAAATTGTGAGAGATCCCATTCTCATCACAAAACATTCTGAAGCTTGAAGTTTTCAATCACCACCATGGTCCACTTCTAATAGCATATATGCAAATCCTTTTTCATTTTGCACCTTCTTACAGAATTTTGTGAAATTCTAAAAGTCTCATCCTTGTTTTTGAGGAATAACAAGCCATCTGAATCAAGAGTAGTCATCCACAATTACCAACCATACTTCATTCCACTAAGACCTTTCAGTTCTTGTAGGACAAACAAGTCAATGTGAAGTAATTCCAAAGGTCTTGAGGTAGAAACAACATTTTTACTCTTAAAGGAGCTTTTGTTTGTTTACCTTTAAGACAATTTTCACATAAAATATCATACTTGAAAGAGAGCTTTGGCAATCCTTTAACAAGGTTGTATTTGTTAACTTTGAGATTAATCTCAAGCTAGCATGCCCAAGTTTCTGATGCCAAATCTGTTTTTCATCTTTTACAGAAAGAAGACATGTCACATTTTGACTTGCAAGTTCCTCAAGATCAATTTTATACACATTGATGTGTCTCTTAGCAGAAAAAATAATTTGATCTTAAGGATCCTTGACTACACATCCATCCTTGGTGAAGGATACAACATATGACTGTCACATAATTGACTTATGCTCAGCAGGTTGTGTTGAAGTCCTTCCACAAGATAACATTATGAATAAGGGAGAGAGGAGAAATACCTACAGACCCTATACCTGTGATTATTCCCTTGCCTGATTCCCACCAAAGGTGACCATCCCACCATTTTTGGGTCTAAGGTTTTTGGAACACAGACTTTTCTGTCGTCATATGATGCGAGCATCCACTGTCCAGGTACCATTTGTGGTGTTTTCTTTGTCCTATTAAAGACATCTGCAAGAGGAATAATCAAATTTTTAGGTGCCCACATTTTCTTGGGTCCTCTTTTGTTAGTCTTGGGTTTAGAACTTCCTTTTGCGTTTGTACTGTGACACATGGTGTCCAGGCTTTCCACAGTGGGAATACCCATTACCTTTTCTCAAACCCCGTTTGCTTATAAAAGGAGGTTTATAATTAGATGAATATGATGATGTGTCTTCAGAGAAGCCTAAGCCACATTTGTTATTGAAGCTCTTTTGAGTTCCTAATAATCTATTGAGATTATTAGTTTCCTTCTACAAATCTGGCTAAGTCTCTGGTAAGTTCCTCAATCTTTCTTTGGAGTTTTTGATTTTCCTTGGAAAGATCTTTGGAATTTCCAGTCTCTTGCATCAAGAGTCTTTCCTTGAGTAAAAAGATTTTCTTTCTCTAGAATTTCATTTTTTATCACATACATCAGCGTATGTCTTAGAAAGATCTTTGTACTCATTGAAAAGTTCCCTTAAACTCTCAACTAAATCATCATATTGTTCTTGGAGAGTTTGAGGAATTACCTCTGATTCTGAACAATCTGAAGATGGGAGACTTGCCATCAAGCAAAGATTTGCCTTCTCTGAGTGTCCTCATCCTCCTCTGAAGTAGAATCATCAAGGTCTTCCCATGTAGCCATTAATCCCCTTCTTCTTCTTAAAGAACTTCTTCTTTTGAATGAAGGTTCTTAGCTTGGGACAATCAACCTTCATATGCCCTGGCTGCTTACATTCAAAACAAATAATTTTTTCATTTGATAAAGTATCATTATCTGACTTACCTGGTTTTGATCCAGAGGATGAATGCTTTTTGAATTTTCCTTTCTTCTGCAATATTCTTTTGATCTTCCTGCTGAGAAGAGCAAATCATCATCATCCTCTGAACTGACTTCAGAACCTTCACTACCTTCTGAAGTCTCCTCAGCTTGCATGGCTTTGTGTGACCCATGCCTAGGCTGCTTGGATCTAGAGTTCAAAGCTAATGACTTTTTCTTGGGTGCATCCTCACCAAGTTCTAACTCATGAACTTTAAGAGAACCTAACAGTTCTTCCATTCTCAAGGAGTTGAGGTCTTTAGCCTCTTGAATAGTTGTAACTCTAGGTCTCCAAGCCTTTGGTAAACTCTTTAGAATCTTGCGATTATTATCACCAGAATCATAGGTTCTGCCTAAAGACTTAAGTCCATTTGTTATTGTCTGAAACCTACCAAACATTTGATCTATGGTTTCAGACTCTTGCATCTTGAACATCTCATATTGATGAACAAGCATGCTAATCTTGGATTATTTGACATTATTAGTCCCTTCATGGGCTGCTGCCAATGTATCCAGGTTTCCTTGGCGGAGGAACATCCATGCACCTTCTCATACTCAGGTTTATTCAAGGAACAAACTAAGTAGAGTTTTGCTTTAGCATTTAGCTGAACACGAGCTTTTTGCTCACCAGTCCAATCTGCCTTAGGTATGGGTACACCACCATGCCTGGGAATATAATCACCATCAGTGACTATATCCCACAGATCGATGTTGTTTCTCTCAATGAACAGTTTCATACGATCTCTCTAGTAATGGTAATCAGCACCATTAAATGTTGGAGGCCTTGTCACAGATGCACCTTCTGTGATATAGTGTGGGTTGCTTGTAGAAGTTTCCATTCAGGATCCTTTCCCTCAGCACTGATTAGATGCTTACCCGAGGTAAAGCTCTGATACCAACTGTAGGAAAAAACACAGGAAACGCTAGAATAGAAGGTTGAATAGTGTTTTATAAAACTCAGAGTTTTTGGAAATCTTTTCACAAGCAGAATGAATTTCAAAAGGTTCAAATAACTTTCTGTTATTTGAAGTTATGTACTTTCTGAAGTTGCTTCAAAGGGTTCAATAAAACAATTTCGTAAAGAATGTTTAAAAGCTAAGTGTTATAAAATAGTGAATTCAATTCCCTTCTCGTTAGTTTAAAAACAGAATTGAAAAGAGTCAAGGGTAAGAAAACTTAGCCAAGAATTATCCTGGTTCACTCACTACCACTGTGAGCTACGTCCTGTACCAAAGCCAACCAACTAAGGATTTATCCACTAATCTGAACAGATTACAAGTATTCTTTTGATACCAAGCCTCTTCAGGCTCTCTATACAAGTATTCTTTCCTTACCAAGCCTATCCAGGCTCCAAACAAATTGAGTTTGAATAAAAATAGCCTAAGCTTAAAACTACAACAAGTTTAAAACTCAACTGGGTAAAATGTACAAATAAACTGAGTAAATCTCAGGATATGAAAGTTTTGTACAAGTATATCAGAATGTAAAATATTTCATGTAAAATTTGCAGCGTTTCAACAGGTTTGATGATTTCTTCTCTTTTGCGTGAAGTCTGAAAAAGGGTTTTTATAGAGTTGGATTTGTTATCCGTTGAGCTCTATTAAATTCCCATTGAGAGATGGCATTAAATGTTAAAGCTTCCGTTAAGACTTAGCTTCTGATGGCTTTTGATCAGGGCAAAGTAGGCTTGCAACTGAGACTTTGCTTTTTCTGAGTGCACGTACTTCTACAGCAGAAACATTCCATTTAAGGTATGGAATTTGAACTGGTTCCAGAAAGCTATTCTGAGCAATATGCTAAGAGAAGAAGTCAGCACAGACAACTTGCAAATGTCTCTGCAAAGACTTAATACTTGAGAAAGTCTTCAACGAGTCTTTCTTCAAGGTTGATTGAAATGCAGAACCAAGAGCCACGTCAGAAATCTTCAGAGAGTCTTTAAACTTCAGCACGTTGCTTGACTTCAGCAAGTCTTCTTCACTTCAGCAGGTTGACTTCAGAAGGTCCACTTCAGAAGGTCCAAACTGTTGAACATGAGAAATACCTTAAGAGTATTAATTCAATGATCAAATTTGTTACTCATTAAAACTTAGGATAATGAGACTTAAAACATTATTAATTTCTTAATAATATTTTTGAGACTCAACTTCGTTGACACCAAGTTGTAGGAATCATAGGAAAACACTAGAAGGGGGTTGAATAGTGTTTTTATGAACTCTAACGAGTTTTGGAAGCTTTCGTGAAGAAGTGTTTTTCAGCAAATACGTAAAGAATTCTCCGAAGTTCCTCAGAGAGATGTTTTATACAACTGAAACTTTTAAAAGAAAAACACTTAGAGTTATATAACTTCAAATTCAATCCCCTTAGTTAGCAATAATTGAATTTACGAGAGTGGTGGGTTTCTGGCAAGCGAACCAAAAATCCAGTAGTATAATAGTAAGAAAGATATCGTATCCACAAGGAACGGTCAATTCATGTATACTCGTGATCTAATTATCAAGGGAAATACGGTTTTGAGAGTATTGTTGCGGAAATTGTAAATAGCAAATTAATAATCAATTGAATTAGAAAGGAAGAGTTAGAGACACTTTACTTGGATTAGGATTGGACTTCATATCATCACACCCTTTGTGCATGTAAAAACTATCTATTATTTTAGGTTTACTCTATAATACTATAGACAAGCTATATTGCTAAGACCCCGAGTT
Organism: Sesbania bispinosa; assembly: GCA_026901365.1. Lineage (NCBI taxonomy): Eukaryota > Viridiplantae > Streptophyta > Magnoliopsida > Fabales > Fabaceae > Sesbania > Sesbania bispinosa. Next base: position 11,157 of record QLOH01000707.1, on the reverse strand, counting down.
ACCAACGGCCTCACACACTCAAAGGTAATCCATCTGGGCTCTCCCAGGCGACAAACTTACCCTCGGCTTATTTTGCTTTCTTTTATTCCATTTGTAAAAGAACTAATTGATAAACGAGGCCTACTACTCTAGACGCACCTTCTCTAGCGTACTGTCACTACCTATCACTCATTAGAATACATCCATGTTTCGCTTCCTGGATTGACAATCAACTAATCATTTGCTATCGGTAATTTAATAACCATGCCTATCCTGTAGACGTCCTTCATTAGAGTACTCACAATACCCATCAATCACTAGCAACGCCCATGTTTCGGTTCACTGGCTACCGAGTCCTCTTATTCACTCAGAGAATGGGTTTCTTCAGAATCTGCTCCCCCATCCTCAATCCTAGTCGAAACTAGCCTATAACTCCGGCTCAAGCGCGGAAGTTAGGAATTAAGTACAGAATAAGATTACCAATATTATAGACAGAGAGCTCAGGAAATAATAATATAGAGTTTACATACACTTGGGGATAGAATCAATTACATCCAATCCTAATGGAGAGTTAACTACACAAGGTAGCCATACAAACCACCGAAGATGTTGTCACCATCTTCAATCCTTGTGAAGCGCTCCTCCTCTCCTACTCTAAAATTAGCTTTGGTGCATTATCACTGAAATATGACTGAATTACAATAATCGTGCACATTTGATCTGGTGCAAGAGGTTCCTATTTATAGGCTAAGGAAAGACAAAGAAAATTGGGAAGAAATCTATCTAAAAACGGCAACAAGGAAAGAATCACGTGTTCTACTCTTCACCCTGCGCTATAGCGCAGGTTGCAGCGCAAGATCCAGAGAGTTGCGCTTCACCCTACGCTACAGCGCAGGTTGAAGCGCAGAATGCGTCCTGCAGCTTCAATCTTTCTCTTTTTAACTTGATCTCTCCCCGAGACTGGTTTTGGTTGATTTGTCTTTCCTTGTTTCCCTTTTCTTGATGAAATCTTGCATTTATTGAGCATCTTGGATTTAATTGGGAAGGTTGTCTGCAGAATCCTTGTTTAATTGGCAGTGATATCTTCATTAATTGCTCTCAAATAATCTTCAAATCTTCATTATTGCTCACAAATAATCTTCCAATCTTCATTAATTGCCTTCAATTAAACTTCAAATCTTGCAGATATCTCCCTTATTTAATGCTATCTTTCCTTCATATCAAATCTTTGAAATATTCTGCAAAAGTCAGCAATATTTCTATCAAAATAGCATCAAATTTAAATCTAAGATTAATAAATACAATTTATCTAATATTAAATAAAAGGATTAAACTGGGGCAAAAATACCATTTTATCCTTGATAAGTGAACTAAAAAGTGCTCTAATTTATCAACTAATTTTCACTTATCAGAGAGATAAGGGTTCAGAAGACTTAGCCACAGATTTATACTGGTTCACTCACAACCACCGTGAGCTACGTCCAGTCCCGATGCAACAACAGCAAATGAGATCCACTATCTGATCAGTAGTACAAGTATTCTTTTGTCAACCAAGCCTCTTCAGGCTCTATTACAAGTATTCTTTGTCCTACCAAGCCACTCCTGGCTCTAACAAGTATTCTTTGTCCTACCAAGCCACTCCTGGCTCTAACAAGTATTCTTTGTCCTACCAAGCGACTCATGGCTCTAACAAGTATTCTTTGTCCTACCAAGCCACTCCTGGCTCTAACAAGTATTCTTTTCTGCCAAGCCTCTTCAGGCTCTATAACAAGTATTGTTTTATCAACCAAGCCTCTTCAGGCTCTACAACAAGTATTGTTTTATCAACCAAGCCTCTTCAAGCTCTAACCCAAATCAGTGTTTAAAAGTGAAAGTATAAGCTTATAAACTACACAAGTTTAAAGCTCAAAAACTCAGGGAAATGTACAGGATAACTGAAGTAGACTCAGGATATGAAAGTTTGTGTACAATGAAAATATACAGATAATATTTCAGCATTTTAGCAAGTTGGCTTATTCGTGTCTGCTTTGCATGAGCTCTTCATGGGTATTTATAGAGTTGGATTTGAAATCCGTTAGACTCAATTTAATTCCCATTGAAATAACATTAAATGCATTCTCTCCCGTTGTGACACAAAGCTCTGATAGCTTGTTCTACAGTACGCAGTAGGTGTGCAGAGCTGACTTGCTTTTCTGAACAATTGTACTTGAAGTTGGCTGAATGTCTCTAGAAGGGGGGGTTGAATAGAGACTCTTTAAAATTGTTCCTGAAAATTTATACACTGAAATTGAATGTTGAGACGTGATCTCAAGTCTGCTGACTTGGGGTCTCAGTTAAGACAGGATATAACAAATTTCAATTTCAGTTGTTTGATTTAAGCTTGGGTTGTCTTAGACTTTTAATTCAAACTAAGTTATATTCTAAGTTAATAACTTAATAGTAACAGTATTGAGGTGAGACAAGTATAAAGTAAAATGACGAGATAAGTAAGAGAGATGGCACAAGGATCTTATCCTGGTTCACCCACACCTTGGGCTACGTTCAATCCTCACAACACGTGAGATTTCCACTATTGACAACCCGTCAATTACAAGTATTCTTACAGCCTCTTCAGGACGTCTCTCACACCAAACCTAGGCACTCCCTATCTTGGATGAGCCACAAGTATTCTTACAGCCTCTTCAGGACGCACACACCTCACTCTAAGACTAGGCACACTCCTATCTTAGATGAGACGGGTTACAAGAATAGGATGTGTGTGATGAGTCTAGCTTACAATCATACAATGTATGGATAGGCAGTAGGCTTAGCTAGTGATTTTCTCTTCTAAAAGAAGTAATAGTATTACAATCAAAGAAGAGATGGATGGAGACTAATAGTGTTCTCAAGTTGAGATCAGGTCTGGATATGAACTAGTTGAGACGTGTACTTGAGATGTCACTTCAAACGTGTAATGAGATGCAGTATATGTTCAATGATCAACATAGTCTCTCATGTTTCTCCACTGTAGCTCTCAGGATTTATATCAAAGGGTAGTTTAGCCGTTTCTGACTATTTATAGCCGTTTGAGAATCGTTGGAACAATGTCAAGCCTTGCATGCTGGCTGAGTGTAGCTGCTGTTCAGGTACAAAAGTCACAGTGTCAGTTGCACAATGTACTAGATCTCTTATTCTGACTTGATGACCTGTCTAGTTGAACTGTACTTGAGTCTCTTTTGAGTCTGTCTCTCTTCTCTTGCATCTCTTACTTGGATCTCTTCTCTTGCGTCTGACCGTGAGACAACGTCTCAAGCTGATCTCACATCTCTTCTTAACTTGTGCTGATCTCTTGCTCAATTTAGAAACTTAGTCTCATCCTTTTACTGTCTTGATCAATGAAGATTATGATGCACTTCTGGATCTGTCTCTTTCTCTTGAGATGATCTCTTGATTCTGCATCTGTTCTTGAGACGTCGTCTCAAGCTGTTTCTGAGTCTCTTCTTGTTTGATGCTTCACGCTTTTTGATGCTTCCTTGTTGGTTTGTTTTGACATATATGGATCTTTGAATTCTGCCAAAACAGATTCTAACATTGTTCTGCCACATGCTTGAGCACACAGTTAGTAATAACAAGATGCATCTCATATATTTAAACCTAGTGGTTTGGCATATTAAACACTCTTGGAGGTGAGTTTGTCTCAACAATATCCCCTTTTTTTTATGATGACAAACCATAGAGTTTAAATTTTAAATTTAAAATATTTTAAGTCATTAGATGCAGTAATTAACTCCCCCTAAGTTATGCAATTCTATTTCTTTTAAGGAGATGAACTCCCCCTGAGTTAGAGATCTAATCTGTTGAAAATTATTTTACATAATATTTTGCTAAAAAGATTTACCACAGATTTACCACAGCAAATGAATGTGAACAGAGAGTCATTCATTAATCAGGAAAGGGAAATACATAATTTGATAGCAAAAGATGTCACTGCATCTCATCAAAACAAAGAAAAGATGCTATTACATCTTAAACATTCCAAAACATCCTAAACAGACTACATAAAGCTGCAATCTTAAATAAACAAACTAAGACTCTCATTAGATGCTAAACATATAACCAACTCTCCCCCTTTTGCCATTATCAAAACAGGGGAAATTAGTAAAGCTAGGAAGAAGGAGAAGAGGATGAGTCAAAGTCCGGTCCAGATGGGCGCATAACAGCTTGTGGAATTTTAGGCAGAGGAGGTAGATTAGAGAGATGGAGATTCATCTTCTCGTTAAAATCATTTGAAGTGCGAATAGCTTGAAGGACTGTGTCAAGTCCATCAAGGATAGCCTCTTGCCTCTTTTTCTAATGTTTCAGCTTCTTGAGGATCTTCTTCTGATTCTGCTCAATTCTGGAGTGGAGATCTTGCTGATGTTGTTGTTGTTGTTGTTGTTGTTCATGGAGCTGATTCAGAAAGGTATTGATGGAGTTGGAGATGTGAGTGGGAATAGATGGTTCAAATGTTGGAGCTTGAGGGTGTTCAAGTGGAGGTGCAAATTGGTCATATTTTGGTTGAGGAGAGCTGAGCATAATTGAATCCACAAAGAACCTTCCAGGTGTAGGAAGAGAGGTTTGAAATGAGTTGAGATGGCTCATACTCAGCTGGAGTCCTTTGTTGAGCAGTGGGGTATCTCTTCAGTCTCAACAACATCAGGTTGAGTCTCTTGTATGGCCTCAGGAACTGAGGTAGTATTTTCCTTCTCTAAACTTACAAGAATCTCAACAACAATTTTTGTGATGGGAGAGACATCAGATTGATTGATTGCTTGCTGAGGAGATGGAGGTGGTGTCTGATGATGTGGAGACTGAGATTGAGGATCAGGTGCTGGCTCTTCCATAGCAGGTGCTTCTATGTTAATTGACTGAGGCTCTGGTTGAGTTAGAGTAGATGAGACGTGCTCTGATCTCGTCTTCTCCTTCTTCTTTCTCTTAGTATCAGTCTCAGTAGAGACAGAGGGGTTGAGACTTTCTCTTCTTCTGTTCTCTAGGGATCTCAAAACCTTCTTGAGATCCCTCAGCAGCCTCCTTAACCACTTTCTTCTATTTTTTTCTTTTTATGGGTCTCAGATAATTTTGATGATGGAGATGCTTGAGTAGTGGGAGGAATAGAAGCATGATTTTCAAGCGAAAGGTAGGAGGAGGAATTGACTTACCATCTAAACTCAGAGACTTGAGATTTGATTGCCAATCAGTCCTGGTTTTTCAGACGTCTCTTCACAGCCACTAAGGTCAACTTTGAAATTGATATGATCCACAATGTTCGAAAATAAGAGACCTTTAGAAATATGAGGCTGAAACTTATACTTTTCTGAAACACTTGTATTTTTTTTTTCTATTTTCTTTGATTTTCTTTCCTTGAATTTGATTAACGTACTAAATTGATACTTGGAGATAATGCACTTTTCCTCAACAAGAAATGTAACTAGGCCCTTATGAACTTGACTAGTAAATCACATACAATCAAGCTACACACATAGAAATAAGATTCTTGTCTAAGAAACATAGAAGATTAAGAAGAAGAAAGAAAGTTGGACGTCACACTTTCAAGGCTTGAAAGATAAGTCCTTGAGATTACACACACAAAGGTGAAGAACCTTTGATAAACCTCACTCTTGACAAGCCAAGAAAATAAGAGAAAACACTCCCTTTTGATTGATAATTTTTAACATAAACATTTTAAAGTTCTTGCATGGCTTGCATGCTCCTTAAATAGCCTCATGCACACCATGCATGGCTCTTAGTATTCAGCCCATTACAATAAAAAGAAATAAAAATGCTTAATAAAGTAATTAAACTATGCCTAAAACTCCTATGTAGCCGCCCCCTATTACACCCTTGTGGTTAGTCATCTTTCTCTTAATTAAGGCAATTGAAATTAAGCAATTAGAATCCTAAGATGGTCACCCATGTGCCTAAACAATTCAACTACCATATGTTACAAATTGAAAGAAATTAACCCACATTAACCATGTGTTGGCCGCCCACCATAAGTGGTATTCACTCTCTCAATTCATCACATGTTGGACACCCTTTTAATGATCATGAATGAGCCATTTTGTGCACATGTTGGCCGCCCACTTTAGGTTGAGAAATCAACCAAATTCATCACTTGTTGGCCGCAACAATGAGAGCCAAAGTAACTCCCAACAAGTGTTTCATTGTCATTAATTCCTTGTCTCCTTGTAACCGTTTTGACTTCAATTCTTTCAATTCTCCTTTGTAACCAACCAGCCACATGAATGAGTATGTAACAGCCACATAATGCTTATTGAAAGTCATAAATTAAGGAAAACAACTCAGCCATGCATTCCTTTGGCCGCCCCCTTCTCCCCTTTTCCTTGCCTTTAAGTGGTTGGATGCATTAATGGCAACTGGACTTCATTGAATTCCATGCTACCATTTTCTTCTTCATTCTTGAGACAAAGAACAACTTTAGGGAATGGTTCTTTAAGGTCTGCGCCCTTAGTTTGTAGGGATGCCACTATTAGCTGCAAAGCCTCTTTTGCCTGTTTTGCCCTTACCCGGGTCATAGGTCCCCCAAGTCCTTCAAGTGCCTTTTTCTAGTTCATGTCCTCATCATTCTCCCCTCTTGGAAAGGATTTGTCCTCAAAGCATGAGATCCTTCATCTGTATCAAATAGAGACAAGTCAGAAACATTGAAAGTAGCACTAATCTGATACTCACCTAGAAGGTCAAATTTGTAGGCATTGTCATTGATTCGTTCTAGAACTTGGAAAGGTCCATCTCCCCTAGGTTGAAGCTTAGACTTCCTTTGTTTAGGGAACCTTTCCTTGCGCATATGCACCCAAACCCAATCACCAGGTTGGAAGACAACCTTCTTTCTTCCTTTGTTGGCTTGCTTGGCATAGCTTTCATTCTTCTTCTCAATTTGTGCCTTCACTTTTTCATGCATTTTCTTGACATATTCTGCCTTGGCCTGTGCTTCATCATGCTTAAACATAGAAACGTTAGGCAAGGGTAACAAATCAAGAGGAGTTAGAGAGTTTAAATCCATAAACTATCTCAAATGGGGAACAATTTGTAGTACTATGGATAGCCCTATTGTAAGCAAATTCAACATGAGGCAAAACATTCCTCCCAATACTTAATATTTTTATTCAAAATAGTCCTAAGTAATGCGCCCAATGTCCTATTCACCACTTCAGTTTGGTCATCAGTTTGGGGATGACAGGTAGTAGAAAACAACAACTTAGTTCCAAGCTTTCCCCACAAAGTCCTCCAAAAATGGCTAAGGAATTTCACATCTCTATCACTAACTATGCTTCTTGGTAATCCATGCAGCCTCACTATTTCTTTAAAAAATAAATCAGCCACATGACAAGCATCATCCACTTTCTTGCAAGCTATGAAATGCGCCATCTTTGAGAACCTGTCTACAACAACAAACACATAATCTCTTCCATTCTTTGTTTTAGGAAGTCCTAGAACAAAATCCATGGAAATATCAGCCCAAGGAAATTCTGGTACAGGCAAAGGAGTATATAACCCATGAGGCTTAACCTTTGATTTTGCTTTCTTGCACACAATACAATTTTCACAAAATTTTTTCACATCACGTTTCATATGGGGCCAAAAGAAATGTTCTTGTAAAATTTCCATGGTCTTTTGAATTCCAAAATGCCCCATCAATCCCCCCTCATGTGATTCATGCAAAGTAATTCTCTAATGGAACTTTTAGGTACACACAATCTATTCATTTAAACAAAAATCCATTTTGCTTAAAGTACCCATTTTCAGAGAATTTTTCACATGCAGCAAAAATTTCAGCAAAATCTTCATCATTTTCATACATACTCTTCAAAGGTTCAAGACCCAAACAATTTTGTTTCTAACATAGATAATAATGCATGCCTCCTAGAAAGCGCATCAGCCACTATGTTTCCTTTACCTTTCTTATGCTTGATCACATATGGAAATTGCTCTAAATATTCTACCCACTTAGCATGTCTTTTATTTAGTTTTCCTTGTCCTTTCAAGTATTTCAAGGACTCATGATCACTATGTATAACAAACTCTTTGGGTAGCAAATAATATTGCCAAGTTTTTAGAGCTCTAACCAAAGCATACAATTCCTTATCATAAGTAGAATAATTAAGTGCAGCTCCACTTAATTTTTCACTAAAATAAGCAATTGGATGTCCATCTTGTAACAAACAGCCCCTATGCCTACATTTGATGCATCACATTCCAATTCAAAAGATTTTGCAAAGTTAGGCAAGGCTAGAATAGGCGCATGAGTGAGCCTATTTTTAAGGGCAGCAAAGGCCGCCTCTTGCTTCTCTCCCCATTGAAATCCCACATTCTTTTTAACAATTTCATTTAATGGTGCAGCAAGGGTACTAAAATCCTTAACAAATCTCCTATAGAAACTTGCTAATCCATGAAAACTTCTTACTTCACTCACATTTTTAGGTGTTGGCCATTCTTGAATAGCCTTTACCTTTTCTTCATCCACTTGTTTCCCTTTAGAACTCACAACAAATCCCAAGAACACAACATTATTGGTACAAAAAATGCATTTATCAAGGTTGGCATACAAATTCTCTTTCCTAAGCACAATCAAAACCGATTTCAAGTGTTCAACATGCATATCAAGATTGGTGCTATAGATAAGAATATCATCAAAATACACAACCACAAATTTCCCAATAAATTCCCTCAAAACATGGTTCATTAATCTCATAAAGGTACTAGGAGCATTAGTTAACCCGAATGGCATAACCATCCATTCATACAACCCATATTTAGTTTTAAAGGCTGTTTTCCATTCATCTCCCTCCCTTATACGAATTTGATTATATCCACTTTTAAGGTCAATTTTAGAAAATATGCATGCACCATGAAGTTCATCAAGTAAGTCATCTAACCTGGGAATAGGATGACGGTACTTAATAGTGATGTTGTTGATGGCTCTACAATCAGAACACATTCTCCATGATCCATCTTTCTTTGGTACCAAAATGACAGGTACAACGCATGAACTCATACTGTTTCTCACCCATCCTTTACTTATTAATTCAGCAACTTGTCTTTCAATTTCTTTGGTTTCTTGGGGATTGCTTCTATAAGCTGGACGGTTGGGCAATGATGCTCCTGGAATGAGGTCAATATGATGCTCAATCCCTCTCATAGGTTGTAATCCATCAGGAACATTAGCTGGAAACACATCTTCAAAATCCTGGAAAAGAGATTTAATAGACAAAGGCAAATCATGGTTATCAAATTGGTTAGCATGTAGTAATTGATTTTGACAATCAATAGGTAGAGAGATTGTCTTGCGCAAAGCTCTCTCCTCACTTCTTTTTCTCCTTGCTAAACACAATTGTTTGCCCTCTCGTATTTCTCTCTTTTTCTTTTTAATTTCCTCACCCTCAAGTGTTTCACTTTCTCTCTCTTTAGCTATCTTTTCTCTCAATTTCATTTGATCCTCACTCACTTCCTTTGGTGACAAAGGCTTTAGGACCACCTTCTTATCTTGAAAAGTGAAAGAAATTTTGTTAGTAAAACCATCATGGATGACTTTTGTATCAAACTGTCATGGTCTTCCCAAGAGGATATGACTGGCCTCCATTGGAACTACGTCACACAACACTTTATCTTTATATTTTCCAATAGAAAATGGAACTTCAGCTTGCCTCTTCACATGCACCTCATCTCCTTCACTAAGCCATTGAAGCTTGTATGGCCTAGGATGTGGTTTTGTGTCCATGTTCATCTTTGACACCATTCTAGCATTGACCACGTTAGTACAACTTCCACCATCAATTATAACTAAACATATCTTACCATTGACAGAACATCTGGTATGAAATATGTTCTCTCTTTGGTTTGCTTCTATGTCCGTGGTTTGGCTTCCAAGAAGTCTCCTAATCATGTAAACTTCTCCAACTTCAGCACATGTGTCTTCATCACTTGCCTCCCTCTCATCCTCTGATTCACTGGTGTACTCCCCATTGTCTTTAAGAAGAATAGTCTTCTTGGTAGGACATTCAAAGGCATAATGTCCCATTCCTTGGCACCTGAAACATTTAACATCCCTCCCTTTCTTAGGTACCTGTTCAGCGCCTTTTTGAGGTAGTTTCCCTTGAGAAGATGATGCTCCTTGATTGGATAGTCAACTACTTCCTTCTTGACTTTGTCCTTCCAATTTGGAGGTAAAGTAGTAGGACTCTTCCTTGCTCATTTTCTTTTAAGCTGTTGTTCTACTTGAAGTGCTTTGTGTAACAAGTCATCCATCTCCACATATTCCTGCAACTCTACAATATCTCTAATATCATGATTTAAACCACTAAGAAAACGTGTCATAGTTACCCCAGGGTCCTCATCAATGTTAGCTTGCATCATAAGAACCTTCATTTCTTTGTAGAACTCATCAACTCCTTTACTTCCTCGGGACAACTCCTGCAGCTTCAGCTTTCAAGTCTTTTTGGAAACTAGAGGGAACATATCGTTTCCTCATAATTCTTTTCATTTCAGTCCACGTCTCCACCAATGGCTTCTCATCTCTACGCCTTTCCCTTTGCAATTTGTTCCACCAAATGAGAGCATAGTCAGAAAATTCAGTAGTAGCAAGTTTTACCTTTTGCGCCTCCATGTATGTATTACAGGCAAAGACATGCTCAATCTTGAGTTCCCACTCCAAGTAGGCTTCTGGATCACTACGACCTTTAAAGGTGGTATAGTCAGCTTGACCCTTGAATTTTTCCTCCATCTCTAGGTGGTCTTTCTTCTTCTTCTGGACCATGCTGTTCAGGTTGTGGTTTGATCTCCAATTGATCAAACCTAGCATGCAACTCATCATATTGTTGCTTCATGGTGTTCTCCAATTGCTGGTACATAGCAGTGATTTGTAGCTGGAGATCACGATTCGCTACCTTTCCTTTCTACCATAGTAACAAAGAACACGTAACAGAGAAAGAAAATAAAATTTAACTGTTTAGAACCTCACCACACTCTAGTGTTTGCACTCAACAATTGGCTTTTTCTATGATGTATCCCTCTTGCCTTTTTCCACTCTATTTCTCTTTGAATTCTTACCAAATCAAGAAGAGGAAAAATCAATAAGTTCACCAACCTATGTGCAGTCAAGAAAATTAAAACAAGAAAAGCTAAAAATAATAAAATAAGAACAAA